>JANVCC010000020.1:20382196-20474515 GCA_025345505.1 Todiramphus chloris collaris
CCGCGGCGTGCGCCGGCAACCATGAACTTTCTCCTCACTTGGATTCACTGGGGGCTGGCGGCGCTGCTCTATCTGCAGAGCGCGGAGGTAAGCGGTGGGGACTGAGACGGGGGCTGTGTGCCCCGAGAACGGAGTAGGAGGGGGAGGGGGGTGCGGTGGACAAGACTTTTTTCCCCCCTCTTTAAATTTTTTTCCAGCCCCCCCCCCCCCCCCCCCCCCCCCCCCCGCGTTGCCCTTGCCTCCCACCTGCCCGGTGCGGTGCCGCCGCGCTGCTGGCACCAGGTCCGGGTGGGTGCCTGCAGCACACACACGTGTGTGTGCATGCAGTACTGCAGCGGGGCGGGTGGTGGTGGGGAAAGCTCTGCCCGGTGCTTCGCAGGCCCCCGGAGCAGCCGGCAGCGCCGTGCGGAGTGCCCGCGCACATGTGCGCGCATTGCACGGCCCCGGCGTGGGGCGGCGCGGCCGGCGGCGGGGCAGGGAGGCAGCGCTGGCTTCTTGCATCAGCCTCGCCTCCCGTCCTCGGGTCTCCTGACATTGCAAAAGGGTGTTTAGGCGGTATTTGCCTTGGGTCCCAGCTCGGGTTCCTGCCGCCGAGTGGAGTTCAAAATACCTAGCTGGAAAAACAAATAGAGATCAAAGAGGACAAAATGGACCCTGAATTTATTCCAGATTAAAAAGAAAAACCAAAACCAACAACAAAATACCTATCTCTTTCACTGAGATTACAAAACCGTGCATTTTTCTCTCTTCTTCCTCCTCGGTCACTTTTACTTTTGCCTCATTGTTTTTCCTGACGGATTAGAAGCCAACTCTTCCTCCTCTTCTTTCTCTTCATTTTTATTTAAAAGAAAAAAAAAAAAAGAAAAGCAGCTTTCAGTGCAAACCTGTCCTATAAATCTGTTTTCTAAAGAGTCAAGAGGGCTGTGTTGCCAAGAGATATTAAGGGGTTTAGACAGAGTGCCCACGTGAAAGTGGCTGTTCACTAGGCGGGCATGGATTATGTTTTAAAGGCTATAGCAGGTCATTTCTCTCCTGCCATTTCTCCTCGGCACTTGGGGGGGGGGGGGGGGGGCAGGTCATCTTCCACAATCGTGAAAATAATCGTCGCTTGCAAACTAGTCAAGTTATTCACATTGTTCGGCACCGATGCTGAAAGGTAACTCCCCAGTTAGGAGCCATTTCGGCAGTAACTGAAGTCATGCAGGCACTGCACGCTTTGTTTCTAGCCTGTTATATCTCTACTTTTTCTAGTGACAGCCGCACATTGGGCTGTGCTCGATGGGAACCGAGGCGCAGCTCTCACTCCGGTGTGGCACAGAGTAGCTCCGTGCTGCCTGCTTGCTCGATTTGGCTCGTGGGACAATTTTTTATGCTTTCCAAGAGTTTTTCCACCATCATGTAAAACGGGGGTTTCTTTGCCTTCCAGCTCCTCGGTAAACTTGTACAGTAGCATAGGGTTCCCCGACTATAGGTTAGGCAACTGTATCCGTGTCTGGTGGTAATACCCTTTAACCCTCCCCTTGCTCCTTCTCCCCTCCCCTTCCTCTTCCCCAGACGAGGAAACGGTGGATCAGGTAGGGTCCAGGTCTGTCTGTCCTCAGGAGTCGTGTAAAAGCCTCATGCTGCTTTTTTTCCTAGGCAGGAGGATGGTGCCGATGAGAAAAGGAGGGTAGCAGTGGGAAAAAAAGTAGGAGAGAATTATGGGGTGTCAGTGGGGTTGAGAGGAAGTGTTGTGGGGACAGATACATGAGAGATTGTGAGATGTTCAGATAGCTGGGTGATGTGGGCCATATAAGTGCTCGGGCAGATAGACGGTGAGATCTGCCCGTCAGTTCTGTCCTTATTTGTCCGTTGATTGCCTGGGCACCACGGTGATGGGAACGTTAGAAATACCAGCAGATCTCACGTAGGCAGCTTGACGATGACTCTGGGCATGGCAGAAGGCATGACTCTTCACGCTGGGACTAGGGTTTTGTGCTTTGATGATAATATTTATCTGTACTGTTAATCTGGCTGTTGTGCTGAATAAAACCTATCTAGCTAACCAGGCACATTGGAGAGCATTAAATAAAAGCCCTGGCAGAGGCTGAGTACGGAAAGTGAGGTCCAGCATATGTCAGGCAGCTTTCCTGAAGTTGAAGGTGGAGGGATGCAGGAATCATGGTGCTTCTCTGGTAAAGGTGTCAGGGGGGGTGACTCCTCACTGAGAGACTTGGTACAGTTGCTCCTGTAGCCAGGTTGGGATAGTGGGAAATCATGTCACTGTTGGGGCTGGGCAGCGCAGATGCCGCAGGTGTCTGCCTCCACTGCTGGTGATAACCTTTCCATGCAGGAGAGGGAGGAAAAGGTGGTTTGGCAGTGCCACCCTCCCAGCTCTTTGCCTGTGCTGAGCTCCAGTGAACAGTCCTCATGCCACGTGGGGTTAGAGAGGTTGCGTTGTTATCCCCTTCCAGTCCTGCCTCTCCTAAAGAAGAGGGAACAGTCAGTTGTTCTTCATCTTCCTTTGTCTGTGGGTCTTGGCGGTAGCCTGGTGGCAGGTCACCCCTGCCAGTGACCAGACCTTCATGGGTCTGGGAGCTCTTCTCTTCCTGCCCTGAACTGTGGATACACCAGCTGTATTGCCATAGGGAGCAGGCGGTGATCAGACACCGAGGGAGGGAGATCGAGCCTGTGAATAGACTGCTAATGATTGCACACCCACCATGCTCCTTGCCTTTGGTGTGTCTCTGTGCCAGGCTATGATGGGGAGTCACCAGAACCTTCTTCCCCAGCCCATAGGCAGCCAGGTTGCAGTGGGTCACCTTTCCCAGAGGTGCACTGAGCCCGTGCTCTGAGGACAGGCTGGGAGGAGTGCTTCTTAGGGAGCAGGGGAGGGGGAAGCCCGTGCTGACATCTCGGGGAGGCTCACTGATTCCTCAGCAACCCCAAATCTGCAATCCATCCTGGCCTGTGTCAGAGGTGCCTCAGCTTGGGGGATTACTGACCTCTGTCTGCATCTACAATGGAGAAGGAGTGCAGTGAGTCCTGTTGTGTGCTCCCCACTCCCCCACCCCCCCTTAAGTAGAAACCGCTGAGAAGAATTTCTAGCGCCTAAGACGAAAAGTGCCTTAACTCCTGTCCCAGAGTCCCTCTCAAAGTGGATGGATTGTTTGTTCCAGTCCTAAACAGTTACAAAGCTCTTTTAATGAGGCTGCACAGATTAGGGGGAGGGGAAGGGAGAGAAAGAGTGGTGGTGGTGAGGGGGGTGATGGTTAGAGAGGAATGACTTGATTAACCTTTTCTCTCCCTTCAGAGAATAACTTGCTTTGGACAGGGACCGGGGAGAAGGGGGACAGAGAAGGCAGTGGACACATGGATAGTATGAAGTGGATTTATTTTTTAGGGAGGGTTTTTCTCCATTGTGGGATGTGCATTTGCTGCGACCTTCAAAGGGCACAGAAAGGAGCTTCCTCTCGGTCAGCCCCATTCCTGGGGTCATTTTGCCTGATCTCAAGCCCAGGGATTGCTTCCACACTTCCATGAAATATTAAAAATCTGTTGGAAGGAAATTGTGTTACAGAGCTGTTAGGTAATACCAAAATCCAGCAGAGGAGAGCATGACCTTCAGGCTCCCACCGAAGGGCACGCTGGGCCTCCTTGTCCCTTGGAACACTTTTGGTTCCCCATTGCCCTGTCTGATATGCAGCAGGCTGGTTTAAAGCAAGGCACAAGCCCCTGCCTTACCTGCAGTTCTAGTGGATGGGCTGTGAGGGCACTAGCTACAGGTGAAAGGCGCTGCCGAAAGGGCAGAAAAGTTTCTTGGTATAGCGAGCAGAAAGCGTCATACTGATAGTTCTGGGAAACCTTTCGGGTTTCTGCCGAGAATTCCCCTGCGAGTGCTCAGAAGTGCAGACTTGTGCTGATCTCGTTTCCCATCCTCGAGGTGGGATCGCAACCCAGGTCTAGGTGAGTGCTGGAAGAGTGCTCTGGCTTCTGCTCCAGTGTATCAGGGGCAGGGTGAGGTTCTGGCCAGGTGAGCGGTGAAAGTGTGTGGCTTGCTTTGGCTTCCCATCACCTGTGCACCATGTATGCTTCCAGAACAGAGGAGGAGGTGAGCTTGGCAGCTGACTGGGCAGCCTCACACAGAGAATGGGTAGAATCACCCTCAAGGTGTCTCCAAACTAATTTTGCTCAGTCCGTCACGGTCATTCTGTGTGTGAAACAGAAATCCCTCTGCAAAAGGTCTTGGGGGTGCGGTGACTTGGATAAACTGACTTGGCTCGTGATCCTCTTCCTGTGCTATGACACAGATTGAGGCTTTTCTGCCCTTGATGCGGTTTTCTTCTGACCCCATAGACTGTCAGGCGCTGGGTGGCTTTGGAAGGCCGCGGCAACCTCCTCTGCCTCCATTTTGTTTGTGCTGTTGCAGTGACCTTCACACTTCAGGAATGAAACTGTTTCTAGGAACCTGCTTTTTAAACTGTTGCCACAGGACTGGGCACACAGCCCTCCTCCCCAGAGAAGAAATAGATCTGCACATGGGGTGGTTCAGGTCTGGGCTGGTGAGTTCTGCTCAGGTACGGAAAGACTTTGGTTGAAATGAGAAGCAAGGAGTTTGGTCAGGGGGACCTTAGACAAAGGGAACTGTGTACAGATACAAAGGAACGTCTAGGAGAGGGGCTTGGAGAGCTTTGCTATCTCTCTTGCCCCTTCCTTTTAAAAGCTGACACTCTGGTTGCTCAGACAGTGATGTTGCCACGTCCATGGGGCTGCCTAGAAGACCACCTAGAAGGTGGCAGATTCCTGTTGAGCACTTGGGGTGGACTTTGCTCGATTTAGTGCTGTCTCTAGTTATGAGATCAGAGGGCCTTTTTCCAAGCCTAAATGCAGCATATCACTGATGAAGCAGTATTTTGTATGTATCACCACGCTTTTTTTTTTTCTGTGTGTGCCTCTCCTGAAAGGCAGCAGGTTCTGGGGCGGATGGTGTCACACAGGTGGCGATTTACCTCAGAGAAGCGAAGAAAGCCAAGCATTTTTTGGTTTTGGTTCAGAACAGAACAGCAGGGGGAAACCTGACTTGTCTGGAAAGTTACGTCAGAGCTAAAACCCTCCTGAAGAGCAGGAAGAGTGGACTTTTTGTTTCACCTGGAATTAAAAAGACTTAAGTACAGAGGTGTAACACTTCTCCATCCCGCTCTGGGGGTGGGTTGCCTGTCGCCACTCCTGCCAGCGTCAGCAGTTTGAAAATGCCCCTCCTCCCGAAAGGCAGCAGGAGCGAATACAGAGTTTGGGGCCTTTTCAGTTCTTGTCCAGGGGCAGCCCTGGGCAAGACAGGGGTGGGAGCCGCGCTGCCACTAGGCCATGCAGGGGCTGAGGACCGAGACCGTTAGGTGGGGGCACGCGTCGCCCTCCCTTCCAGAGAGGAGGGAAGGTCGGGCGGTTTGGTGGCGTTCATCGGCAAAGTGGTGCTGTTACAGTTAATTGCCTTGACACCTGGCCAGATACCAACACCTCGGTGGCCAGGACTGTTTGGTGACAGAGACATGTGTGACGTTGAGAGGGGAGCGATGTCCTTTTGCACCTGGCTGCCCTTCTCCCCAGTCTTCCCTCCTTCACGGGGGGAAATGGGATGCCTTGGGGAGAAGCGCAGTGCCCAAACCCGCTGGTCATGTCAGTAGTAGAAGGTGACCCCTATTACTCTTCTCCCCCAGGCCGAGTTGCTCTCTGATTTTTGACCGTAATCACTGAAAGCTCCCGAGGGACCGTTTGTTTCTCCTCCTTTCGGGGCCTCCGTCGTGCTGCCATGCTGAAAGGCCCGGCTGCCTCCCTCCTGCCTGTCCCTTTCCCTTGTCCCGTGTCCTTCTCGGCTTCCCGGGGGACTGTCGGAACAAAAGGTCCCTCTGTACCCGCCAGGGTGGCTGGAGGGGAGCGGCTTCTCCTCGGGGGCGCCCCCTCCCGCCGGGGCCTCCCTCCGCCTCCCGTCCGGCGGGGCGCCGGCGGCGGGCCCGGGATCCCTCCCGCGCCCCGGGACCGCGTAACGACTCCGCATCGTGACTGATTCTCTGTTATCTTTGCAGTTGTCGAAGGCTGCTCCTGCACTGGGGGATGGGGAGCGGAAACCCAATGAAGGTAAGAGCTGGGCGGCTTCTCGGCGGGCGGGGGCTCAGGGGGAAGGAGGCCCGAGCCCCGGGAGCCGCCGGCGGCCGACACCGCCACCTCCCGGGGAGCGTCGGCGGAGGGAGCGGGGGGCTGCCGGCGGGAGGCGCCGCCGCCATTAACCCCTTCGCGGAGGCGGCGCCACCACCCGCGCCCCCCCGCCCGCCCCCCCCCCCCGGCGGACCCGGGGCTGCCGTGGGGCAGGACCGTGGGGCAGGACCGTGGGGCAGGACCGTGGGGCCGGGGCGGCCGTGGAGCCGGGGCCCGGGGCAGCCGCGGGGCTGGGGCGTACAGCAGGGCCAGCCCAGTCCCTCCGCTGGCTTCCCACAACTCTGAGGGAAACTGCGTGCGTGCGCTCGTGCACATACGCACGCTCATTTATATATATATATAAATATATATATACACACGCGTGCGCGCGCACACAAAGAGCTGAGTAGCGGCGAACAGTTTGCTAGGGATTCGTCACAGTGCTGTAGGAAGGGATTTGTCATCTTTGCCGCCCGCCTCTTCCCCGGCGGTGCCCGGCTGGGTGGCCAGGGCTGATCCCCAAACAAAGGGCAAGGCAGCGCCCCGACTCTCCCCAGACGACCAGGTCTCTGTGAGGAGAGGAGAAAAGGGCAGCTCAGGATGATTTTCCGGAGTTGTGCCTCCCGAGAGTCCCTGGTTCCCCTCAAGTCAGGATATTGCTGAGCGCTGTACGCGGCCAGGCTCGAAAAATACACCCTTTTACACTGGTTTGAGCTAGCGGGCGTAGCAGATTTGTGGGACAGCAGTGTGAACTAGTAGGTTCTACTTAATTTGTTGCTGGTGGTCCCATACGGATGAGGCCATTGCCTGGTGAGGAAACGAGGTGGTACCTCTGCAGCCGTTGCAATTTTGTGTCTCTCCGGCTGTCCAGAGGCTAGGCTGTGGCAGTGTCCTCTGCCACATTGGTTTGTGTGAGTAAATGTAAACCAGAAGAGCAGTCAGCCCCTAGGTGAGATAGAGACATCTCCTGCAAGTGCCCTGTCTAGTGGAGCCCTGTGCGTTGCAGGAGGTTGGCAGTCCTCGGTTCAGAAGTGGGGCAGAAGGGTTGTGGACTGTGGAGCCTTCAGTCTGAGGTGGTCATCAGCTACTTTAAGACCATCCTGACCGTGTTTTTCCCATGTCTTCATAGGAGAGCAGAGCACTCGCTGCATGGCAGGGTCTGGCGATGGGCTTTCAGGGTCCCCACAGGTTGTGACCTCCAGCGTTATTCCAGCTGGAGGTCAGCAGAGGGCTCTAGCAGTGTGGGCCCAGATTGGCTTTTTTTCTTGTCACACTGGATTTCAATTTCTGTAACTTTATTGCTGTGATGACTGTATGTGCACTGACAGAGGTTTGTGGCAGGCTGTGTTTTGGGATAGGTGTCCATTTCACATGGGCAAAATTTCTTATTTGCGGGTGGGTTGCTGCCTGTTGTGCTTGACCCTTGCTCCTGCTGAAGTCAACAGAAGAAGGTTCAGTGACTCCAGAGGGATCAAGATGGAGCCTGCTGTGAGGCTTATTTTGGTAACCTGTCCTCTGCTGTTGGTAGAAAAGAGCTAGTGTCCTCATCTGTGCCGTTTGTTCTGTCCGACAACCTTTCTGGGGAAGGGAAGAATGAAACAGAATTTAAGTCCCTGTTACAAGAAGGCTGATGGGATCACAGGAGAAGCTGGTCTGTCAGTGTGAGCGGTGAGACTTTGGTGCTATTTCCTTGGTGCTATTTCTGGTTCTGTGATGCAGATATATCTCTGAGCTAGAAATCGGGACTCTTGGCATTACCTTCCTGGTTCTACTTGTGTCCTGCTGTATGACCTTGGAGGTTCTATCCTCTGTACCTCAGTTTCTCCCCTGTGAAGAGGTGATCATGATGTGCCCTTGTTCCACAAGGACAGTCCTGTAGTTCCTTCCACTGCAGTTCCTGGGGACTTTGGGGTTGGGGCGAAAGGTGATTTTGTGTCTTGGGCCATTTTGCGCTTGCTCTGAAATGTTGAGCTGTGACAGGTTTTTTTTATTTGTGATGGACTTACTCTGGTTGGAGAGTGTAATTTTAGCTTCAGCCCCTAACCTTCTGTGCTGAAGAGAGCCTTCCACATGTTGTGTGGCACGGGAATTTGTAGAGGAGTCAGACAAACACTCTTTGTTTGTTCCACGAGAAAAGATTTTCTGGTATAAATAAAGGAAACCACCAGCACTTGTGGCTGCACTTTTATTTTTAAAAGAACAGTGTGTCTGTATTGCTGCTAAGCCATTGACGGAGAGGGAGGCAAAATGATCATAGACTTGCTCCTTTTCTAGTCTAGTGTGTTCCCACTTGACTGCTCCAAATTTGGACTTAATCCTGCCTGCTCTGACCGTGTCTCCCCTGAAGAGTTAATGTGGGCCCTGACTGGGTTTTAACCTTACTTCCCCCTTCATTCACAAAGAAGAACCTCTGACTCAAATCTGGAGGTGTTTTGCAGGGTCGGGGTGTGGGTTAAATGCAGGATTAACTTTTAACGTGGGCTGAAGCCCAAACTGCAGGAAGGGAGAAGGCCAAGCAGTCTTAGTCCTTCAGTGACCTTCCTGTGTTTCTCTACGAAAGACAGACCTTCTTCTGACCCTGACACGACCAATGGAAAGGAAACACAGACTGGCAAAGTGTGGAATATGACTCTCAGTGTGGAGTATGACTCCGGGTACATAGGAGTAAGCGTAGGTATGCTAGTAGGGGCAGGGCTTTGCTGCGAGGATGACTGTACCTCAGTCATGTGCTCCGGTTTGGGTGCTAACTGTGCAAATGAACTCTGGAGCATTGCACAGTCTCCCTGTGAATGCTCTGTGTCCAGCAAAATCAAGGCAACGTGCCTTTTGTGTCAGGATCTTCTGACTGGCAGCTGGAGAAAGATTCCCCGTTTCCTTTTCGGAGGTTGATTCAGACTTTGGAAAATAATCATACGCAAAGGCAAAAACTCCCAGATTCTTTATGGGAAGGATTTGGTCTTGTCAAATCTCCCAAATCTCAAGTATAGTCATCAGGGTGCAGCCATAAAAGTAAAGGCTCTGCAAAAGAAGTTGAATGTGCTGTTTTGTGGCCAGTCCGTAGTCTGGATTCACTGGTGTAATCCTACTGCTTGCACAGTGCAAACGTTTAGAAAGTGTGGCAGATGTGAATTGGTTTTGCTTCAGTTTTCTACTCTTGTTTCGGTTCCGCCTCCTTTATGGCCCAAACTACTGCGGTCCCTTCTAACCCCTAACATTCTGTGATTCTGCGATTTGATCTGCACAGGTAACTGCCGCTTTCCCTCCTTCTCTTCTTGCCTCCTTCCCCTCGCCATAGGTCTGTAAGCATTTTTTATCCAGAACTATGCCTTTACAGCCAGAGTTCCCAGATCTGTTCTGCTGGCACAGCGTGAATAATCAACAGTGCAGTTCAGCGGCTGTCATTGTGCCTGTAGAATTTCCCACATATTAAATTGTTCAACTTGGTGGAACATAGGCGGTGACTAAGGTCACTCCAAAGGGGAACGGAAAGAAGGAGGTAGCTGCAGACAAGACAGGAGAATAGACAGGAGGCATGCTGCAGTTCGTGGAGGAGGGAAGAGGAAGGGAAGGGACAAGGAACAGAAACATGCTGTCTTCTAGACGAGGAATACCAACAAGCAGTCCATGCCTGTCAAGCTACATTTCCCTTTCACAAGCCACTTTCTCTTTTAATAGCTGCTCACACTCTGTGACACTTAACTCCCTGGATGGAAGCTCCTCCCCTCTTGCACCCGCTCTCAGCACTGTGGCACTGTCAGCTCTGCATGACCTAGAATTAACTTTCAACAATTAACTGCGGGCTGTGAGCTCCAAGCTCCAAGCCCTGCAGCTTTTGCATTTTTGTGGCAAAGTAACCTTTATGCCAGTTTGTCACAAGTTCAGGTCACTTTAGAAACGCTTACAGGAGATCATTTTTTTCCATGATGCAAGCAGTTTGCTCTTATCACTCAGAGTTATCAACCTTGGTGCTGTAGGACTCTGCATACTGTACAGGTGGATCATTATGGTGCATAACAGCATGGGGCTGATCTGTCTTTTTGTGTGTACTCTTATCCTCTGCTCCATTTGAGACATCCTCCCCTTTACCTGTGCATTGGTCGAGCTAGGTGGCCTGGAGGGCTCCAGGTACTCGCTGTTTGTAGAACGGTACTAGCAGCTGGGGTTTGTGCGTGTGTACTTATCTATCCTATCTCTCATCTTTAAATCTCTCCAACTCTTAACCAAGCAGCAAAATGAAGCTTTGGCAAGAGACTGGGAAACATTGAGAAACGCTTGTGAAATCAGTGCAGATCGCAAGCAGTTAGTGTTTGCTCCATTTGTGGGGCAGGCAGGGGATAATGGCAGATCCACCCTGTTCCCCCTCCCACACTGCCTCATTGTGGTTCAGTAGCCAAGCATATGGTCTGGTTAATCCTGGGGGTGCTGTGGGCTTGCTTTTAATCTTGACTCCTTGGTCTCGGAAGGTGGTCAGTGCAGAGATCAGTGCAGAGACACGGAGACTGTGACTTACAGCAGGTGCTGTCATGATTCTGAGGTGGCCTGTTGAGGTGAATGTTCTGCATGGGCAAAAGAGGTAGCAGGAAGGCAGGGAGAGTGAAGGTATGTGGATACCTGTTTCAGAAGCCTATGCTTGTTCTCAAACGCGTCTCTGCACCATGGTCTGTAGAAAGGATGCTTCTGGCTTATCCCCTTGTCTTCTAAAACTGACTGGGACATCCACAGGCTGGTTTGAAAGGCAGTAAAGTGAGACTGGTAAAGGGTCTTAATCCAGAGAGCAGATCATCTGCAGCAGCTTCAGATGCTTTTTGGCTGAGCTCATATGCTTAGTGGCAGCATATCTGTGACTATGGGGGATAGTGGGGAAGGACTCTGGGGAGGAGGCAATTGTGGGCTGCATCATTGGTGCCAGGGAGGCAAATAGTAAGGCTGTCTTGTCTATCTTGCCTCTGCCCTGAAGCAGCTGTAGGAAAGGTTGTTTCTCTTCCCCACTTGATTTCTGTGTGTGTATAGAGCAGAGACAAAGGACAGAGGCCTGCAAGACTGTTAGTGAAGAGCATAGGGTAGATATGTTGCAACTCTCTGGATTATTTTAAGGGACAAAGCACTAGATGTTCTTGAGCTAAGTTTGCATTAACTTATTCCCTCCATTCCTCCTTTTAGTTATCAAATTCCTGGAAGTCTACGAGCGCAGCTTCTGCAGGACAATTGAGACCCTGGTGGACATTTTCCAGGAGTACCCTGATGAGGTGGAGTACATATTCAAGCCGTCCTGTGTGCCTCTGATGAGATGTGCGGGTTGCTGTGGCGATGAGGGCCTAGAATGTGTCCCTGTGGATGTGTACAACGTCACAATGGAGGTGAGGACCTAGCTTGCAAGCTGGCATGCTTGGGTGGAAGGAAGCAAGTTGACCGTCCCAGACACCTCAAGTCCCAGATCCCAGCTAATTCAGAGAAAGAGTGCAGACCCTAGGGAACTGGAGATTGTCACATCAGAAGGTCTCACCTCTCTCCTGATCCTTGTGCCCAGCATTACTCCATGCAGATTTAAAAGATGAGTTGCCTATGTCTAAGCAAGGCTAAGAGGGCAACCTGTTTTTTTGCTCTGACTTTCCTAGTGCCCAAATACAGTAGCTAGGAGCAAGCGAAGGAGCATTTCTGCAGAGGAGCACTTCATGCATAGAGGGGCATTTTTGGTGCTCTTATCTCTGAGGCCTCAAAGAAGATACTTCTTGGGCCCTTACACCACTGAAGTGGAGTAACTCTGCATTTGGTCCACACAGCTGCTTACTCTGAAGGCAGCTGAGTAGTGCAAAAGGGGAAAGCCTGTCATTACTCTGTCCCTGAGGGCATGTGAGGTCAGCCTTTACCAACAGAGGAGGGGATTTGGGTCATTAGCTACACTGGCACAGCAGGGGTGGAAAGGGGCTCTAAGAAACACACTGCTTCACTGTCAAGTGGAAAAGCCTTTCTGCCTCTGGGTGTCCTCCTCCTTTGTTTGGAGGCCGCTGAATTCTTCCCTTGGAAAAGAAAGAGATGGCCCTGATAGAAAAGGCTGGGCACACGAGGAAGATGCAAACTCTGCTTTAGAGAGTTTTGTCACTGTCCTTGTCTGCCAGCCTGGATGCCATCTTGTGTCCACAATGTTGCTCCTGCCCATTACCCTTAACCCATAGCTCCCTCACCTACTTTTGTCCCTCAGCCTCTTGAATGGCCACTGTAAATATTGCTGTCACTTTCTGATATGGATGAGAGATTTGCAGGATTAAGTGGTTAACGAGCAAGCTCTTTTTACTTGTCATTTGAGCTGTGTTTGAGCTTTGGTGGAGAACCTGCCTTTGCTCTTCCATGGTTCCCTGTACTGCTTTTCCACTTGCAGGCTTCAGCCTGGGCCAGGGCATACTAGCATGGTGTAGACAGGGATGGTTTTCTTCCTACCATTCCTTGCTGAATTACAGTTTTTGGCTGGTATGCCCGCATGCCTGTAAAGGGTCAGAGGCACTTGAGCAGATCTCTGGTGCAAGTGTGGCCCAGCGGGGTTCTGGGTTGAGAGACTGTGACAATACATGTAACATAACTTCCCTGGAGGCACGTGGGGCAGGGGGATGGGCAATTTCTGTCTCTACAGGGCTGTTTTAAGCACAAATCACCAGATTCTCCTTGTGTCTCGAGTCACTGAGAAAGTGAGATGTCAGCTAGGAACGGAATGGTGGTTTAGGGAAGTTGGATATGGAATTTTTGCTTTGTGTCTTTGCGTTAGACTGAGGTGTGCTTCTACATGAGAACAGGCTGGATGCTCCCTTACTGTCTCTCTAGCATCAACCAGGGACGGCTCAGTGAGAACCTTGCTATGGTGTTATGCCCTCTCCCATGCCTGTCTCCAAGGCAGTCCATCAGTGCTGGCACTGTGCACGCATGAGCAAACAGAGCTTTGGCACGAGTCTGGTGCTGCTGCTTGCTTGTGATCAAAGGCCTTCCCTGACTGGAAGAATGAGGCCTCAAAGCCAGCTCAAACTCTGCCATGCTCTTCCCAGGAGCACCTGGGGTGCAAATGCTTTGCCACTCAGAGGGCTGATTTGGAGCTGTGAATATAAATAGTGAATAGGCAGTGATCCTCTCTGTTTCTTTCATTCCAGATCATGAGAATTAAACCCCATCAGAGTCAGCACATAGCGCACATGAGCTTCTTACAGCACAGTAAATGTGACTGCAGGTGAGAATGGGGCAGCACTGGTTCCTTTTGCAATAAACTTACTCTGAGCCTTTCTTTTTTTCTGCCATTGGGTTGGGATTTCTGTCCAGCGGCTTTTGCAGTCTCCTCAGTTGGTTTGCTGTGGGATGGCTGATCCTGGGAAAAGAAGTCTTTTGCTGGTGAGGCTTCTCCATCTCTAGATATCACAGGTGGACAATGCTAGTGTGCAACCTGGCATTTTTTGGTACTATCTGGCAGCAAAGGTACAGCAGGAGAGCAAACATTTTGGGAAGGACCATTTAACCTGTGCCATGGGCATCCTGCGATGTCAACTGTACATATCTTTCCCTGGACATGTTGGGAACTGGGGATAATACTGGAAACATAGGTGGTAAGCTCCCTTCTAACGAGGCCTTTGTTCTTTCTTCCCCCACAGACCAAAGAAAGATGTCAAAAACAAACAAGAAAAGTAAGTGACAAGCCTTTCCTCTTTTCTCTTTTGGTGGTTGGTTGGCATTTCCTCTCCCCACTGCCCCTTGCCCTTTTCTTTGGTCGGAGATACTCACTTTGAGAAGGTGTTTATGGAAATGGCATATGGTAATGCATGGGGCGACACTCTGAATCCGTTCCAGGTGGGCACAGAAACCCAGATCTGATGGTCCTTCCTTCATACCCCAGACCTGGAGCTTGCATGACCCACGGCCATGGCAGTCATTCCTAATGCTTTATCCTGAGTCAGGGAAGTCCCATCGTGTGTGTCCTACCAGAATGGATTCAAGGTGCAGCCCCAATTCTCCCTTCCCTCTTCCTGGGGTGTTTCTGGTTACTGCAAATCGCTGCCTTTCTTTATTATTAATTTTTTTTTTCTTGCTGCTTGAGTGAGTACTTGCTGGCTTCTTTCACAGCAGCTTGGGTAGGAACTCTGCTGGCTACAGGGAGAGGTGGCAATAGAGGTCTGGTGGAGGCAGGACTGATGCCATGCAGGATGTGATGCTGACTTTGGTTGGGTGGGGGGCCTGGAAGGGTGTAAAGGGAGGTGGATGTCCTAGCCAGGTCTTGGTGGAGGCTTTCCTGAGAGGCTTTTTCAATCTGATGGACTTGCTCTGGTGACCTGAAGGAGGTTAAGGTGCAACCTTCCCTTTCTTTCCTCCCCAAAGAAAAAAGGTTGTGTAGAGTAATAAGCTCTCATCCTGCAGTAGTTGCAGGGACGATCACAAAACATGGAACAAGATGGAAAAGGAAGAGTGACCTCTCTGGGCAAGAGAGTCAGCTGGACTGGATGTGGCTGGGATAGCAACTCTGCCATTTAGACATGCGGAGCTGGAGAAGGAAGGGGTTGAATATTGGGAGATGAGGCTGAAACAGAGACAGAGAGAGCAAGCAGGAGAGTGAGAGAATTTCTTTCGCCCTTCTCCTGGTGGTTGTATGTTTCTAGCTGCCTTCCAGCCTCTCCTCCTCCCCCTGGAAATCTGCTCCTGGCTACATCAGGCTGTGTGCAGGGCCGTGTTGAGGACAGTCGGTCTGCGTGGCTCTGTGGTTTGAAGGTGTGCGAGTTGGGTCTGTGTGAACTCTGATGAGGATGGGTGTGGGTGAAGCAGCCAGCCCAGACTGTGTTGCACTCCCTTTCCTCTTCTAACAGCACCTTGCCTGCTTTTTGCTGGTTCTGCACTCCCCGGGAAAGGAAGGGAAGGGATGGGAGAGATTGGTGTGCTTTGATATGCGCTGGGTTGAAAGTCCTGTTATATCGGTGCCCCTCTCCTCCCTTCAGGTTGATTTTGCTCCCCTCAATGCCTCCCTGTGACTGCTGACACATAGGGCAGTGTCTGGAAGTGAGCTGATGCTCTGATACTCGTTCCAGTGAGATGACTTGAACAGGGCCTAAGAAACACCTATGGTGCTTTCTCTTTTGTCCCACCATGTCCCCTTGACAGCTGCCTCCCAAGGTGGGCTGCGCCAGGGAATGAGTGAGCCTTTGCTGAACTGCCACATTGTTGGGGCTCACTTGCCTGACAAGCCCTGGTGCTCTGACAAAGGCCTTCTCCCTGCATGTCTCTCCCTTGGTACTGTGCTAATGTGGCTCAAGTAGCAGCACAGGCTCCAGCCTCCCTCCCTCCCTGTGCTCTCACTGGTCTATAAGGATCTGTGGTTAGCATCCAGGCCTGCATGTCCCAGCCCCTGCCTTTCCCAGATCCTGCCCAAGAGTCAGGAGCAACTGGTGAATTTTTCAGAATGGAATCAATGCCTTGGCTGTCTGCTTGTTCATCTGGCAGATCCATGTGGAAGGGGAGGGGAGGGAAAGGACGGAAGATCTGAAAGCTGCTTGCTGGTTATCTCCTGGGTGTCGTAATTAGGTCAGGCCTCCCTCTTTCTCCATTGGTACTTGGTATGGAGGATGCCAGAGGGGATGTTAGCAGACATCCGGCGAGGTCTCCTGGAGTCCTCTGAACCATGGGCAGGAGGTGGGGTGGATGAGCAGAGCTTTTGGGCTAGATAGCCCTCTCCCATGCAGCGCTGCTGTCTATACTAGGTCTCTCCCCTTGTTGGCGGGGTGCTGAGGCCAGGACCCCTCTGCTCCCATCTGAAGGCAAGATTGCCACCAGCCCTGCAGCACAACTGTTGGAGCTCGGCTGCCCTCTCCTAGTCCTGGTGCCGGGCAGCGCATCAAGTCAAAGCGGTTTCCTTTTCCCTGGGGAGAGCCCTTCTGCTCAGGTTGCCTCCTGTCAGTCCGTGTGCACCCACGCTTCTTGCCTGGAACGACTGTCTGCACTTGCTGCGGTTGTGTGTTGCTTTCACGGAGCTTTCTGTTCCTTCTCCCTCACCCCCTGTCCCTGTCTCACTGCCCCTCTCTGGAGGGAGCAGGTGCCCCTCTGAGGCTCCAGCAGATCCACCTCTGCTGGCAGCAGCCCTGCTGGAAGTGGTCTCTACTGAGTCCCCTGGTGTTGGCTTGGCTGTGGACAGGCTGGTTGTGGTGCTGGCAGGAGGGCCAGTGAATGTGAGTGTGAGGTGGAGACCTGTGCTTTGGCCCTGGGACTTGCCCTCCAGTCCTGCCTCATGTGCTTCCCCCCTCCCATCAAGCCACATGGCTGTATTTTTTTTTCCTCTTCTTCCTTGCATTTTCTTCCGTTTTCTCTATCTCTTCCTTTCTTTCTTTCCTTCCTTCTCTCTCTCTCTCTCTTTTTTTTTTTTGTTTTTCTTCCAGAAAATCAAAGCGAGGAAAGGGGAAGGGTCAAAAGAGAAAGCGCAAGAAAGGCCGGTACAAACCACCCAGCTTGTACGTTTGTGTCCTCTGCTTGTAGACTTTCTTCCCTCCCTCTCCCCAAACCAATCCGCCCGCTTGCTGCTCACTCAATTCTCACCCTCCCCTCTCAGTCACTGGTGGGCTGCAGATCTTGCAGGGGCAGCACTGGTGGTGGCACTGCTCTGGCACTAAGGGTGTCTCAGGGAAGGTGGCTTTAGCTTGCTTGGCTCTCTAATCATCAGCGGTGACCATTTTCCTAAGGCACAAGAGCGCGGGTGGGCGGGCGAGCGCTCTGCACCTCTTGTCCATGCCTTCTGGTTGCGAGTTTGTCGTCCGCTTTCCCCTGCTCGCCTTCTGCCCTTACTGCCGTGATGACTGGCGACAGGCAGGCTGGCATCTGCCGTGCATGTGTGTGTGTGCGTGGGTGCGTGCGTGCGTGCGTGTCTGGTGGAGTCACAGGTGGAGAGGAGAGGTGGGATGGTGGGAAGCTGGAGAGGGGGTGCTGGGGAGCTGGGGGTGGGGCTTTCTCGTTTTTTCTTTCTTCCTTTCTCTCTTTCTGTTGGATTTGGTGGCTTCTCTCTCGCTGTCTCTGTCCCTTCCACTCTGCCTTTCTCACGGTGGTTCACAGAATTCTGCATTGTGAATTCACAGCCCCTCCATAGGAGACTCCTAGGTGGCAAGGTTGGGCTGGGGCTTACAGAAAGGAGAGCAGTGCTGGCTGCAGGGGTAAGCATGTGATGCTGGAGCCCAGCTGCTTTCCAGGGGAGGAGAGACCCTGTGCATTTAACTCATTTAGCCACTGGCCTCTTTCTACTCGAATAGCCCACTTCAGAGAACTCCTTTCACTGATCCATCAATAGCTGGTTGGGACCTCTCACCTTCCCATCCTTGCTTTCCCCTTCTTCCTCCCTCTGGCCTGTGCTGATGGATCCAATGCAGCATTTGTGAATACTGTGCAGAGAGCCTGTTTTCTTTCTCTTTACGCTCATGCAAGGGGGTGCTGTCCTGGGGCTGCTGGGGTGCTGATGGGAAATCCATCAGCCCCTGATGCTCCAGTGGGCAGCATGGGGGCTGTGGGAGGGGGCAAGGGGATTGCTTTGATGTTTAGGGTGTTGCATGTGTATTTTCTTTCTGCTGAAGCGCTGTAGCTTAGACATCTTTCCTTTTGCCTTTTTGCAGTCACTGTGAGCCTTGCTCAGAGAGGAGAAAGCACTTGTTTGTACAAGATCCCCAGACCTGTAAATGTTCCTGCAAATTCACAGACTCACGTTGCAAGTCGAGGCAGCTTGAGTTAAACGAGCGCACTTGCAGGTTTGTGTCTTGAAGGATGAAAGAAACACACAAAGAGAAAGAGAGAGAAAGAGAAAAGAGGGGGGAGCTTGCTTCCTGCTGACTTCTGGCACCAGTGCTATATGATTGCTTCTTTTCTCTGTCCTACGTGGGCCAGAGGGCAGAGGGGCTAACCGAGATGAGGACAGAGTTTCCCTGTGTCAGAGGGCTGCTGTGCGTTTCAGATGTGCTGTCAGGACTTGGACGAGGATGGCTCCCAGAGACAGGGAGTTTATATCTAAGGTATCCTTTCCCACAGAACAAGATAATGGAGATCATGTTGCTGAGGTAGCCAGGGGGAGGGTCTTTAGCCCTCTGTACTTTACTGTATGCAACTCTGAGCATCCTGTTGGACAAAGACAAGCGCTTAGCTGACTAGGATTTGGCCACCCCCTGTCTTCCAAGCCCTTTTTATGTGACTTGTGGACACTCTGCTCTTGTTCAGAGTGAGGAAGGCCAGGCCAGGAGCCTCCCTCGAGGCTGTCCTCATATTTTCCTTTGCCTCTTTGTTCTTCTAAAATCCAGGGAGAGTACCCTGTCCTCTTGCACTGTGTTTACAGTTCCCTGTCCATGTCTCGGCCAGAGCTCTGGTTTGAGGGGCCACCCTTGGGGCTGTGATGGGGGATATAGCAGGATAAAGTCTGTCTCTGGGTGAAGGCAGACAGAGGTCTGTGTTTCAGGTGGGAGGTAGGAGACACAAAGTCACTATGTGGTTAGGGTTTGTTCAGAGATCCATGCTGTGCATGTGCCATCCGAGTGCTACCTGTCACACACCATCTGTGACATAGACACACACAGAAACTGATTCCTGGTTCTCACCTGAGTGCTTTGGTGAATTCAGTGGGGTCTCTTGACTTGCACCAGCTGCATGTGCATCTCTGGTGTGGGATCATCCTACCTATCCAGAGAGACAGACAGAAATGGAGTTGCTAACAAGCCTTTGGCTGAGGCTCTGAACTCAGGTCCCTTTCACACAGATCTAGGAAATTCCCCCTGTCAAGAGACTATTGCAGTGGCAGTGGCTGGATGGGAGAGAATAAGGGAGAGACATCCAGGGTCCTCTGTGGCTACATCCCAAAAGAGGAGACATCCATTTGCCTGACCCCAGAATAACTGGAAATTACTTTACAGAGTTGAAGGGTGAGAAATAGTAACAAATACAATGTAAAACCAAACAGTACCCCCAGGAAGTCATGGTGTCAGAAAAGGTTTTCAGGTTTCTCTTGCTCGTCCCTCTCCACGGTGGGATAATTGGTACTGCGGGAGGTTTTAAGAGCTGATGTGTTTGCCAGAAAGATAGGAAGGACTCACAGGAGTGGGTAGCTTGTCTGTTTTCCAGATAAAAAGCTGGTTAAGCTGAAGTTCCTCATGCTCTTCCTTGTAGAGTTACAGAGTTGGGCCCTACAGGGGAGGGTAAATTCTCATATCTTTTGCTGCTTCTTTAGGCTGCTGCTGTTCTCTGGTGCTAACCCCTGCTCATGGCAGCTGGTGAAACGAGAGGCACTTTCTTTTCACCTTTTTGCCTGCATGAGGCCTTGTTGTCTGCACTGCTTCCAACCCAAACGACAGGCTAGGTCGAGAGCTGAGGGGAGTGTATCTTTCTGCATGCATTGCTTGGCCTTGTTTTTCTGTGTGTTTGTGTGTATCTGTGTGCGCATGGTGTGAGAGGGCGCAAATGAGACGTTCGGCTCATCTGTGAGGAAGACTCTGATCCTGCTCCTAAATTTACCCCTGTTCCAGTATCCTTTCCCCATCCCATCTAGGTGAGCCTGGGAGAGTAGAATTCATGGGTCAAGATTCTCAGCCGTTTTGCCCCATCTGCACAGCACTTCACCCCACCAGTGACGTCATGCCATGTCTTAACGCCATGTGCTCTTAAACACATTAGCCACTTCCCTTACTTCCCTTCCTTGTCCTGCTTGCACCCATATCACAAACATTAACCCTCCTCTCTGTTTTTTTTTCCTTCCCTCTCCTCTCTGACAGATGTGAAAAACCGAGACGGTGAGCAGCGGAAAAGAAGGGGGAACAGCCCTGTTTCTGGAGCCTGATTTCTCGCCTGGACAGAAAAAAAACAAAACAAAACACTAATCCAAATGAACCCTAAAAATGAAGGATCGGTAGAGCACAGCACTTTCAGTACGGACGATGGACTCCGGAAGGAACATTCCCCAAGGCACCCGCCGCACAGAATTCACCTTTGGGTTTTGAACTGTTTTATTTTATTTTTCTTTTCATGCTGCTAAATAACAGAGCCAGGAAGACTATAGGGGTGTATTTGATGGGTTTTCCCATGCATACATATATATGTGTGTATACATGCATATACATATATATATATGTATATATATTTTAACCACATCTATATATACATATATGTATATCTTAACCACACACACACACATATATATATTATATATATATATATACTGATTATTTTTTTTAACATTGCTAATGTTATTGGTGTCTTCACTGGATAATACTCGACTGCTGTGGACACAAGCGGGCTACTTGGGGCATAAGAAACAAGCTAAGACTGGACTTGAGTAGAAGCGCTGGGTGTAAACTTCTTAACTCTAACTGACTTGTGCGGCCTCCGCTGTTTCTCTGTAGAGTGTGCTGTACCACAAACCACCTTCTCCTTGCCTGGGACAGGGAGGAGAGGTGATGGAGAGGATGGGCAGGGAGTTCCAAAGAGCGGCATCCTAGGGTGCGATGGGTCAAAGGCCAAGGAAATGGCCATCTGCCTGATCAAGGATTCCTCCTCCCCTCTCTTCCCCCAACCTTCGCCCTTACTCGTCTCATAACCTGCCTGCCTTGCTGGGACACGGGATGTCAGTGTACATTTTGCGTTGACTTTATTCGCCATAGAAACTTTGCCAGAGAGACGTGCTGGCTTCTCTTAAGGATGGTGGGCAGCTGATGCGCACTAACTTTCCATTCAAGAAGTATCACAGGAGTCTAGATTTCCCGCCCTTGGTGGCTGCAAAAGGACACAAGGCCTACAGTGTGCTGAAGCAAGAATGGGGACCGGTGCATAGCCACGCAGTTGTTCAGCCCTGTCTGCTTTCTTCATGCACAGAGCTGCCACTCAAGAGCATCCAAGATGCTTACGGAACATTTCTGGAAAGGGATATTAATCAAAAGTATATACACAGTAGGGGTGTGTGCGTGTGTGTATGTGAATGTGTGCATTTGGGGGTGTGTGTGTATGTATGTTTGTGTTTTTCTCTTTTTTATATATATATATTTATTTTTATACATATATATATATAAAAAATTAATATATATGTATGCCAAGATTGAAGGAGGGGAGAAAGAAAGCAACTTTTGCTGCCTTCAGTTTGCACGCCCAGTGTGAATGACCCTTAAGAACGTCAAAGTTTTTTTTTTTGTTTGTTTGTTGTTGAGTTTTTATTGTGTTGATTTTTTAATTGTGTTTGGTTTTTTTTCTTTTTTTTTTTTTTTTTTTTTTTAGTTTAGGTTTTTTCCCTTGTTTGGGTTTTTTGTTTGTTTGTTGTTTGTTTTGGTTTTTTTGTGCGTGTGTGTGTGTGTTTTGTTTTTGTTGTTTTATTTTTTCAAATGACGTACTGTAAATGTCAGGCCCCTTTTCCACATACTGGGTTGGGGAATCAAATGTGGAGGCAGCTGGAATCTCTAAGCTGTGTCTGAGAATCTTGGCTATGTGTGTATCCTCAATATACACTGTGGTGTATGTGAAACCCACCTTAACAGAAGCACACGCGCGTGCACGCACACACACACCCCTGAAAGCGTGTTTGTACATCTATGTGGATATATATAATCTAGTTCTGTGATTAAAATTATTAATAATAATAATAATAATCGAAAAGGTACTCGGTCTGTGTCAGAATGCTGCCAAACATCATCTGCAACTGAATTTTCAACGCCTGATAATGTACAACACGGAAAGCTTCCAAAAAAAAAAGACAAGACAGTCTAAAAACAGACTCACAACAAGCGACTACTAACCACTAGGAACTCCCCATCCGACTGATGGCTTTCAGAAGGAGGAAAAAACACGCGGGTGGGTGCTTGCATCTGCAATGTGTAATACTCATGCTGCATCGTGCGCAAGACAGAGGCTTCCGATGGGGGGGAGGGAAGAGAAAGTGTTTTATATACTTATTTAATATCCCTTTTTAAATTAGAAATTAAACAGATAATTTAATTAAAGAGTAGGGATTTTTCAGTATTCTTTGTTAATATTTAATTTCAACTATTTATAAGACGTACCTCCTTTTTTTTTTTTTTTTTTTTTTTTTTTAATTTGTACTGGTTGTGTATAAATTTAACCTTCCTGTTATCCCGTCCCATCTCTCCCCAATTGTTGGCAGAGTCAGTAGCATGTTATGGGCAGTTATTTAATTAATTTCTCTAACACCTACCCCTACACATTCCTATTGAGACAAGGGTTAGATATACATCTACATACTATATATATATTTGGCTATGTGTTTGTATATATATATATATGTTTATGTATATGTGTGATTCGGATTAAATAGACGCTACGATTTTTTTATATATGTAAAAAGAAGAAACAGGAAAAATAGAAAATTCTACATCTTGAATCTCTCTCCTTTTTAATTTTAATATTTGTTATCATTTTATTTATTGGTGCTACTGTTTATCTGTAATAATTGCGGGGAAAAAAGATATTAACACTACATATTGTGTCTAGTGAATTTTTTCAAGATATTCCTTAGTACATATTTATTTTTAAACAAAGAAATTACAGATATATCTTAAAAAAAAAACGACGACGACGACGACAAACTTTTTTTTGTATTAAAGAATTTAATTCTGACCTTGATTTCCTTTGCCTTCTCCTTCTGCCTTGCATCATGGTTTTCTTCTGTTGTGTAACAGACCCTCCAGCATTGCCCCTGGAGGCTACAGGTCACCAGCAACCTGCCAGTCGGACTCTTGGATTTGGGCCCAGAGCCCCCAAAAGCATCTAGGTACCTAAAGCCCATTGAAATAAATGAATGGGAGGCAGGCAGGCACCAGAATACTTGCGTGGAGCTCAGCCGGAGTTCCCCACTCAGAAGAGGGTGGTCTGATGGGCAAGAATGAGGGGGCAGGACTCCTGGGTTCCTTCCCAGCCTCTGATACCAAGGATAACAGTGATCGTCCCAACACTGCCTTTCTTGTCAGATTCCAAGCCCTTTGTGCTGGGTGCTGTACAGACATAAGTAGACGTGATCCCGGTGGAGTTTATAATCCAAGATGGAAAGAATGCTCTGAGCCTGCCCTTCACTGGTTTGGACTTGGTGATAGCAGTTGGAGCAGCGTGTATGCGACCTGCTGCCAGAGATGGATCATGAAGACCTCACCGTCCTGGATGATGTTGAACAAAGAACTGTTCAGTTCTGACTGTGCTCGTCACATCATGAGGGATCTTGATACTGTTGCATCTTTTGTGATGTACTTTAAGGTCTTTTGAGAGAAAATGCTCTTTGGAAGTGGTGGTGTTTCTTCATCAGCCATGGAGGTGAGTGTACCATGTGTCATCCACCTGGGCATGCTGGAAAGGAGCATACAGGATGTTTCTGGAAGTCTGGGAGACAACTCACCTGGGTTAATACAGACCACTGAGTTCATGGCTGCCTCCGTCCTGTTCTGGTGAAAGTAAAGGATCTGGGTGGTTTTTTTAGGGCAAACTTAGGTAACTCAACAGGAGGATCTGCAGTCACAGCCTCTGCAGAGGGCAAAGTGCAGGAAAGAGAAAGCGTACTTGAGAAGGCTCTGGTTCTTCCGTCTCAGTACCATCTTGTGGAGTGCAGCAGTGACTTGAGAAGGCAGGTGAATGGGGGCCGTCTGTGGATGCTGCTGCCTGAAGAACCCAAGGAGTTGTTTCCCTTGTGTATTCACCACTGGCTTCTGCTTTGTGAGGCTCTATGGGATGTTTTGCAGATAGCTGTGCAAGGTGACAAAGACAGCAAGCCTATCCTCAGTAGACCTTCATTGTCTCTGTGTGACTTGGGAAACATTTACAAGTCATCAAATTGAAAAAATTGAAACTGGCAGGTCAGTGTTGCTCCCCTGGGGTGAGCTGGATGTGAAATCTCAGCACTAGGGAACCCAGGCCTCCTTCCTGGATGCATGATGCAGAAGGTCTCTACTGTCAGTTGCAACACCTCAACCCTGCCCACCAATGGTGAGCTCTACTGACCACTCTCGTGCCTGAAGAACAAGAGCATGCTCCACCCCTCTCTTTTCCTGCCTCTGAGGGCTCAGGAGAAGTGGGATATCTGCAGAGCCAGGTGACCTGGTAGCAATCTACTCCATGAGAAAGTGGCTACACCTGGCTGGATGGCACATTTCAGCTGGGACAGCTTTATCAGCCCAAATGATTTGCTTTCAGGATTCACTGCAGCAGAGCCACGGCAGCTGTCTCAAACCACTATAGCAAGAACCTGCCCAAGCCAGCTCTGAATGCAGTACCTGGGGCTCTGGAAGCTGTCCAGCTCTTCTTTATCCTGCAGGGTGTATATACCTGGGCTGTCACCTCTCATGAGGAGAGTGATTGTGTTGGAGGGGAGCTCACCCTGGCTGGAGAGGTTGCGTGCAAGTGAGAACCCTGGTCCTGGAGGCTGCTGGGACGCAAGAGTGTGGCTGCCCCTTACCCTGCCCAAGGTTTGCACCTGGCTCAGCTGTGCCTCATCCCTAGGTGAGGTGAGGACACATGGAGCAAGGCCAGGTTTGCAGGCTGGCGCTCTGACCTCGGCACACAGCCTCTCACCCTGAACACGAGAACTTTCCCTGAAAGGCTTCTGGGCATGTCCATGTTTTGGTGGCCAGCTAATTAAAATGCTGTCTTCAGACAGCTGGCTGGTGCTTTCCTCGTGCCTACTCCATTTATTCTGTGGGATTCAAAGAGCAGACGCACCATGAAAGGCAGAAAAGGGTTCTCTGGGCAGACACGAGAGAAAACCCCACTGGCAATGGAAAAAAGGGTGTTTTTTTCTTGGAAAACCCTTTTGCCTTTGCCATTCGGTATCCACTGGCTGGTTTAACCAGTTGCTGATGGTTGCTGATGTCTTATGCTGCTGATTAGGTCTATAAGTCAGACAGGTTCTGCTTGGGTTCCACCATCACCTGCATCGCCTATGTTAGAAATGCCAGTAAAACTTCTGTCCTTCAGTGGGGTCCCACAAAGGACCTAGGAAGCCCAAAGGAAAACTATCCCACAGGCCATGTCCTCCACCATCATCTCACGGGACCTTTAGTAGTGAGAGAGAGATATTTTTATCCCAGACCATGTGGTGAGTGTGCGGGCAGCCTCTTTGTGCTTGGGATGCCTGAAGTTTAAGGCTAATCCCGATTATCCAGCATAAGGTCTTCAGTCCCAGTCTCCATGCAAGCACCATGCTTGCTCCCAGCACCCTGTTTGGGCCCAGACCAGTGTGGCCCCAGAGGCACTGTGCCACCCCACAGGCAGCTGCTGGCTCCTGCTGTGCCCCACAGCACCTGATGCACTGCAGCAAGATGGGGAGGCTGCGGTGCCGGCCACCCCAGAGGCACCAGGAACACATGCCTGGACCTCCAGCCAAGTATCCCATATCTCGTAAGAGGTGGTGACTTGTGAATAAGAGCAGGGAGGTGATATCCCCCGCACCAGCAATGGAGGGTGTGAAAGGAATGCAAACAGTGCCTGACCACAGATTTAAGAAGGCTCTCGCATCCCAAAGGGAAGCTGGGAGGACCCTGGGGGCTTTGCATCATGGAGGGGACAAGGGTCAGGTCCCCCCTCAAATGTCAGTGGTTTCCTGGCTGCCCACATCAGGGAGAGGGTCACAAAGCATTTCCTAGAGGTGCAGCTCACCATCTGTGTGAGGAGATTGCAGTCTTATAAAGGCAAATGGGCTGGTTATGCATGTGCCACCGGTTTACCTGCCCAAGGATGGAGTCCCGAGGCCAAAAAAGCCATCACACAAGGATTTCTTTCAACATGCTGCCTGAGTTGCCTCTATGCATCCAGGTGGGTGATGCTGCACGTTCACAGCTGAGGGATACGTTAGGAAGCATGTGCACTTCTGGGCTGTATCTGTACGCTGTGATACAGAGCTATCATGCTGGTTTGTTCTTTTTTATTTTTACCTCACTCTTTCAGATGTCTCAGACACTTCTTTGCAGGTGAAAAATAAGCCAAATCCCTCCCTTAACTAAGAGCGCCCAAGCATTTCCTTAGCGTCATGGCTGCTGTAGGCTTCTACTCATATTTAGCAGCCAGGTACTTCTGCTCCCCATCTTGTGCTGCCCATCTCCTGGCCAAGCGTGATGCCCACAGCTGGCAGAAGGCATGCTGCAAGCCTGAAGCCAGCTCAGCAAGAGTTCAGCTAGGGGGTTACTTTGACACCTCCTTGGCCAGCTATTCTGGGAGCTGTCAGTGTGCTCTGTGCTTGGAGCATGTTGTGTGGTGTGACCTGGGCTGGGAAAGGTGTCTGGCTCTGCTGAGTGCCCTGCCAGGACCACTGATGAGTGGCAATTCCTGCTGAGCCCTCCCCAAGGAGGCTTGTGTAATGCCAAAATCATCTGGGATGCAGGTCAGGATGTCTTGCTCCCAACCTGTGTGGTGCCTTGGAGGTGTGGATGGCAATACCTTTGAATCTTGGTTGAATGGGCCTGTGGTGAAGGAAGGACATGTGTCTCAAAAGCCTTTGGCCTTTTGTGTGCAACCCAGTTCAATGGCAGAAGAATTATCTAAAAAAATAGGGGTAGAGACCTAACTCCTTATCTGCAAGCCCTATGGACGGCTTGGGAAAGGTGGCACAAGATGAGTACAATGATCAGTTTAAGCAAATAATTCAAGTTCCATCACCTCTTCAGAGATTTTAAGGCCAGAAATGTGACCTGCCTGACCTGACCAGAGGTCTTCACCTTCATCTTGCCCATAACTCCTACCTGAGTTGTGGTGTACACTTTGGAAATGCATACAAGCTGCCATCTCACTTCCTCTCCTTCCTGTCCTTCTCACCCACAGAGAACCTGCTGGCACTGGAGGCAGCCTATGCCACAAACGTATTGATAATCAGAGAGTGTGTGTTAGTGTCATAGGCTGCTTCTCCAGAATCTGGGATCCCACCAGCATCTCTCCCAGCCCTTCCTGCCTGTGCTCAGCTCTGACTCCACGGGTGCAGAAGCAGAAGAGCCATCAGAGTTTTATGATGGACTCATTCCTTTCAAAGAAACCCCTCAGTTGGCTGCTAGGAGGCCAGTGCAGGTACTACCTTCTGAAAATGCAACTTGCTGTCAATCACCTCTACTTCCCCCCCCCCCCCCCCCAGCTTGAATTGGCTCATTCATCCTTCATCCTTCAAGTTCCCTTCCTTATGTTGGGCAGCTTGCCAGAACGTTCAAGCATTTTGGTTTGGTTTTGGTTTTTTTTTTTTTGCGTTTTTTTTGCGTTGCAAGGACCTCACATCTGGGAGATACATCTTGGAGATCATGTTTCTTCTAAGGTGTTGTTGCTCCTGGGGAATAAGGAGCAGACTCCTGCTTATTTTGATGTATCTCACCACTGGAAGTGCTGTGAATAGGAGGGGTCAACAACACTAGATCAGATTGCTTCTATTCTCCATAGACACCATAAATTATGAGTCATAGGATCATCCTGAGCTATTTGGTGACTAATCTGAGGCTGGTCTTGAGGCTTAGGGCCAATTTCTTACTTGCAATATTGGCTTGCCAGAGCTGTGTGTTGTGATTGTGCAGTGCAGACCTAGTCAATACACAGCGCCTAGGAGAACTGGCTGGTCTGCTGGAGGAGGTGCTGTTGAGTCAGGGAGTGGCACTGCCCTCTGCACCAGTACTCCACTGGGGTGGCTGGATGTACAGTGCAAGAGCCTGTGACATTTATGAGTCACGTTGTGAGACTGAATGCGACCCACACCCCTGCTGCATTGTTGGGACCAGTCACGAACTCAAAGGCATCCTGAGATGAACAGTTTCTGGGTTTAGGTTGTCTTGTCAACTGGTTGCAAATGTGCTGCTGTTCTAAACATGTCCATCTTTGTCCAGGCTGTACCCCACAGTCTAACTTGTTGCACTCCCTGGACTGTGTCCTGCTCTTTAGCCTCTGTTTTATCCACCTAAATTTCACCCTATTGTTCTAAGTTTGCAAATGTGCCTATAGATATGGTCCCTTCCTCTCTGACATAGATCCCTCAGATGCTTCATCATGTGTCCTCTGTGGATGTTTCTTGTCCAGTGACATAAAATTGTTCTTCAAAGCCCCTGCCATCAGCTCATTGAGCTCTGCCCTTGATCATTCCTGTTCCTCATCTCCTGACACCTTTTATACATAACAATAATATTCCTTTTACCTCAAAAGGTGTCTACTTCTGAACACACTCAAAGGTGGATCACTCCAGAACCACAGAAGAGGAAACAGGCTGCTGGCTTTGAACATATTGCCTTGTGTGTCTCTCTGGATGCATGTCTCCATGGTTTCTCTCTCTCAACCTCTTCTGGCAGTTCTGTTTTCCAAGGTGTCCCCTCCCACCGCAAATCAGCTTTGCCCCAGATACATTAGCTTCTCTTTTCCCAAGTTAAATCTCATTTTGTTTCCTGCTCATTTCTAATCTTTCCAAATCCTTTTGGAGGATTTCTCAGTTTGCACTGGAATTTGCAAGCACTTCTGCTGAAAGTGCCAGCTCGGGGAGTTCATGGTGGAACCTTCTTCTTGTTGCTGCTGAGTCAGGAAGGTGCTGTGGATTCCAGTGCCAGGGTGAGGGTGGTGGTGCCCCAAAGTGTGGGCACAGGTGTGGCCCTGCACATAGCTGGGTTCAATCATCTGGTGAGCTGCATTTCTCCCTCACTATCAGATAGGAATTTCCAGCACAGCTGGAGGAACTGTGGGAGTCAGCGGGTCCTGGTCTGTAGAGCAGAGCAGAGATGTGGGAAGTGAGGGAGCTGGGTTTGGTTTCCAGCTGGTCCACTGATGCTCTGCTTTCCTTCCCTGCTTTGATTTCTCCATGCATAAGACAGATCATAGAATCACAGAATCCAATTCTCCTCTTTTGGGACCCTTGACAGACGATCAAGTGCCATTCACCGATTATTATTTTATTGTCAGTTAGTATAGGGCATCCCATCTTGCTGGAATGGTTAGGGATCTCTGTGTATTTTCTCCAAAAGCAGATAGGTAACTGTACCCTCATCACCCAGTCCCATATGCAGTCATGTTTTCCTGCTCCTCTCCATCATTTGAGAGAGAACTTCGGCATGTATTTTGAGACCAATAGCACCTCCTTCCAATCTGCTCTTCAGGAAGCAGACAGGAGGTGGAGGGGTGGGAAAACAGCAAGGTATAGCTTAGGAAGGGCTTTGCTGACTGGGAGAGGTAGGGGACAGTGCAAGGGAGATGAGGGCAGAAGGTAATGAATGCACTGTGAGGTGGAAGGATGAGGAGGAATAGGCTGACTGTGGCTCAGGAGAGGGTTGGGTCAGGCCTGACATTATCTGGCAGCCCCAGGTGCAGGGAACACTCCCAGTTACGAAAACTTCTGCATTCCTATGGAGACATCTCTCGCTGGTGTAAGTTGCTTTGAGTGCTGGAAAACTCATGGTTATGGTTTGCAGGAGTGCCTGAGCTGCCAGCTTCACCAGCACCCAGGGAGCATTTGCAGGGCAGCCCCTCAGCCTCCCCATGCTACAGAGAGCCCTGCTGCAGAAAGGCCAATCATGAGATTTAGCACAACTGCGTCCATGGCTATTGACTCCCTGGAGTCTCCCCTCTCTGTAGGGTGACCGTGAAGGCAAAGAGGCAGCTGCTAGAGACCAGGATGGCCAACACTGAAAATCCCATGCTACTTATACCAGCACAAGAGCTGTGTGGTGTGAAAGACTATCTGCTTTTAGTCAAGCCAAAAATATTGTAATCCTTCATATTCATGGAAAAAAAAAAAAAATCCAACATGACCCAAGTATACTTCAAAGGTCCAGAAGACAAATGTCCCCAGCTTGCAATAGTTTTCAAACCGCCATGGGTCTCAACTGGGTGGGTTATTTGCCAGTAGTGACTTTCCTTCCCAGCCCTAAATCTTGCCAGTTAGTCTCCTTGGGCACATTTCAGACTCTGCTTTCCAGGCTCTCGACATATCCCTTTATGTTCAGGTTCCAACCTATTTTTAATACACTCTCCACGTCTTCTGGTGTTGTCAATCTCAGACCTTACCTAATCCTGGAAGGTGATTGTATGTAAGTCTCAGTATGGACAATTTTACATTTTCTCTCCTGGTTTTAAGTTACTTGAGCCCCTTTTGCCTTTTGGATCGTAAATGCACACAAAACCCAGGCACCCAATCAGAGGTATCCACAGCAGCTGCTAAATATTTTTTCCAGAGGGGACTTTCAAGATCTGTTGGTGAAGATGTGAAGTTTTGGCTCTTCTGTGCCAGGGTACGTCACCTTGCATCTATCCAGGGGCTGTTTCAGAGGGCTGTTGCGCTGCTTCACTCCAAAGTATCTTTACACACTTTTCAGGCCCCTCAGACATCTGAGCTCCATGAGCCAAACCCATTAGCTCCTCATCCTCAGTGTCCTGGGATCATTCAGTGGCAAACGGAGTACCGGCACCCTGCAGCTTCCTCATTGGAGGCTCTGCTCTGAGCAGCGAGTTTTCACTTTTCCTTTAATCACATCACCAAGTTTTAATGCCCAGCAAGAACTTTGACCCTTATCCGGGGATTAGTTGTTATCCTCAAGAGCTTTCTGCAGCAAGCCTCATAAAAGAACTCCAGCTTTGGAGAATGCGGGCAAGTTATGTCCACCGGGTTAATTTTCTTTATTAGCTGACTACCTCGTTTTTCTGTCCACAACCCTTGGATACTGTCTCCTCACTCCAGGAGAAGGACAGTTCCCATCAGTTCACAGGAAGTTCACTGCTGGGATCCTTGTTACCACCAAACCAACCTCAGCAAGAAGGTGAAATTAAACGAAAAACGTTATGTTCCCTCATTGGGCTGTTTCGCATCCCCACTCCGGCAAAATTTGGCAGTGATGGAGGGCTGCCAGACAGATCCTTATAAAGAGGCATGATTTTTTAAATAGGATGTGCAGAGGTTGTTTAACAAGTTGTCTTCATGAAAAGAAATGTGGACATACGTCTGTCTTTCCTTGTATCTCTATCACAGCCTATTTCAAGCATAAGCCTGTTTACTGAGCAGGATTTTAATGAAGCATAAAAGGGGACTTTTTGTTCTGGGTATTGACTGTTCTTTTTCATGTGTGTGCAGGGTACTCAGATATGGGAAAATGGGGAGCACAGTGTGTTTTGCTCTAAGTAATTAGAGGCAGAATTCACAGGTATACTCTGGCTGCTTTCAGCCTTTCCCGTGACAGAAAGCAGCTGCACACCCAGCATTAGCCAATCTGCTAATAGGCTGTGTCACAAGACACAGCATCACCATGTCTCACAAAGTAACTACATTGTCCTCCCTAAGCTTATTGTGTGAAATATCACGGGAACACCACCAAATCGTGTCCTACAGACTGTTCCAGACTAAACATCCATGGCCCAGCTTCCTGACCCAAATTGGGGTCCTCGAGGGAGAAGAGGAGGTACCTTGCTTTTGCTACGCTGGGAGCACAGGAAGTCCGTGTGCTTGTTTGGCTTCTCCACTCAGAACTGCATTAATACATGGACTCCAATGCATCCAGAGACTCTTAATTTTCTTGTTCAGTTGATAAAGTGCATGGAACATGTTCGTGACAAAAATTAGTCTTTGTGCACCTCTGAGCCAGGTCCTTGGCTCTCCCAGCTTAGGTGGTCAAGTAGACCAAGCCCTGCAGCAGAAAACAGTGGATCCTTTGAGTCCAGGGTGATAGGTAGCACTGGGTGACTGGTCTCTAATTCACTGAGGGTGAGGTAAAGATGGAAAGCAGTGTAATGACAGGAAACCTGCTTCAAGGCTACTACAGAGAAGAAAGCAAGTTTTGGATAGGATCTTTTAGACAAGACGAATCAAAGCTGTCATCTTTGTGGAAGATTTTTTGCCAAATCCCATGTTTAGGCTTAGTATAAAAGAAACTCTAGAAGTTACAGGGTTGTGCAGTACAGGTGACCCTGTACCTTGGTGCTGTGTCAGAGCTGGGATTCCCAGGTCCTCTTCCCAGCCCTGTGTCTTGCTTGCTAATTAGGGCAATGCCAATCAGTACTCTAGTCTGTGCCTCGGTTTCCTCATCTGTTAGTGGTGACAACCGCACAGAGGTGATAACAGTACTGAGCTACCCTGGGGGATGATCTGTAAGTGAATTAATGACGAGGAGTTAAAGAAGAATTAATTGGTAGCCTCTGTCGAGCACTCAGAGATCCCATGATAGCAGGCAGCAAGCTGAAGTTTTGCATGCTGTGCAAAGCACGGCCTTTGCTTACGTTGCAGGCCTGTCCCCGAGTCTTTGCTCCTCTGCATGGCTCCAAAGGAAAGTCACACCTTAAGACAAGCACTCCTCAGTGGTGTAGTGTTATCTCCAGGTGTGCAGGGTCTGTGTGGGCAGGATGGAGTAGCTTCCCATCTGCAACTGCCTTCCCTTGAAGCAATATGCAAAGAGATAATCCAGGGGTAATATTTTCCAGAAGGCCCCTTCCACATTGCACGTGATGACAGAGAAAGGGGAAAAATCAGGGGAAACAGAGCAAAGTGGGATGTTGTTTGTAGCGTACTAGTGCTGTAGTGTCTTAACAATAAGTTGGTAAAAGCTAGAGAGCGTGGATCCAGAACAGAGAAACCTGGGGAGTGCAAAACATTGCATGAAGTGTGCTGGGAGGGTAAGATCAAGGACTGGAAAGAAATGTCTGCCGAGAGCTGAATTTGGCCTCCACCTCCATAGTATGAACTGTGAGTCTGAGCTATGACAATGGCTTATTAGGTTTCAAGTTTTTTCAGTCTCTGAACCCCCACCCCTCTTCCAGGGGTGTTCCAGAGCTCCTCAGAGAAGTCAGATGCATAGTTCTCTGCAGAAAACCCAGCAAAGTACACTACTTCATCATTTCTTCTGGACCACTGAAATGTAGTCGCCAGATCTGTGGAGATGTCTGGAACACAGGCAGAAGATTACTCTTGGTGGATCATTTCACTCCTACACCTCAATGTCTTTCTCTGTGAAACATGGATGCTAAAAATGACAGCTTCCTAAACAGCAGCTTTGTGCCCAGAGTCTGTCAGGGACCATGGGGCAGGAACAATGAGTAGGGGCAGAGCTGAGGCACGTGTAGGTCTGAGCAAGACTCCAGAATACCAGGACTCTTTGTGGGTAGGGGATGGTGTCTCCAGTGCAACTGAGTGCAGGCAATGGAAAGAAAGTGGATGCTCAGTGCTGGCTCATCTGCCCTGCACCCATTTGCACAAGCTGTGCTGGGTTACACCGGCCACCCTGGGGAGCTGGGGAGCACCTGAGCTGTGCCTCAGGTCAGGATGGTCTGCTTCTAAGACCCTCCCCTGTGCACAGCAGGTCCCAGAGGCAGCTGAGCACCCACCTCACCCTCCATCCCCACGGCTCCTCTCTCCAAAGATGGAGCCTCTCTCCCCTGAGAATGAAGCAATGTGGCAACACTCTCAGACCTTGGCTTGTAACAGCAGTAACCTCCGAGCTGCTGACTGTTGCTCAGCAATAAACACCACTCGTGCTATTAATAAACACTATCTGTCAGCCTTGGTATTTTTAATGCTGGGACACTGTGCCCTGGCATGTGGAGCCACTCAGAGACTGAAGGCCGGATTCAGAGATGAGTCTAAACTGGCGTAAGTTGCTGCATTGTGCAGCCCTGCAGCCTGCACCAGTTGCAAGGTGGAAGTTCTCTGCTCTCCTTGGTGTATTAGACAGGATCCAAGTTCCTCCTCACAGGGGATTTTCTCTCCTGGCCATTGCAATCCCATGGCACTGAAAGTAAGAGATGGGCTCTTCCCGCTCTCATTGCCTGTGACAGGACTAACAGGATCTCTGGACCTATGTGAGTGAGTAAAAATACTTCAGCTTTTTCCCTGTGATGTGCCAGTATGTTTAGTTGAATCAGCAAGGGAATTCTGCATACTTATACAGTGTCTTTGGACTCACAGACCTGGTGTGGAAGATACACCATCCTGAGATGTGCTCCCCTGTGCGTATAGATTGTCAAGAAAGACCTTATGGGATCAATACCTCTGCACGGGGTGACTGGATTCTTCCTGCCACATCCAACTCCTCAGCCAGCATCACAGAGGAAAAGTAGGAAGGAAAAGGAAAATGGGGGCTAGTTATGTTGTACCGAAGCTCCTGTCTGCTTCCACCTGGCTGGGGTGTAAGCCAAATCTGCATTGAGCTGCTGTGTTCTCTGCTAGGGTTAGTCTATGCCCTGGGGGGCTGAAGGGGGCTGGTGGGATGCCATGAGAGGGTCTGGGTGGGAAAGGGTCTGAGGCAGTGGGAAAGAGCTAGTTTCACTTGCAACCTCAATGTTTGGCCTGGAAGTGAAGCTTGGGTGGTGGGTGGGTGACTCCTCCTGTGCTCAGGGGCAGGGAGTGGGGCTGCAGGTGCTGGAGAGCCAGGGTGGGGTATGGGTGATGTCAGAGGGGAGCAGCGTGGCCCTGGTGCTGGCTGCTGCTGGGGTGCACCCTGGGGGTGCTTTGCCCTTTACCACTGTGAGCACAGCAAGGGAGGCTGCAGAGGGTTTTGGAGGGGCGGTGGGGAGGAACGGCCGAGCAAACAGTGAGCTGGCAGAGCAAACAGCTACCAAAGTGAAACAATCAGGTCCCATTCTGGTAAAGCTCAGCAAATACTGTGTAAAACCTGCTGCTGGCAGTGGTGCTTGCCCTAGTCATCAGGTATAGCACTATCAGAGGGCAGATATAGAGCAACCTAGGGAGGCAGGGAGAGATTGTGCAAGAGAAAGCTCTGGCCAGCATGACTCAACACTCATTAGCAGTGGCACACCTACAAGAAGCCCATTAAAGCTGAAAGGAAGAAGATCAAGCACCTTATTTATTCTCTTTTCTGTAAACCATTTCTTTTCCCATGTGCACATCTCAGTTTCTGCAGTGATGGCAGTGGAGAGAGAAGCACTGTATATCATAATCTCTGTTGGAGCTGCACATCATTGCTGGAGAATTAGTCCCTGGCCTGAAGAACTTCTAGCTTCACTGGAACCAAGTCATTATAATGAAGTGCATTTGAGTAGGGGAAAAGGAAATGGAAGAAGAAAGTAACAGAGATAATTCCCTACCCTGTCACTTCAATGCCCTTTACATTACCTCCAAGAGTGGTCCCAGGCCTCCTGGCTATGCCTCTACCCCTCTCTCCTGCCCCATAGCCCCCACCAGCCTAGTCCTAGAGACCCGATCACTCTGTCCAGCCTGATGTGCTTGTCAGTGAAGTGATCCAAAGCTCATTTTTCAACCACTACCTTGGACTCCAGTTTTTGCAGAACCACCCATCCTGGTGACCGCAACCTCTTCTAAAGGCTGAAGTAGTTGAAGGATGGCACTGCCCTTGTGCACTGAGTACCGCCCTGTGCTGGGCTGACAGCGTCCGTGGTATAGTTGTAGATCTGCACCTAGGAGATGCCCTCAGCTTTTAGGGTGAAGCTGTGCTCTCTGAACACCATCCACCTGCCAACTTTCCCTGGCTTGCTGGTTGGTTTCTTGAACATGCCCTTGAAGAAAGCACCAAGCTAGAGAGAGAGGAGACTTCTATGTGTGTAGGTATAAATACCCTGACCTGGGCTGTGCAGAGTAGAGATATGAGCAGAAAGCATGTGTGCAGCACACCTCCCTGACACTGGTGTCCCTTGCTGGTACATCACTGGGAAAATGGCTACATTTTTCTGTTTCCATTAAAGACAACAAAATATTATGTTTACCCTGAAGTGCTTAGTATACAGCTCTAGGACTGACCTTGGAGTAAAATTCCCTTAAGTCACTTCTCCATTAGTATTTTACAAGGAGATAGCTAAATCCAGTCATCCCTTGGGTATGTCTGCATTGCATTCCAGAGGTGAGATGGAAGCTTGGTAAACACTCCCTAATGAGCTTGGGTTTTAATTTGAGTTTTAAGCTAGTTTGCTGCCTGTTAACATGGGTACCAGCAGCGATACGTCACCAAGATGTCTGAATTGCAGACCCCTCCTAGGCCAAGCTTGGCTGTCTGCTGCTGCCCATTAGTCCCCAGCTAGTTTAAGCTGGCTCAAGGATGTCTCCCCAAGCCAGCCTCATGATTTTGGACTTCTGTTTTGGCCAGTTACATCACTGTCAAACTCCCACCACATGTGCCAGTCCAGAGAGACTGAGAGTTCTCCTCTCCCAGTAAGTGTCTGAGCTCTTGATCTTGCTGGTTTGGACCAAGATGCACAGCCCTCTTGCATTCTGGGAGAAGGGAGCTCTCTGCAGAGGCAGGAAGGTGTGCTGTGTGCTGCAACAGGGATGGATGGTCCCAGCCCTCTGTGCTGAGGGTGGCTTTGCTGTTCTAGACAATTACCTGCCACAAAGGAGATAGATCATCCTGCCCCATCCTTCCTCCCTATGCCCTTCTCTCCCACCCTCATGGTGCCCACAGCAAGTCTTTAGGAAGGGTCTTCTCTTAGAAATACCATCCTAGGCCCACTGCCTTTTATCTGATTCAGATTAGGTTTCTTTCTGCTTTTCTCTTCCCTCTGTTGACACACAGAAGAGTGATACCCCCACAGGGGAGGGTCCGGACATGCTCCAAATGATGTCAGCTTTGATTTATTATTGTTTAATATCATGTTGCTTACTGTTGCCATTGCGTAGAGTTAGCTCAGTTTGGGAAAGACTGATCTTGTTTGGACAGGACAGATGGTCTGAAAATTAATTGTTTCCCTTGCCTACCTAAATATCCAAAGCAGGCTATTCTGTCATCAGAGATTTGCTTAGGCAAAATCTTTCCTCAACAGAAGTGACAGGGAAGAAGGTGGGGATAAGTGGGAGAGCAAGAGGGGAATGAGTGCACTCTATTACAGCTGAGGTATCTCAGTTTGTCTCCTTGTCTCCCCTCCACAGAGCCTCCTTCCACTTCTGCCAGTTTCCCAGTGGTCTAATTCAGAGCTGCATCTGGGATGAGGCCAGTGCCAGACACTACAGGGAAGAGGGGCAGGAAATGCGGCTGCAGGTAATTATGAAACAATCTGATCAGATGTGTCTTTTTGTCTTAATCCCTGTCAGTCAGGGCTGGCTTGTATCCTGGAGCAAGAGGGCTTAGATCTCTTACACTTTTACTCTATCTCATGTAGCTGTGGATGTTCTTTTTTATCCATTGAAACATCTGATCCTTTCGTGCTTCCTGCAAAACTCTTGGCCTCCCTGATGACAATGATTTCCATCTGTGCTTTCCCTCAGATCACTTCCAGGCTTCTTTTGGTGAGTGCGTGGGTTCGCAGGGATCTGAGCTCCCGTTTTGTGAATGAGCTCAAGAGCCTGCTGGGAAAACTGCTTGAGCTCTTGCTGCCTCACAAGCTCGACAAAGCTCGTCTTGCTGTCCTGCAATCATCAGGACTGTGTGGCTCCTGGTCAGTGTAGATTGGTTCTGTTGTGCTTCTTCCAGGGTCGTGACCCACGTGTTGGGCTGTTCAGAGCAGGGAGAAGATTCTAGGCAGGAGGAGAGGAAAGGGAAATGCACAGAACCCACATGCTCAAGACAGGTCCAGTTTCAATCTTAGCAGGGGCACTACCTGACACGTACTTTACTCCTTGTACGTCCAACAGGCAGATGCAGAACACTACATTTGTTGCCACTACTACATTTAGTATGCAGCCCTCAAATGCATAGACCTATATTGTCTCAAAATGTTCACTTATTTTGTTTGGCCTGAATCCTAGAGGACATAACTGTGGGTTTCCGAATATTTAAGGCCAATGTGTTATTTATAAGCCATGTCGGAAACATCCTGAGCATGTGGATTTTTAGTGAGGAGAGTCTGGGTTTGGTATGTCCGCACACCTCGGGTTTGCCATTCTGCAATGCTGTCTGTGGTGATTGCATTTGAGGTTAGCAATGTCTGTAGCTGTGCTAGTCTCATGACATTCTTGTCTTAATGCTTTCAAATCTACTGGCAAACAGCAATGACATAATCAGGTGGATAGTAAAGGACTGAGGGAGACCTTGTGTGCTTTTGGATCCCTTGCAGTGCCCCCATTTAAACTCCTAGAAGCCATCACAGCCCTCCTCTCTACTCTCCTTTGATCTCCAACAGAGCACTTGCCCTTTTCTTCTGAGAGGGTGACCACCATCCTTGGAGCACCCCAACCTGCAACCACCTTGCAAGGGAGGAGCAGGAGACAGAGAACTGAGACTCCTCCTCAAAGACCTGCTCCATCCACCCTCTGTCTCTCATGGAGTTTAAATGGAGCTTATCTCCATGCTGAGTGCCCACAGCATCCCTCCTCAGCAGTGCAACTGCCCAGCAATTAGCTGAGAACCAGAGCCGCTCCTGGGACCTAGGTTTTCTTTCTCCTGCAGGAGCAATTAGGCAGCTCCCAGGCTGTCTTCAGTAGGCTGATGTTATCTCCACCATGACGCAGGCATGCAGCCCTAAGCCCTTGTAATAACCATGCCAGGGTCACTCTCTCCCCGCTGCCTGTGCGCCTCTACCTGTGAGATAGGCTGAGCTCCAGGCCAGGAAGCCACTGCGGCTGGGGACTGGTTCTTCAGGGGAGAGCCTTGGCTTTCTAACCAAACCACAGAAGGTCTGAGATTTTGCTGCCTGCTAATTGAGGCAAGATAAAAGTTTGCGTCAGGGGTGCCTGCTCTTGCTGACACCATCATATCCAGTGGGCTTGCTCTGCTCGGGTGTTAATTGTGTCTAGAAGCGCTCCCAGCCGCCCCATGTCACTGCCCAGGGAGAGGCTATCTCTACCCTGGAAAGCTTTTACCTAATTAGACAAGACAGATAGGGAGGGAGACAGAAAGAAGGAAGTGGCAAAATGGCTTGCCCAGAGCCATGTGTCAGGTGAGTTGTATCAGCAGGATGTGAAGCCAGGTTTCATGGAGCTTGTACTATGGGTATACATTGCCTCCATGGCAGGACTCTGGCACAGCATCATACCAGCTCCATCCCAGGGCCAGGCACCTTCCAGCCCACCCTTTGCCCATGAGCTGCAGGAGGGCACTTTCCTCTCCTGGCACAAACTACAGCTCAGCAGAGGATGTGTGGCCTGGCTGGAGGTCTACGTGGGAGGATGGGGGCCAAGCCCCAGCTAGCTGTCAGCCCCTGAGAGCAGATGGGGTGTTTGGGGCATTGTCTGCAGTGGATGGTGACACACAGGCAAATGAGTGGTATGTGGCTCTGGAGCCAGGGGCAGGCAGGTGTTGTGGCTCACACCAGTGATAAATGTGCGGCCATGGAAGTCATGAGGTGAGCCATTCCTGTGTACCTGCAGGTGGGGTCCCCTTGCCCAGAGAGACTACAGCATCAATTGCTAACCTGGGGACACCTCTCTGAGTCTGTGGTGTCTGATGCTGCATCAGTCACTGAAGAGAGAAGACCATGGGTCAGGTTCTGTGCAGGGCACTGATCCCACTATACTCTGTGCCCAACTAATATGGAATTTGCCATGGGGAAAAGGGGCCGGACTGGCACCAACCCTCCCACCTTCCACCAATATCTGCCTTGCCTTGAGCAGGAGTCCAAAGTAAAATTAAACCAGACTATCTCTACATCTCTGTATGCTGTGGAATACATTCTCATAGATCTGAGAGACACCTCAGCCCTGCCCTGATCTCAGCCTCACCAAGGTATATATACCCGGTATCATCTGGTTTTGCTGAAGAGTTGAGGGCTTTGAGTGACAGGACACACAAAGAGACCAGTCCAGGCTAGGGCCCTTCCTGCAGAACTGTTTTATTCTGCTACCCATGATTATTTGGGGTACATCAAGATCTTTAGTTATACATCTTCGCAGAACACTTTTTATCTTATGGTGATTGCAAGTTCTTTAAACAGTAAGCCAAGGTCTTGCAAAGAAGGGGAAGGGCTGGGGTGAAAGAAAATGGCCCTGAACTGTGAGACACTGAGTGGAAGAAAGATCCTTATTTCAGCTGTTTCAGCAGACAGAATTTCTTCTACATAGCAACAACCACTTGGGAGCCGCTTGCTGTCGCCCAGAGCTCTGAAGCTTGAATGGGAGAGGAGTTAAGTTAGTAATGGTGTGCTTCTAGCGAGCTGGGAGAACCATGGCTACTGGGCTTCAGGTTCAGCCTGATCTGCGAGCCATTTCAGTGCATGCATGATCACGTGTTATTGCCCACAGGATTACATTAGTAGGACCCTTTTTGCCCCATTCAGCTACTTCTCACATTGGGGATCATCTGGCATTTTATTCACAAGTTTTATTCGTTGAAGAAAGTCAGTTGGGGCAAGCAATGAGGTGTTTCACCTTTCTCCCTGATCAGATGAGCCAGTCCCATGCAATTAAGCAGCTTAGCTCAAGGCAACAGAAGCCATTATCGCTGGGCTCCTCTGCTCTGATTGAACTCTGTTATCCACGCTAAAAATGTTAGAGAAACAAAACATTTTCTTCTCTCCCTGGCGTCTCCCTGGCGCTGTCTGAGTGGCAGGTGCATATCTGAGATACCTCTATGTACATCTATCTGATCACCCTCTCTCCCCACTTCAGGCTGTCCCATTTGAGGTGGGGTGGGAGTAGGTCTTATGAGAGAGCAGGAACACCTGGCCAGGTGTGACTCTCAGCCCTCCTTGAGGAAAAACTCTCTAGTTTGGCAACCTTCCTACCCCTTGGTGAGAGAGCTCATGTTGGCTGCTGAAAGCACCGTGCAAAACTCTCCACCTGCCCTTTAGGAGAGAGCAAAGGTTGAGAAGAAGCCCTCCTTTCAGTGTCTCTGTGCTTCTCCATCCTTCTTTTTTGCTGTGCCTGCACAATGCCTGCACCAGAGGAGAGGTGATGCCTGGGGAAGGCATGTAAAACACCCCACTTTTGAGGTAATCCCATGACTTTCTATCTGAACCTGATCCTGGCATGTACTGCAGGGTTGGGAGAAGTTTTGCAGATAGGTTTAAATAGTGCAAGGATTATTCTCTTTGGTTATGAATGCTTATGCTGCAGGCCCACTCCCCCTTTTCTGGACAAAAATATGTGACTTTCAAAGCAAACACACACACACACAAACATACATGTACATACATACATACGCGGGCAATGCCCAGAACTGATCCCTATACCTAGCCCCAAATGCAACTGACGTTGAGTGCAAGGTGTACTCACTCCTGTCTACCTTGTTGTTTTCCTACCTATTTACTCAAATGACACTGAGTGTTGCCTTCTTACTTAGACATGTTTCCTGGCCATAACTCAGTGGGGAGTTTTCACATTCAGATACTATTATCACCCACTCATGTATTAATAAAGGCTATTAAAGACCTTGTTTTTAGAAAGAAACCTCATTCCAGTGAAGATACCTCTAATCCATCTTGCTGGTTAGAAAGAGCTCAGCGGCTGTTGGCACAACAATAGCCATGTTACACTCTAGCGGTTGCTCCCAGCCAAATAACCTAAGAAGGTGTCTCAAGCTCTCTGGGTAGCTCTAAAAGGGAAGTGGACACTTCCAAAGCATGTCAAACACCACTTTTGCTACTGGCTGTGAAGTAGCCCTGTAGGAGGTGTTGGTGTATATCATAGCAGCTGGAAAATGTGCTGCTTAGCAGAACAGGATAGCAGAGTTTGAGAATCGGGGCATGGAGTGCAGAGCCTAAACTCAGGCAGGAAAGAATAGGGAGATCTGTGGAGGTAAACTAATCCAGGTTGCACTGGATGCTGAAGCACAAAACCTCCAACAACACAGACTACTGTGGACATAACTGAACTGTGCAGAGACACTTTTCTCATTAGGAGGATTTGTGTCTATTAGGACACAAATCTATTAGAGGGGAGAGAGGGTGATCAGATAGATATGTGTCTATTAGGACACAAATAGACATAATAATAATAGACACTCCTAATAGACACAAATCTCACACTCTCACCCTGACTGAAAGAAGATCAGAATGAACTAGTGTGGCTCCAAGGTGAGCAGCCATGTGGAACTAGGTAGGAAGATGAACTTCTATCCTTACGAAAGACTTTTGAAGTTTTAAGCCCCTTTCCTTGAAGAGATGGGATTTAAGAGCGAAGTTGCATAAATGAGCAATAGAATTTGCTGCTAAATGGGGAAAGCTCCTCTGAGAAGTGAGGAGAGCTTTCTGGTGGGTTAGATAGCCATCTGTTCCATGGATAACTTATTGTCCACCAGGAAAAGAAGCAAGGAGCAGGAGCAAAGGACTATCACAAGCCTTCTCACTTTCTGTCTTACACATGAGGGCACTTTGTCAAAAAGCTGCTTTCTCTGGCTATGGTACCTGGTGAGCAAAATAAACCACCTGTGTTACCTGTGTACTTCTGCCTGTGGGAAAGGAATGAGGAAAGAAGGAGTCCCATAGGGCAGATGTTAGTCAGACTGCCTGAGGTGTTACCAGGATGTCTTTAGATACCACAATGATATGTTCATGTAAGTAAGGAGCAACTCCAAGTTTATGTTATCGTGGGCTGGGGGCCATAGACACTGGTGTGGTGTCTGACATTGGGGTAAGTCAGCAAAGCATCAGAAGTGGGAGAAATGTCTGGTCCTATAAAAATAACCCATGGACAGGGGTAGAGAAAGGGAGGGCCTCTTGGGAAGTGGTGTCAGGAGAGGGCTTTGTTTTTCACCTTAGCAGGTGGTACGTCACCCTGGGATGGGCAGTGATGGACTCATTTCTGAAGCTGCTCATCCCTGTGTTCCCGCAGACACAAATATTCCCCCCCAATGCTTTTACAACACAGAGAGGAAAGTGACTTCATGGCATTCCTTTTCTGACTGTTTCTTTCACATGTGCTTTCTAAACATAGATCTAAAAATCAGAAAGCACCAGGAGAATTATGGGTTTCTACACCCTATTGTGCTTTATAATAATTATAATTATTGTAAATACGGCCCAGACACTGTAATTTTCTGCTCTCCATTGGGTCTTTCTTTTTCATTTTCTTCTTCTTTTTATGACTGTTTTCTAAGAAAGTTTTCATATGTCACCTTATAGATATAAAATGGCAGAGTCAGCTCTTAAAATAAAAGGAGAGGAGTGGCTTGGATGGATGAAGAGAGGTATGAGAAGGGAGTGAGGAGAGACAAATGTCATACAGTTTGTGGTGGGGACAATCAGGAGGAGACCTGCTGCTGTACCTAATTTAAAGCTGACCTGCTGTGTGTTTATAGGCTCCATCTTTGTACCTACTTTTGGCTGTGGGACCCTTCTCTTATCTCATTGCTTGGCTCAACAACTACGTGATCTTAAGTTTAGAGGTGCTGATCCCTTCTTACGTGCAATGTCTGGTTGAAGTTATTGTAAGAAGATATGGTACAGATATTTGAATAGGTGGAGTTTTTGCAGCATTGTCCAGGTACTGTCAGGAAAACCTGGTTTAAGCTATGGATCTGTATGCTATGGTATAGACTATGGTCCTATGCCCTATAAGTGTCTAGAGCAGAGATGTGTCTAAGATGTGTTTTTCTGTCCAGGAAACCTGGACTTCTTCCTGTGAAAATTAAGACATAGGGTAGAGTGGAGACAGACTGAGAAGCAAGTATAACCAGGATTTGTCCCACTACGAAATCAGAATGTGGCCAGAATATGAACTTAGGTAAAGAGGAAAACAGCTCCTACACCTCAGAGAACAGATGCAGTTAATGTCATCTGGAGCTTAGCACAGGAGTGGTGAGGAAAGGAAACATGCAGTAAACAACATCAGGGGAAACAAAAGACAAATATCCAGATACTCTGAAGTCAGGCAAGTGAGTTTATGTTGCATTCAGACTGAACTTAAAGAATTAGGAAGAAAAAGGAAAAAAAGTAGGATAAGGATAGATAAGACCTGGTAAAAGACATGTGACATGTAGTGTGATGGGTAGTAGAAAACCAGCAAAAATATCTATGTGATGTAGAGAATAGGAAAGTAGAAGACAGGCAAAGAAGAAGTCACCTGGAAGGAAAAATCACTATTTTTAAAAAAGGAATTGAGTTGAAACAGCATCACCAGAAACTCAGAAGAGATTAACATTAATCTGCAATTAATTTAACCAACTGTTGCCCAAACAGGATAGCTGAGTAGTTTCTCACTTGTAACTCGGTCTTCTTCCTCTCTTCAGGAGTCTCCCCTGGATACTTCCAAAGCAAACCAAAGAGTAGAGAGCTGCTGTCCACCACACGACCAGGGGAACTTTGGTTTTATATACTTTTAAAGCAAACAGAGGAGTCTTTCTGGGTGACTTTCTGCAAAGAATGTAGGGTTTGCAGTGTGGACTAGGGTCTTAAGAGATGTAGGTATTATTCTGACAATGAATACAGAAGTAGTTTAGAGGTTGCAGCTGGTGATGGGGCCTAGGATTTTGGCTTCTATTTCCAGGCTTGGGAAGTGACTGGAAGTGGCCTGGAAGTGAAAAGTGTGTAGTGAAGTTTAATTCCTGCCTTTCTCGATGTCCTACAGCACCCTACTGAATCACTCTCTTAGTACACCACCAGCAATTAATTTCCTCACAGGGTTTCCCTGATGGTGAATTTGCTATTTATAAAGTGCCCAGAAATCTGCTGGTGAAAGGTGATTTGGCAGTACGGTGATTATCCCTTTACCTTATAGGGCAAGAATTTCTTACAAGAAGGTTTGTGTATTTGCCTCCTGCCACCCATAAATACACATTGCAGGCAATGCAATAGGCTGAGCAGGGTCCTGTGCATTAAAAGGAACAGTTGCTGTAGTATTTGGAAGTAAGTCAAATCCCCTGCTATCTACATTTCTTACAAATACCACAGATTCCTTATGTTTGTGCCTCCACCATTCCAAGCTGTTTCTTTGACTTGCTAATAGGTCTCTGTTGTAAAAAAAAAATGTGTGTTTTTTTTTTTTATGGAGCTAACACCGAGATGTTACTTCATGCTCAGCAAGACAGAAAGAACCTGGAGTCTGCGGGATTCCAGAAGGAAAGGTCTGCAGGGATCCTGGAGGGAAAACTGCCAGACAGGTATTTATGAAAAGGAGGTGATCTGGTTGGATTCAAGAACACACTACAAGCTAGATGCTTATCTGTTATCAATTGACAGTTTCACTGAATTAATTGGAGCTATGCTGATTTATAACTATGGAGGATTTGGCCAAGTCTATATAAACAACTCTAATTGAGCCCCTTTCAAAGAAGCGAGAATTAGTATCAAGAGATAAATCTTGATGAACTATAGGTCCTTGACAACTGTCTTACAAACTCTGCTCTTTCTTGTCACTGTACAAAATGTATGGAACTTTCATGAGCCAGATTCAGCCAACTCACTTTCCACTCCTCTCAGATTTGCTGATGCAACTCATCCAGACTGTGCTGAGTCACTGATCACAATTAAAAGCAAACAGCAAACCTAAAGAGATGGGCAGCCCCACAAGCAATTGGATCAGGTGGGAGCCAGCGTATGGAGTTAGGTTCATATGCCAAATTCTAGCTTGCCCTGTGGAGAAATATGACCAAGTCTTGCACTCTCAGGTTGAGCTCAGTTGACTTTTCAAGAGACAGGCTTTATCTTGTCCAACAATCACCAAGACTTGCAGAAGAGAGGATTGGCAAAAATATTATGGCTGGTACTGAGCAAATATTGGGCAGAAAGCTGGACTTAAAGTGCCTGAGGACTCCTGAGGGCATGCAGAGGTAAGGATTTAGACACTCAGACAGCAACCATTCTCTGTGGGCTCATATCACCTTTCTGGCAGACCTGCTCATGGTATAGCAGCAACACTCAGTGGCTGTTTCCCCAGCAGTGGGTGGAGAATGGCCAATATGCTACCCATCGTACTTCACTGCAAGATTGCTGGAGGGCTGTGAGGCACCTGCTCTTCTTCTCTAGGCCCTGGCTATTGGTTTTGCAAGACTCAACATAGGCCCTGGGCTCCAGGACTACTTGTGTTGCTGAAGGACTCAAAAAAGAGCAGACCGTAAAGTTCTCCAGAGTAGGCAGCTGGCAGTTTATTTTCAGCATGGATAGGTACAAGGTAATACAACATGAAAGATCTATTTAAACTACTTATGTAACACGACAGGCTCTAAATTAATTATTTCTTACTCGGGAAAACATCAAGGTCCTTTTCAGGCTCCTTGAGCAATAGTGATCACAATAGATAGCTAGCAATGAAAAGGTTGTTTCATAATACCTTCCTATGAATCGAAATTATATCTACATTTGAAATGATGTGCTCAGATTTTGTCACTTTTCTGAAAGACATATCAGAAATAGAAGGTGTATAAAGATAGATGATGCAAATTATTAGAAGACCTAGAAGGATTTCACAAAGAAAAGATTAGGACCATTAATTTAGTGAGAGGGATGTGACGTGGGAATGAAAAGAACAATGGCAGGGAGAAGGCACATGAGACCCTGCTATTTATCCTTTATTAAAATACCAGAATGAGAATGAAAAAGCTTATATGACTTAAAATACTGTACCTGAAATACTAATAGAGGAACACACTGTGGTACTCAGTACGTAACCTGTGGAATTCACTGTTTGAAAATACAACTGAGGCCCAGAGCTTGGGAAGACATTACTCTCACATTTTCCATACAGGAGCAATAAAAATATCATCCACCCCTACACCAGCTGGGATAAAAACCTACACGGGATATAAATCTTCATCTTGCGTGACAATAATTGCTGCGAGCTAGACAAGGAAACTTATTGCATAACTGTCCGCTATGAGAGTTTTACTACCTCCCATGAAGTGCGTGGTGCTGACTGCTAGTGGAGATGGGCTGCTGGGAGGGACACTGCTGCTTTCCCTTAACATCCCTCCCCTCTCCATCAACACCCTTTCATCTGGAGCAGGTCCTCTAGCTGTGCCAGGGACCTCTGCAGCAGTCAGTGGGACAGACTACCCCACTCAGTGCTGTATTTGGCATGTGTGGTGTTGTTCTGGTGAGCTGGCCAAAATGAGACATGCCTCTGGCCTTGGGAGATGTGAAAACTGGTAGTCATTCATCTAACTCCTGGCAAGAGCAAACTCCAAGGGTAGGATTCAGTAGCAGGGAAGACGCTCATCTGCTGCAGACATCAGCATTCCCCTTGAGACAAGAGATTTTCAGGTGAATCACTGCTGCTGTGAGTGGTCACAATCAGAAAGCATGAAGCAGTTCCCTTAGGCAGCTAGCGCCCAGACTGTGAATTGGTTTGGAGAGGAGGGCTGAAAGTCTGGATTTTGCCCAAAATTTGGTACAGAGCTGGAGCAGAGAAACAAAGGGTCTGGTGTTTGAAGTTGCTGCCCAACCTGGGGGAATAAATTCAGGGGCGGTTGTTTCTGTAAAGGCTGCATCAAGATGTGAACCCAATGGGAAAGAGGTGCTGTCTCCTTGCCAAAAGATGCTTTATTACTATTCATCTATGGTACAGCTACATGCCAGACAAGAATGGGACTCTGCTGCTTGAGGCAATGCTCGTACAGAGCAGCAGATATAAATCTAACAGATGTGGCTATTTCGGTGTCTAGAAGCAATGAGGAGCTGGGGGAACACCAAGGCTGTGGGTTGTCCTAACATGCTGAAAAATTGGGCCAATGATGTAAGTTTTTCTTAGCCATCGCCTGCTAATTTTCAGGCTGAGACCCTCAACTTTTCCATGGAAAGAGAAATTCTGGAAGGTATTTGCAAGCCTAATCTTTTTTTTTTTTTTTACATTTTCTTACAAAATGTACTCTCATAGGGTTTCCAGTTTGGAATTTTGGGGTTTGCATTTTGTATTTCATTCACATTCTAGAATTTCAAAGCATCAATTAGAAATCCTGATTCATGGCCTTTTGGTGTTTTACAATGATTACTGACTGTTTTAGGATAAAGTTTTAGTGCATAATATGTCAAGAGAATAGAAGCCTTTCATTTTTCTGTTTTTAAACACAATTAAGGGCAGCTGTTATATAGTACTAATTAAAAAGTCTTATCTTTCTCTACAGATCAAAGTGGCATTTGTTTGTTTTGTAATGAAACAGTCTGACAAAAAGTCAAACACAAAAACTGTCAAACTGCTTCATTACAAAACAAACAGGAGACACTTTGATCTGTGAAAAAAAGATAAGGTGTTTTAATTAGTACTAAATAACAGCTGTCCATCATGATTTAAGAAAGGAAATAGAACTCCAATATTTCAAGTCTTTCATATGGTGATGTGCATGCTAATGGGCTCTCATAAAGTTAAAACACAGTACAATGAAAATTGGGATAAAGTTTTGAATTTTTTAAACTTATGAACATGTATTTCTCAACTCAGAACAAAGATGATGCCCATACTGACAAATTTTGTCAGAGGAAAATTCCATTGACATCAATATCTGGTTATTAAAACCAATGCATTTAATCAAAACATCTGTTATGATGAAAAGCTGTGTTTAAAAACATTCCAGCCTGCTCTGCCTGCAGACACTGGTATCAATTGTGGCCCCTCTGGGTGGAGCATGGAGGTAAATACAAACATAATGCAGAAGCAGCTTCACCAACACGCTGCTGGCATGGTGTGATGCAGATGCAGCACTGCAAGCATGTATCTCCTAGTTAAGTTGTTCTGGACTTACAGCGAGGCCATTGACACCTTTGTTCACTGCACCATGAAGTCACATGTGTTTGTGGAGGTGTTGAGGGGAAAACAGGTGAGCTCAGGTCTTCCAGGTAGTGCTGGCTGTTGAGAGGCAGCAACTGATCCCAGCCTCCTCTTCAAGGAATGAGGCAGCCTCTCAGTGCGGTCCTGCTGAGCTTTTCCACATTCCTGGGCTAGGGCAAGTGTTTTGAAGATGACTGTGTCAAATATTGCCAAGAGCAATGCAAGTCTGCTCTTAGAAAAACAACGGTTATCTATTAGTAAGTATTTCCACTGATTCTCCCTCCTTCTGTGTGTTGTGCAAACCTCGGGAAGGGAAACTCCTGTTCCAGGGAGCTACACTAGCAGAGGGAGTGTAAATCGCAGGAGGAGCCCATTCCTGCTAATGAGGCCAGGGTGATGGATGACCAGGCAGTGGGTGAGCATGTCAGAAGCTCACTCAATGGTCTGAGCCCCAGAGTTCGTTTTGCTCTTCCCTTCCACCTTGCTGATAACAGCCAGTGAATTTCTTGCAGGAACACCATAGAAAGGGTCCTCAAAACAGTGTCCTGTGATCTCAGGGGCAAGCAAACATCAATCTCAGTCCAATTCTTGGACGTCAACTCTGCCCCTTGTTCCCGGATCATTGAGAGCTGCTGGGCTATGCTGCTTGCTTTTCACGGCCTCCTGTTTATCTCACCTTTGGTCCTTCTCTGTGTTTACAGTTAAGCTGTTCATTCAAGTGCCATATAGTTTGTCAGGATTTGCTGAAGGAGCAAAGGTCTTCAAGCAGAAGATGAGAGCAGAGGAAAAACAGCCTCTGGCTGCCACACTTGTCCACGGCTTGCTTCAGAGAGGTTGCTCAAGATGGGCTGGCAGCTAATATGTACAAAAAAAGATAGCAGTAGCAATATGTTGGCGAAACTTGGAGGATTCTAAGGCTCCTCTTTGTCGTTGATTTTGGTTGACCCGTCAGTGCCTTTATGATGGTGATGCTGACGCTGTCATTGTTTTTACTTCTAGTATTTTATCAGGAATGTTTTTTGTGGATGCACTAAATTCAGAAACGGGGATGGGGTGACTGCTTCTACTGCCTCACTCAAGCTTTTACATTTACAGTCTCCTGTATTTGTGTTATAGTTGTGGTAAAAAAATATAAATAAATAAAGTGTCATGGGGAGAAAGTATGCCTTTTACTTGGGCCAAATCACACTGTTAGAAAAAAACCCAAGCTTTCAGATACCTAAAGGCAGCTTTACCTTCACTCGCTCATATTCTACAATAATATAAGACATCAAGATTTAACATTTTAGTTGTTCAAAGAAGAAAAGCTTGGCAGGTTGGGTGTTTTTGATAGGATCCTTGATGTCTATGCAAAGTGGGCACAGGCTTCCAGTACTGCAAGAGTCCTTCAGTCATTGCTGACACTGAAATACCATGAAATTATTTGGGATGCAAGAAATTCAAGGCTGTGAGTGAAAGTCAATAACCTGTTGCTTAAGAGGTAAACAAAAGTGTGGGAGCCACTGAAGGAGAATGCTAACTTAGGCAGGGACTAAGAAAACCCATCTGGATATTAAAGGACAGCAAAAGTATTGTGTGAAGATGGAAAACAGGTGATTGTTTACAGCATTTCAAAGGAACTCTTGAAATAATATTTATAAAGGGTAAGGAAAGGAAAATCCATCTATTTATCCAGGAAACCATACTGAATAAAACTGGAAACATAATAAAATAAGGGTCAAGACCGGGCATGGGCATCACATTTCAACCACTTCCTTCAGCCTGGCGGTAATGTTAGGGAAGGGTGGCTGTGCACGTGGCTCAGGCCATGTGTTGTGACTCCCATGGCAAGATCAGATCTGAAGAAGCAAGCGCCTATTCAGGTCAAGAACTAGTCCCCTTGGTAGACAGTGTGATGTGAACGTGGAGGATTAGAGCTAAGAGGCTGAGGTGAGGAGGTGGCTGGAGGAATCAAAGGAAGAAGCATGCCAGAGGTGGAGTTATGCATTTTGCTGTATTTTCTAGCTTGGGAGTCTGCAGAATCACAGCTGGAGTTGTGGGACTCGCCCTAAGTGAAAGCTGTCCCTGTCCAGAACCACCTGCATCCCACATATGCCCGAGGAGTACCTACCACAGGGACTGTCCTTCTTGCATCCCTCCTGGCTAGGTCTGTCATTTTGGTGACCCAAGGATTCCCTTATTTCCCATAGCTCATATTTATATACCAAAATCACAGCCCCTTTCCCCACTAACCACTGTCTCCCCATGCTCACCAGGGAAGGTCAATCAAGTTCTTTGTCAGCTTTCCCTGGGGAGGGGACCTGGTAGTCTTATGCAACCCATGTGTTCCATGACTCTGAGAGCTCTGAGTAGGCAGTGAGTGGCACCTCCTGAGGCTGCCCCTGAGCTACCCCTTTGATGGCAAGCTGCATAACATTTCCACAAAGATCCTTCTTTGCTTTTTCCCTTGAGACAGTCCCAAAGATGAAATAATCCAACACACACAACACGGTGTTCTTGTGGAGTAGGTAGAGGTGTGGTAAGGGTGCAGGATTGCTCTCAGAAGGATTGCTATGGCCAGTTTTCCTATCTGCTTACTAGGGGTAGAAATCCTTCCTTTTCCAAGCACATGTTGAGAGGTGAGGCAGGCCTGGTGAGAAGGCCATCACCAGTGTCTTGTGAGAGGTCTGTGGCATCCTGCCGTGTAACTCAGGTTGGCAGTACTATTACACACATGTCCAAACCCTGCCCTCAAGTCCCAAAGAAATCCTTCAGCCCCATGCTCTGGAAACAGCACAGCATTTGGCATGCCCTATGCTTTACACCTTTCCTCCAGGATGTTAAGCTTCCTGTCACTGTGGAGACAAGTCTCTGGAGATGTACTCATTCTTCATGCTGCATTCAAGGAACAAGGAGACCAGTCATCTCTGCTCTGAGCTCAGCTTTAGCTTGTGACTTATGGCCTTGGAAGGTGCACACACATCACATAACCACACAAGGACTATCGCCTGGTCCTATGCTCCATCATAGAGGGCTGCATCCTGTGCTCCTCTGTTTTGTACATCTGGTGGGGGATTTGCATGTGTTCTGGTAGGTGGATCTCCAACATCGGCACTCAGTGGGAGAAGTGTACAAGTTTTCAGGGGTTTTGACCTCCTCCAAGGCACACTGGGAATTTTGAGGACAGAACATCTCACACCCTTTTCTTTCTTAAGGCAAGGTCACCTCTAGACAACATTATGGGCCTTTGGCTTTAGTGGAACTTCCCACCTACTGGTTCCACAGTTTAATTGAGAATTAGTTTTCAGTCACTTCCCCTCAGCAGCCACTCTGAGAAGCTCTGGTCCATGAAAACAAAGCACTTGCCTTGGCCTCATGCTAAAGCTGAACATGCCAAGCAGATAGCCAGTCGGCCGTTTCTTCCCATCACTCCGGTGGGGGATTGCAGGATGCTTTGATCATGTCCTCTGAGTGAGGCCAGCTGGGCTGTAAATCAGGGTCCCTGCTGCTCTGAACTCTTTCCTCCACCCAGGACCATAGAAAGAAGGGACATGTTTTTCCTCTTCATGCAGGGGTGAGCCAAGGTGAAACCTAGACCTGGCAACTGGGCTAATAGTGGTCTCTGTGCCATTCACTTGCGGCTTTTGCAGGAATTTTCCACCTTAAAACCTCTATCTTTCCCCCTTTTCCAGTCAAATAATATAGTCAAGAGGTCAGCTTCTATCCTATGTAAAGAATAACCACTTTACACTTAGACAATAAGCTGAAAAAGTGCCAAATTTCTTTTTATAGATTCTTTATTGCTCCCTGTCTGTGTATATTAAATGAGGAAGGCTGTGATTTACATGGTAACTTCAAGTCTGCTCTGAGAAGGAGTCTCGGAATTTCAGAATAGACCAAGATCATTTTAAGACAAATAGGTAACAAAAAAAACACCAAAAGACCCCATGAGTAGCTACTGAAGGACACTTGCTGCCTCTTCCATCTCAAAAGGCATGAAGGCAATGCACATGAGGGAAAGGACAGTAAATTAGGAGGGAAATTCAAAGGAGGCTCAGTACTGCTTCTGGTGGTTACCCAATCCCTAGCCAAAGCTCCACTTCTGCAATCACTTTTCCAGTGAGATTGTGACCTCTGTTAAACATGCCATGACCTTGGAGGGGTTGTGTTCAGTAACAACCTTCTACTCCAGGCAAATGCCCATCTGCTTTTAAGATGGAATTCAATATATTTCTGAAATGTAGAGCCTGCAAGAACTAAGGACTAGGCTGGGTGAGCCAGGCAGCCACACAACCTCACATTCCTTGGCTGGAGACAGGTAGGGGACGTGTACAATTCTTGTACAAATCAGGACTACAGTTTGTGTCACGCTGGACTTTTCTCTCCTCCTCTCTGGCTGTCACCCTGTATCACTCTCCTCATTTGAAGTTCCAAGGTCTCTCTTTTCAGTTCCAGAGGGGTTTTGTCCAGCAGACAAAACATTAATTAGAGGCTATGTTGATACTATCACACTCATTTTGTGTCCTTGCAGATGCCAAGCGAGTGAAACATTTGCCCTGGCTGTGCAGTCCCCAGAAGGCTGCCTATCTCCTCTCCACATTCACTTAGTGCAGGAAAATGCCAGGGCATTAGAAAGACATCTATAACCTTTGAATGCATGTGTGTGTCCTTGTTTTGGGAAAAGCACCGTGCTCCACAAATTCTCTACTCATGTGGGCAGTTTATGCATTTGTACCTGGGTCCAGAGAAGCTCTGGATCCAGGCTAGGAAGATAGGGCTTCCCCAGGGGTTGTGGAGGGACTTTTCATCTCGTGCATCATGCTTTCTGGCATCAGCACTAAATCCTGATGGTAGCAATGGAACCTGGCTTTTGCACCAGAGTAATTTCATTTACCACCATGCATTTGACAGCAGGTTAACTGGCTCATTGCTTTGTTCATAGTACTGCCCCTGAAGTGTGTTCATCTGCTGACCCTGATGAGAAGAGGCTAAAGTTGCTATGAAATGAACCTACCTTTCTTTGGACCTCATTTCCAAGTTCAGTGACAGACAAGGAAAGAACCAGGTCTAATGACCACCTGGTATTGATGTTTGCTTGACCCTCCAGGTCTCCAAGGGCTGCATTTATGTGTTGGGATTGCTTCCTCTTAGGACCTATCTTACTGAAAATTGGGTGAAGTTGGGACCCAATTCTTTGGGCCCTTCCTTCTGCAAACACTGGCTTTTCCCATCTCTGCTGTAATGTAATGCTCAGATGTAGTGCTCTCCTCAGATGTAGTGCTCTCCTCAGATGTAATCCCCAGTCAGGACACTCTGAAGGATGCTCTGAAGCAACTGAGTGTGTTTGAAGCACTGAGGAGTATTTTAGCTTGCGGTTCTTGCATGAAGGTGCTGGAGATGTGAATTTCAGAGCCTTTTGGGCAATTTGAAAATCTCAGTCCTGAGATTTAGAGTGAAGATGGAATGAAGAGGTAATGCACATGACGTACAAGGAAGTCACCACTTCCTCCCAGGCAGCAGTTTTCCACAGACAAACAGGACATGTCTGCCATGCAGAAAAATTACAACAGTAAACTCTGCCCATGCCCATTGGCCAGAGCTGTGTTTTGAAGAGGAAGGAAAACCTGTCACGCTGGTGCAGCTGCCTGATGAGAGCAGGTGATTAGAGCACAACAGGCAGCCCTGTAAAACCACCGGGCTGATGCCAGAATCCTGCAGTTGCTGTGGACCATGTCTGAGTCATGTGCAGGGTCCAGAGACTTCCCTTGTGGTGCAGAAAATGAGCAAGGCTTTCCTCTGAGTGCTTCATTCTTCCTGGTTCAAATTGCTGCTGTGACCTCCAGGTGCAGGCACATCAATTATAAAACCACACAAATTAACTCCTGACCCTGGATTATAACAAAGTACCAGCAGAGGGAACACACAGGAAACATCCTGAGACACGAAAGAAACTCAAACTCACTTAATCAAGCAAAAGCCAGGCAGAGTAGATAGACCTAACAGCGTACACTGGAGATGGCAACTCCACTGCACCATGCCCCAAAGTAAGCATGTCCAGAAGTGTGTGCAATTCTTAGAGCATCTGTAGGGCTTGTGTGCACTCCCTTTGAAGACTGTATATGTCTCTTTCTGCATCTACTCAGTGTTACGTCCTTGCTTGATCTCAAGGGGTTGCTAACGAGCTTTGGGCATGCTCTGTTCCTGAAAAGGCCCATTGGGACATCCCAGCTACAACCTGTGCTGCTTGGACCAGAGGTGAAGGGATAGAGCTCAGAACCAGAATCCAGGATGCAAGTGCAGCACTGAGTACACCAACAGACCTGCCAGTCTGCAGCTTTGGTAACATGCAGCCACATAGGTATGACAGAGGCCAGACTTCACTTTCCTCTCTGCTGACATCAACCAGTTGTCTATTCCAGAATTTCACAGGAGTCACTTCTGGTCTTGCCTAAAGAAAAGTTGGTAGTAGTTTTGTTCTGAAAGATGCACATAGTTGGGAATAATCCCCACAGTAATATGTAAAACTATGTATGTCCCAAAAACAACCCAGGGATTTGGGTTGGATTTGGGACCCTGAGAATTATTTGGCACTATGTTAGGTGAGTCTTGCAGCTTTCAGAATCTCAGGGCGAAACCATGCTGAGGCACCTTATTGCAGAATACAGACACAGAAAGCAGATCCCCATGCTCAACCGGACACTGCCTGCAAGCAGCAGTTGATCTTCATGTAGTGGCGAGGTGGGTACACTTCTCAGGGATCTGCATGCCACTTTGCCAGCAGCTACCATACATGTTAGGCAGTCAGCTGCTGCTTACTGGTACGGGGCACCCACATCACCTTGGCTGCTGACTCAGGCCTGCTGCAAGTGGTAGATGAAGAGGATGTTGTGTCTTTCCAACCTGGTGTGATTCCTCCTGGAAGCCAACATGACAGAGGGATAGCTCACTATGACAGATACTTACTTCCCAGTTGTGGCTCTCTGAATGGCCTCTCTGCCAAAGCAGATCATCGGTTCAGTTCATTGAAGCAGTTCAGGGTTTCTGGGCGGGGTTTCCTCACACACTCTCAATGTTGTCGTGAGCATGCTGGGGAAACTGGGGGGGCATGCTGGGGAAACTGGGGGAGCATTCTGGTCTGCTTTGCTGCTGGCAACATGCCAGCAGGAGCCAGAGTAACCCCCAGTGGTGGTGGTGGTGCTTGTGAGGTGCTGTGGACATTTTGCTAACCCCCAAACGTAACAGGCTGCCCTAAAGCTTGAGGATATTCTTGACAATGAAGTCACAGGGCCACATGTGATCTCGACAAACATACAATCACTCTGGGGCCAGGCTGTGCAAGCATTCAGTGCAGAAGTCATTTTGTGTTGGGAGATCTGTCATCGCTTAACAAGTGAGATCTATTTGAGTTTCTGGTGAACTTAGGTTCACATAAAAGAATAAAAAAGACCTGTGGGATCATACGCAGCACTTAAGAATGTAGTGATGGCCTCACTAGTTTGGGCCTAAATGTCTACCTAGGGCTAGGTGTGGGGACCCAGGTGATCAGACAGGTTGGGAAAGGATGAGACAGGAACCAGGGGAGATGTGCCCTGACTGCTGAGTGTGAGGATACCTGGGATGCTCAGCCCAAAGGTTCCATGTGCTGGTGGAGCATAGGTGAGGAGCCTCTGTGTGGCTAGGTGCCTCCTCCACAGGCTGCAGCCACCACGAACACGCACCCCTTTCAAAGCACTGCCCAACCACAGGCACGTGAAGGAAAGAGCAATAGGTGCCAGGAGGCCAGGGAACCCAGGGTAACTCAGGAACACGCACATTTTGATATTGCTGGCTTGCCTTGGCACAGAGAAGAAATTTATAACTGACAGCAGGTTTGCCCGAGCAGTTAAACAGAGCAGTGTAACAATAGGAATAAGCATTTCAAATATTTGATTTTGCCTTGTAATTCCTTGCAGGCTGCTCCCAATTAACAAGGGGAATTTTGTCAAGCCTAAAGCAACTTTGATATGGTAGATAAATTCTCAGTTCTTGATGTTTAAATGCTCTTTCCTCTGCTTCCCTCAGCAAAAAAAAATATTTTTTTTGGTGTGTGTGGACTTCAGAAAGCTCAAGCAAGGGAGTAGCTCTTGTCTAGGGCATGAAAGGTTAACAAGGATAGAAATTCCTCGTGTTTTTAAAACTACACTTTTATAAAATAAATTTATCAATGGTAAAAATCAGTTCCAACATGATGCTTCTGGTATTTTATCCAAGCACTTATCACGAACAGTGCCGATGTCCTGATCTGACAAATCCATCTTGGTTGCTGAAGCTGACCGCAGTCTGGTGTGCCCTGCCACTACGCTCATTTCTGCCAGCTAAGTGGCCTGTGGAGTTCCCACTCTGCTAGGGTATTTTGATAGACTGCACCTGTCAGCCTGATTTACAAAGGTGCTTTTGAGCACATTCATGTGTCGGGGTTGTTTGTCATAACAGAGGACTGGATGCAAAAGGGTCTTTCCACTGCTCTGCTCTGTTCTCTGATATCCGGGCCTCCAGGTGAGCTTGTCATGGCTGATTTAATGCCCACCAGGGATGTTGCCATCCAGGCTTATCTGGGCTTGTTTGTCGTGAAACCTGGGAAGGACCTTTTCTTCCTGCAGATGGATACCTTTACAGCAATGCCTGGGGACTTTCTCTGCAGGGCTCAGAAGCCTCTAAGCCAGAGCTACAAAAAGACAACAATCGTAGCATCCTCCATAGGTGCAGAGCCTAAACGGGAATTCAGACTTCCAGTTCTCCAGAAGTTTAGTCCTATTTTCTGCTGGCAGAAAAATCCATGCAGACATCCATCATTTCAAGAAGACACAGAGATAAAGGTTGCTTTTCAAAGCTGCCAGGACTTCTCATGGCTGTGTAGCTAGCAGCTAGGATCTATTTTTGGAGATAAGTGGTGTGGGGTGGAAGTGGCATTGCCTTTGATGGCAGACCTAAAGACAGAGGGAGTAGGTCTAGAGGTGACAGAGTCCTGAACAATCTGTCAGTCCTTGTTTCTTGAAGATGGATGTTGCAGTGGTTCCTTCTCCCTCACCTCTACACACCAGAACCCCTCAAGCCAATGGTCTTGTTACTAATGTTCCACCGCAGTGGAACCAGCAGTGTTCACTGATCGTGGTAAATGGGGGCTGACCTGCTACTTACTTGGCTTTTTTTGCTGCTGTTGCAAACCAGTAAAAACTCAACTGAAAGCAAACAAGATCCAGCTTCTGCAAGTTCTCCTGGCAGATGTCCAGCTAACCAGGGCAGAGGCAGATGCAGAGAAGCAAGGTAAGAATATGTGTTGACAACCCTGCTTGAGACTTGTGTCGAAGGTAACATTAGCAGCATATTCTACCTCAAGCAGGCAAAGATGAGTGGAAGACTTGTTGTAGTGGATGACTAGAGGACTTGTCATTGCCTTTGTCTTTGTCATTGCCTTTGTCTTTGTCATTTCTTTACTTTTCAGGCCAGTTGCATATACCAATAAATACCCTCTTGAAGAAACAGTAGACATCACAAGAACAACTCCATAACCTCTTCCATTGCTAGTCTGGGTACCCATTCTGCCTGGGAGCCTGAAAAACCTCTTTTGGGAAGACAGGTTTATGGAATAATAATAGGAGTGAGGAGCAGAATCTGCCTCACTGGGACTCATGGCTGAGGTGGTGAAAGATAAAAGGCTGCTCTTCTCACTGTTGCTGGAAAATTACTGTCTTATCCTGCTCTCACTGTTGTCATTTACATACCGGTATGGCTCGCTTCAGTGTCACCCTGGATGAGAACAGCCTTTTTATCAGCACGGAAAAAAATCATCTAGCTTGTGAAAACACCAATGAGAACGTGTTGTGGTTTTACCAGCAAAATAGTCTGGAATGGTTTTTCCATGTTATGGATGGTCTTCAGGCATCATGTGATCATGGTGACCCCAGGCCTCTTTGCTGAGTGGAAGGATGTCTCCACCCCTCTATTCCCATACTCTGTGGGATTTTCCTGGCTCCTCTTCCTTGATCAGGATTCTGCCCTTACTTTTATTGGGCTGCACAAAGGGACAACAGATCACCTGCACAGGAGAAGCAAGGAAAGAGTGGAACAAAGAAGTCTTCATGGATACTGTTTGAAATTCCTGTGATGCCAGGTGGGTCTCCTCAGGATGAAACCTGACAAATACCAGTGCAATGCCTGAAGTGTGAGATGTCACAGTCCACCTCACAATGAGCCCGTCATCCTAGATGGAGGGATGGAAAATAACAGGGCGTGCTCAGGTCTCAGCACTGCTGTTGATGAGTTGGAATAAGCCCCAGGGAATGACTCTGGAGCTCTACCAGTGGCCTGAGAATTTTGATCAACACAGCAGAAGGGGCCAACAGAGGGATGGGTTGTTGGTATAAGGGCTTCAATATGTGACAGGGATGACAAGTCATTGCATCAAAACCTGTCTCAGATCTGTTGGTTAATATTTCTAAAGAAAGGACTCACAGAGAGGCAGGAGATCTAGAAAACTTTCCCCCAGGCAGTGTGCTGCTTGGGTGCCCATGTAAGCCTCTTTGAGGGAAGACTTACAGCACTAATGCAGAAATCATACTCTAACAGCTGTTAGGTGATAGTGGAGTAGGGGTAAGTCATAGGAGGGGAGGGGGTCATAGGTGTGGGATTCAGAGTCACATGTTTGCCGCAAGTTTCAGTGAACAGTGTCATTTTTTCCAGGGTTTCTAGGTTTAGTATTTGGTTTTGTGAGGGGTGCATACAACTGAAGATGCATGACATGACAGGCACATGAACCTCTCCCTGACAATTATTCTTGATACCAGGTTGTACTATATACTGTTGCTACTGCTTTTGTCTCTTCATCCTGTGCTACAGGTTTCCATGGCAGAATTTCAAAGCTTCAGAGAGCAGAGGCTGCCCTGGCTAGTTTGCTATTAAAGACATGTTAGGAAATACCTCTCAGGAGGATGATGGTCATGACCTTTTGTCAACAGCAACAGCACTAGACAACATTGATACAAGGGTCCCAATAAATTCTCTGTTTCCTTTGCCACTTCAAAAAACATCTTCACTTAACTCAAGCCCTGTGTCTCTATACAGATATGTTGGTTTTTATTCTGATGCTTTCGATGCTGCCTGCCTCCTGGAGGTCAAGGCAGCTGAAAGAGTTAAAGCAACCAGCTGACCGGGAGAATTCAGACATGCAAGAGCTGCCTAAACACACGTAGAGAGGCGGCTGGCTGGCACATGACCCACTGAACAGATCAAACAATGCTGCTCAGAGCCAAGAACAATTTCCAGTACCTACTGCAGTGTCCATATCTTCCCTGGGTCCCACACCCCCATCCTTCCTTTTATAACCAAGTCAGTGTAAAATCCTCCAATGTTACTGAAGTGACATGCACCTCATTCTGAGCTTGTGCCTTACAAGGTGACAGCTGTTCTCAACCAGGCAATGTTTATGCTGCTTCTGTCCCCTATGGCATTTGAGTCAACAGATCATGTGGTATGAGCGTATGTGCATCCACTGAAACCAAAGTGCCAGAGCCACGGGAGTGTAAAACAGTGCTTCATCTTGCTTTCGTTATAGAACCTTTTCCCTTCCCCTCTCTTCCCACAGTCCAATATATGACTCATGCTAAACATTGACAAAGTAGACTAAAACTTAGGGCAGCTGATTTGAAGAGGCATCAAAATCAGCATAAGCTATTGCCTACCTTGTTAATGCCACAGCACAAGAAAAATACCCAAGATGTTCACTGTTGCTGAGAGTAGATTTGGGATGCTGGGGTGGGCAACTATTGAGAAGAGTTGGAGAGCATGTTTTCCCCCGACTCCAGATGCAGAAAGATCATCAAAGTGGACTCTTCTCATTCATTTGTCCCAACAGTTTGTTCCAGGGGAAAAAAACCCCAACATTTTTCCCTACCATACTGTGAAGCTTTAAGCTAGTTCTATGCATGGATCCCTGGAACCCATTCATCACTCAGTTTCCAGACAACCGAGCAGTGTGAGGACATGTATGGTTCTTGGCAGAGGAAAGGCAGAATGCCTTGCTGTGCTGAAGTTTGTGCTGGTTTCTCTTTTCGCTCACTTTTGGTTTATATCTTTGAAGAATGAAAAGGATCCTTTGAAGAAATGCCCTCGCACTTGGAGTAGAAAGGCTTGTGGTGTCTTCTTGTAGAAGCTGACACCATACAGAAGTCTGCATCTATTCCAGCCATCTGGAGGAAGGTTCATCTTACAGGTGAGATTTCCCAAATGCTGGAGAAGTCGAGCTGTCAGTCATGATGTTCTTGTCAAGTGGTAGCTGGTCCTTCAGTTATCCTGACCCTTGCACCAGGACACCTTGAAGTTAATGACTCTGACCTTGACTGTAGCTGGACATAGTGTGGGAAAGCAGGCAAGAAAGTCAGAGACCTCATCTGTCCTGGGGACAGCCTCTGTTGTGGTGTCTCTGCACTGCAAGGAGTTCTTAATGCTTTGAAGTTTTTATGTGCTGCCACATTGCACAGGTTTGATCACTGCATAATCAAATCACAATGAGAAATAAGACAAAGCAAGCTCTTGCAGTCGACCCTGTTGTGAGAGCTGGCTCTGCTGGCTGCAATGTGTCTGCCACTCCACATCAGTCCGATGTCACTGCACACTTTGCTCTCCAAAGATAGTGGAAATCTTTTCAGTGATTTTGGATAAAGCTCTGAAGCTCTGATCAAACTGGAATGTTACAGCTACCCTTTTTATTAATTAGAAGCTGGTCCTTTTCTCTAAGCAGACACAAGGTACAGTGACATTGAGAAAGAAATCCTGATGAGTTTGAAGACCATTCCAAAGGGTGATGGTCTGCAGGGGCTGAATTCTGCTCTTAGGAGCCCGCTTTGCTTGTTGCTGCACATGGAAAAAGTGAAAACCACAAATCAGCCATTTGTACATCACCATCCCCTACTTGCCTCTTTGGGTCTGGTTCTGGCAGTGTGATAGGTGAAACTGGAGAATCAGCATCAGGTTGCAGGAGGGATTTTGACAGGGGCCAGAGCTGACTGCTAGGACACATGAGGCAGCTCCATTTGTCTTGGCATTACTGAAGTCAATGGGATTTTGGCCATAGTCTTCACCAGGTCTAGGATTTCACTGAGCATGCCTAAGAAAGCACTGTATCATGCAGTTGTGTTGTCTGCAATGACATTTACTTCTAGTGACACCAGCGTGCCCCCTGTCCCGCTTGTCTCTTTGTCTCTTATCTTTATAGCTCTTCACCTGTGTTTTTTCCCCTCACCTACTGTCTTGTATCTATCTATCCTATCTATCCTATCTATCCATCCATCCATCCATCCTTTCTTCTGTTTCTGTCTTGCTGCCCCCCCTTTCTGCTGCCTTAGCTTGCGCTCACACGTACTCTGCAAGGAATGTGCCCACAAGAGGTATTTTTATTTGGCAGCCTGAGTAAGCTTTCTGTTTTGGCCGCAGGTACTGAGATAAGCAGCCAATGGAGCTGAGATCTCCTGTGTCATGTTTTAGCTCTTTCCATCTGATAGAGAAGATGACCTCACTGGCTGACAGTGTCAGGGAGGTCTGGTTGCAAGGGCAAAGAAATTAGAGTTAACCTTGAAAGAAGTAGCACAATGTCTCATGGGTTTTTAGGCAGATTTGCTGTAATGTAGGGGGACAGAGGATTCAGACAACACAGAGGGTGTGCAAAGACAAAGAGGACTCCAGATACTGGGGCAGGCAAAGATTTTCCCCCTAGGACTTTAGCAATAGGAAGAGGCTGCCAAAGGGGCTTCATCTGCTCCTGAGGAATATCCTCCTTGGAGCAAGTTGTTCCCTAAACAACCTAGAGGAGGTATAAGGTGCTATATAAATTTACTCTTTTTTTTTTAAAGAAAGTGGAAATGTTGTGTGTCAGGAGTACAGCTGACATGCTGCTTTGTGGCATTTTATCAGACCACAGTGGGCCCAGTATAAATCAGGATAACTCAGTTTGAGTTTGAGCCCTCAGCACAGTGTACCATGAGCAAGACAATGTCATCCAAGATTAATTTAGTGTCATCCTTCTGTATAGAAATGTAGGAAAACACTCCAGGTGCAGATGTTAAAGACTCCTCCTTCACTGAGACTGGAAAGGGTAACACAAGCAACCTGATACAACATTTTCAAGACATACAATTAATTGCTGCAAAATCAGTAAAGAAAAGAGGAAAATTTGTGGTCTGAGCTGTCATGAAACTGGGATCTAGGCAGGCCTGGGGAAAGGTCTGGTCTGTATTTCTTCAGACGATGAAGTCTCTGAAAGCCTATCCTCTTATCACACAACACCAGATAGTACCAAAACTCCGTCTGTGAGTGCGAAAAAGTGCCTGGTATTCTGGAGACTCTGCTTTGCATACTATCCTACCACACTTCCCAGCTTTCCAACATCTGATGAACTGTGGTGGCCAACCTATTACAGCATCATGATAGGGGAGTGATTTGTGTGTATCTTGGATAATGAAGGGCCATCTCACTTTTTGTCAACTCATTCATCATGACTTGCGTACAACCATCTGGAGACATTAACTCACTTTTCCCTCTTGGTGTGACACAAAGGAAACTGTGATGCTTTTCCAATAAGATGTGTTCATACACAAACCAGGCTAATTCTGGTCTACACGGGTGCTAACTCAAGCTGTGTATCCTTGCACGTAGTAGCAGTGGGGCAGACGGGGGTGTGTGCTGAGACAGCCAAACTACTGCGCTCTGACAGCTCTGTTGCACATGTTAAAATAACATCACCCTGGCTTGTTGTCTCTCCACTTCCACCCTCTCCCCTCACTCAACAAAGTCCAAGGGGAACAAGCTCCAGGTATTAAAATAACTCCCGTCTTGCTTGTTCAGTCTATTTCAGGAGGCTGGTTCCATCTTGACAGAATACAGAGACGTTGTGGAAACCACAGCCACAAGAGGCCATCGGCCAAAACTGAACGATTTCCCAGTGTATGCTGAGCAGTTCATTCCCCTCACCCCCTCCCTCTATCCCCTCTTCTGGCTTAAAATAACAGTGGGAAGCCTTTTGGCTTTGTTTTTTTTTTGATTCTTCTGCTTGCTGCTCTCAGTCTAGTGGTGTTGAGAGGGAAAGTTTGGAGTCAGTTTTGTGGCACCAAGGACCTGTTGCCTTCTGAGCCTTTAGGTGAGACTTCCAGAACCACCAGGAAAAAGAGAGCCCCACAGATATTTCTGGGATGTTTTTCAAGGAGCAAACAATCAACTGGTGCTACTGCAGTGCTAGTGCATGCCATTGCCAGCTTAGACCATGGATTTGGTCTCCTAGCTTGCCTTACATTGACTAGAAAGGCAGTGGACATCTAGAAAGAGGTTAGGTCAAATGTGTCTCAGGGGTAGCTAAAGTCTGATTAAGTAATCCACATGGAAGAACTCGTTTTCTGGTTTCTTTGACTCTTCTGTTGCTGAACGAGGGCTTGTGACATGAAGATGCTCTGCTTAACACCAGATGAAGGTTTGGCCCAAAATATCCCTTATCTGAGGATCTGTATGATAAGGCTGATAAGAAAACACTGTGAACAAGACATAAATGACATCTTACTTCCTCATCTACCTCCAATCTTCCACCCATCTCCTTGGAGCATCAATGCTTTTCTGTATTTCCTTACAGGTTTGTAGGTGTCATTTCAGAATCTGCTTCTCCCTGGAGTTATATGTTTCTCTCCAGAGGACAACAAATAACACCAGGCCTGTTCCATACATGGCTCAAAATTAGTGGGTTAGTTAAACCTCCATCTTTTAGTCTAAACTGCACCAGGCTGGTGAATATTTCCAAATACCTCTTTGGTATTTGAAGGTACTCACAACCCTTAAGAAGAGTCAGATGTAAAAATATGAACTCTCAAATCTTGTCAAAAATACTAGTCCTATTTCCCCAAGAGATGCCAAATTGTGGATGTGCAAGTTGCGGGTGTGCAAATTGCAGTGGGAAACTGCAAACATGAACTGAGACTTGGGACCAGATGGCTGAGAACCAGAAGGGTTCGCAGGTGGCTCAGCCTCAGGGATGAACCTTGCTGCTTGGCAAGCGAGCTCCCAGGGCTTGCTCTCAAAGATACTAAGCTCCAAAGTTTATCTTCTCTCATACCACATATCTTATGACTTGAGGTCTTCTCTAGCTCATCCCAGGTGTTTCATTCATTGTGTAAAGAGAAAATTTGTATTAGCAGCATTAAGAAGGCACTTCTGCCTTTGTAAGCAGAAACAGCACACAGATGTAATATTCAATTTCAAGCAGCAAAATTTTCTAAGACTCATTTTAAGGTAGCCAGCACTGTGCAAGTATGCAATTTATGAGGTCTCCATGTCAGAGACATCATTTATCTACATAATAGCAAATCTGCTCTCCAAGTTGAGGTAGTAAAATATTGCCTTTTTTCTTTTTTTAGTTTGCTGCTATGCAGCAGGAAAGTAGAATAAAAATAATTTCTATTTAATAAAATGGATGCTTCAGCATTTGTTTTATGACACACATTGAATGAACACTTGAAATACAAAGGGGTTTTGAATGAAAAATTGAAAAATATTTACATCTGTAAATTGCTTTTGTTGACATTTAGGGGGGAACGGACTATTTGGCTTTTCCAGGTGGCAACATTCTGAGTCAGTTCATTGCTCACCAGAATGATTCCTTTAGAGTCTGTTCAGTATTACAAAGAATATTTGTATGTAGGCACACAACCCAGGTTGAATGGTAGCCCCATTTCCTCATGTGAACCAGAAGACTGTTGTATTATGGGAAGGAAATGCAAATGCTTAGGAGACAGTGCATCACAGTATGCAAATGCACTTCAGAATATTTTGGGCCAGGTCAACAACATAACATAGTCAGTCACACTGAATTATCTGACTTAAAATATACAGTATTGATTTTCCTACTAGAAAACTTAAAAGAACAAAAAAGCCTTTGGGAAACAAAACCTGTTGATGTTTGTAGAAAATCTGTTACCCTCAGAAAGAGAATACAGCAGAAATTTCCTGACTAGATCTATTCTAACACACACAGAGTTTATCTATGATCTTTCTTTCTTTCTTTCTTTCTTTCTTTCTTTCTTTCTTTCTTTCTTTCTTTCTTTCTTTCTTTCTTTCTTTCTTTCTTTCTTTCTTTCTTTCTTTCTTTCTTCTCTCTTTTCTTCTTTTCTTTTCTTTTCTTTTCTTTTCTTTTCTTTTCTTTTCTTTTCTTTTCTTTTCTTTTCTTTTCTTTTCTTTTTTCTTCACACCTCCCTTCCTTCCTTCACACCTTCCTTCCTTTCCACCTTTCTGTATTTTGGGGTTTAATCAAGATTTAATAGTTCTGCACGTAAGAACAACCTGTCCTTAGACTTTGGATCAAGTCTGAAGTCACTTGGATGTGTCAAACTATAAAGTAGTTGTCATGTTCCTCTCTATGGGCTAATCCACAGATGTGACACAGCAGACTGTCATCAGTAGTTGAGCAATTACCTTAATTTGAGCAAAAAGGTCAATGGGACCAAATGTTGCTGTAGCCCTGTGGTTGGGGTATTACACACCAACCCACCCACACATGTTATTATTTGCTCAGTGTTCATTTTTATTCCCCCAGCATTTTTTCTGCTGGTTTTTTTTTTTTGTTAGGGTTTTTTTTGTGTGTGTGTGTTGGTTTCTTTTTTTTTTTTTTTTTAACAAACCATAAAAATAAAGATACTGTCTCTGGCTAGAAATGTGAATGGAATAAATTGTAAGTTCCTGAAATGCTACATGTCAAATTAGCCCGTGTAAAAAATGCTTTCCACTTACACAGCTTCTAAACACTGCTAGGACAGCCTGCTCTCATCGAGCCAGACATGTGGATCCCTATTTCAGGAAACATGGCACAGGAGGCATAACCCAGACAGGGCAAGGCAAAGTCAATGAGGCCATCCCAATTTGCTCTAGCAGAGAATCTGCTCCCACAGTTTCTCCCCAGGTCCTTCCTTCATGCCCTCACTTCACCCCATATCCAGAAGAAGCTGTCCCTCCTCCATGCATGCCCATGATTTTGCAAATGTGTTTCTCTTTGCTTTGCAGCAATGAGGAAAGGGGTGTCTGGGTGCTGGCAGAGGGGTGCTCAAGGGTGGAAGGTGCTCAGTTAATGTCAGGAGAGTAATTTTCATTATTTATAGCATTCAGTCTGGCACCTGTCTGGCTGTTTAAACAGACCTGCAGCAGAAAAGTAGGGTGTCTCAGGGCCCCCTTCACTTGGTGTTCTCTATTAGAGAGGTGTTCTTCAAGGAGTCTTTGAGAAAACAGGAGATTCATAGTGAACTGTTTTATACGCATATGGAATGAATCTTTCTGGAGTGTTTTTTATGTAGCACACAGGGATGTACAACCCAGCATTTTGAGCCTAGCAGGGGAGAGAAGCCTAGGGTTGGCAGGCTGTTCACGTTCACCATCAGAAGTGACAAGGAGGATGACAGTCCCATCCACGTCAGATAACACCTCTGGCTGCCAGGGTAACAGCAACAAGATCCCTCCAAATTGACACCAGAGAAGCTGCAGGCACCAGCCCACTCCTAGAATCCTCTCTATACCCACCGCTTTCCTCAGGCCAGCCCCACCCCAGGAGCACTTAGCATGGCACAGGCTCCATTTTCATGGAGCTAAGGCTTCTCCAACACAGCTTGCTTTCTCATGAGACACTGGCTGCCACAGTGTGCTGGGATTTCCCTCTCCTGAGGGTCTGATTAGCTGGTACCCATGATGAGACCATCTGGGCAAGCACCTGAATGCCAGGGGGACTGGTTCTTATGGGACATGAGTGTAACAGTGAGCACCAGATGATCTCGTTTCCAGAGGGGGAATTAGAGCACAGCCAGATGAAATAGTTTCCTATGTGTCACAGAGGAAATGTGTGTCTCAGTGTCATACAGGGTCTCTGCAATGGGAATTAAACACTTATCTTCACAGTACCAGTCTGCTGACTTCTCCATAAGACACTCCTCCAACCCCTGCCTGGGCCATGACTGTGAGCACACTTGTTTTCTTAGTGCCATGGGTGACAGCAGCAACAGCAACAGCAAAGACACAACCTTGAGGCAGCATGTGCTTGATGAAGCCAGGTTCCTACAGGGGAAGGCAGTGTCTGCCGTGGTCCTGACCAGCATGCAAACCCAAATTAGCTGTCCAAACGCTGGTCACAGGCTGCTGCTCTCAGACCTCCTACTGCAATTTAGGTGCAACCTAAGCCTACACTTTCTGTGACACCCCTAGGTCTGGCCATACTGCTCCAGCTCAGATAGGAGATGTTTACCATGTGCTGATCTCTGTTGAAGTAATTGCTTAAATACTTGGGTAGCTGACAGCCTCCCATATGTTGTGAAACCGGCTCTTTTCCTGAGGCTGCTTCCATGGTTTGAAAGGGCTAAATCTCTACCTTCATTGCTCAGTCATGGTTGGTGTATCTGGCACTGGACATTTATTTACACTTGTATGAAATGAAAGGTCTTTTCCCTTACATAGAAATGAGGGTGCATAGCAGGATGAGAAATAGGACTCTACTTCAGAAATACATCAGTTTACACTGACAGCTTGAACTCTTTGTGGTTGCTTCTGTGTTCATGTGAGTCTGCCTGAGGTAGGGTTACACAGAATACAGGTAGGAAAATACTGGGTAAATGGAAGATCTCAGCAGGTTGCCACTGCATCCACCTTAGACCAAGGAAGAAAATGCCACAATATCTCCCTTTGCTCTTTTTAGCTACACTTCATAAATCTTTCAGCCACAGATTTTTCTCTTTGGATGTTCCAGACAACATTTTCTCAGTCAGGCTTCTTTTAGTTTGTGTCTTCAGTTCCATTCCTTCCCTGCACATGGTTACACTTGCAATCACCTGGTATAAGGTTATGGTCGTGGACAAAAGGAAAGCGGGGAGACATTCCATGTGGACATTCTCAAAGGCTGCTCATGGATGAGTGTTGAGATTCTGCAAAATCACAATGTGGCAACAGCAAACAGAGCAGTCACTATTTTGCAATATACTGATGTGACAGTGATCAGAAACTGACATTTGCTTGGGCTCTCCACACTGTGTTATTGTGTGAGAATGTGTTATCTGGCAGTGACATTCATCTGACTACACACACACCCTACATGTTCACAAACTGGCTCCAAAGAATGAAGGGTTGGTTTATTTTAATATGTCATAGTAAATATTTCATCTCTTGTTCCAGGGGAACCTGGTGCTCATGTTTAAGGATGCCCTCACATGGCTTCTGCTCCCAGACACATCACACAGCAAACAGCAGGGACAACACTTGGTGTGGCAGCGGTTAATGACCACAGGCTTTGTGAGACCCAGATCTCTATATCACAGACACAGGTGCACCATCTAGGTAGCACTGGTGGAGAAGTCATCCCATGTAGGGGAATCCTTCTGTGGGGACAGTGACCCATGACATCATCTGCATTCAGCAGCCTCAGAAGGACTGTGGTGGGACTGGGCTCTGAGAGTGGAGCTGGTGTATGGGTGACTGTTTTTTGTGGGCCCGCTGTGTTGAAGGAACATGAGATGCTGTAGTGCAGAACCTTGATTCTCTAGGCTGCAGAGTATACTTTTGGCTATAGAGAGGCTTTAGACCTGTTGTTCCCAGGCTCACTGAGCCCATGTGGCAGCAAGGAGAGCACCTTCACCTCTGCAGACTCTATTGCTCCATCCTTCCTAGGGAGCGTGAGCTGAAACACCCTCAGCCTGCAGGCAGCATCAACCCCAGGTCTCAAGTGTGCTCTGAGCAACAGTAGGAGGACACAGCACCTTCAAGAACAGCCGTACTTGGGAAGAAAAGCAGCAAGCAGATGTGAAAGAGCCCCTGTAAACATCTATTCCAATGCTCTTAGTCTGCGGTCCTTGAGTAGTTCATCCAAGTTATGGGCTTATTTCTGAGGGAAGTGCTCCTCAGTAGGAATTAAGTGATCAGATCCTGATACAAAATAAAATGTTTTCATGGGCACATCTCAGCTGTGAGCTGAACTAGAAGCAGGGTTTTCTGGGTTGTGTACCAAGACCTAGAAGCAGGGTCTTGCTGTTGTGATATGCATCTCCTATAAAGCCTGAAAGGCCAGAGTACATGTTGCAGTGAACCTCAGCTCTCTCTGAAGGGATACGGGCACCTCCAGAGGGCTTCTGATTCAGATTCAAGTTCCCTGTGGTGGCATCTGTTCCAGACCACATCTGGGCGACTGACCTGTTCAGTACTCCTATTAAGTGTCTACTATCAGAAAGATGAAATGTCTCACTGACCAGCGATGGAGCTTGTGATGGACTCCTAAGTCACTTGCACACTTCTGAAAATATTCTCACTATTCAAAAGGGGTTACACTCAGAGATCAGGGGTGAGTATGCCAAACTGACAAGGTGTCAAGTGCAGGAGGGAGTGGTGTTATCATCATTAACTGTACACAGTGCACAGCACTTGATCAAAGTGACGCTGCTTTCCTTCTTTGTGAAGTGTGAAATCTTTCTGGGGAAGGCGCCACTCACACTCCCTATTTCTATGCCTGTTCTTCTGCTGGGTCTCAAAAGCAGAAGGAGTCTTGAAGAAAGCAGAAAACACCATGCAGTATGGTGAGAAAATTGTTGGAATCTGCTGTTTTCTGGGTGTTATGTCCTGAACCTGCCTCCTGTACTCTCTTACCCTGGTATGGGCTGCTGTGAGTAGACAAGTATGACTGTAGGATTAGTGAAAGGGATGGGAACCTTGCATGGGCTTTGACAACACCTGGATGAACTGCTAGTCTACCTTATACAGGCCCATGCTTTCAGACTCGGGGTTAGTTTACTACTGTGACTGCTCATGAAAGGCTGTCCTCTTTGTCCTCCCCATGTGGCCTGCTCTTTCCCATGGCACACTTCTCTGGATCTTCCTCATCACAATGACCCTGTGTTCTGGGTTTTGCTGCAAGGGTGCAAGTGTAATTTAGATGGCTTGCCTTTAAGATGTAAAGATGGCTAGGGAAGTGAATAAAAGCCAATTCTGTATAAGCAGGACACAAATGTTCTCCCAATTGACATTGATAGCACTTTCTTAGTCACCAGCACTTGGGTGAGACAGCAAATCTAATTACAGCCACTAATGCCAAATGTCTGCTCCTGTTTTATCATGCTTAGCATGGGTGGTCTGAACATGCCAACCCAAGAGCCTGGTACATCTCCTGCCAATGGGCTGGTGGGTATGGTGCTATCTTCCCATGCTTCTGCTGACTGAACAGTTGGGTTGCTAGACGTGACTCTGCAATGATGTAAACCTGCTGACTTTCTAATGGAAGTACTTTTATCCCCTCTCTGGGGACAAATATATACAGGGATATAACAGTCTGGGGCTACTGGTTTGACATTTCATTCCTCAATTCGGAAGGATGGTCTCTTTACACCCCTCCAAGTGTTACTGGCAAATTCCTCCTCAAGTGTCTTTATATGGCAATTTTGCCATCTGCCTGTAAGGGAGAGGATGTTGGCAGTTCTGAAGTGACGTCCCACCTCTCTGTTTTGTAATTCAGAGTTGTACTTTGCTGTTTAGATTTACACAAAATCATCTTCTTGACATGAAGGATGTTCAGTCTGAGAACAGGAATGTGTGCATGTACCGTGTGATCCATGGGGCAGTACAGTGCACATCGATTATGCTCACAAACCAACAGATTGTCAGCTGCTACTTTTTATTTTTTTATTTTCCACACATGTGACTGACCCTTGGATAGATACTCCTGTGACTAATCTGTGCCAGGAACATCTTGATGGACTTTCTGATCTCATGTGCTCTGTAAACTACCTGGGCTTCCTGACTGACAAGGAAGTACAGCCCTCGTAAGATACAACACTCAATGCTATTGCGCTTTATTATTTGCCCCATGATTTAATCAGGAAATATCACAAGCCCTTACTCAGTATTTTTCTTAGCCTTTATTCTGGCAAAAGTCACTCCAAGTTGGTCCTAGTGTGACCATGTTGACAGAATTGACAGGAGGGGTATTTCTGTTGTGCTCATGCCATCTGTATATCAGGGACAGCAATGGGTAAAAGTAGCCAGCACTTTGTCTTATTCTGCTTTTTTTTTTTCCCCTTGTAACTGCTCATAACATTGCCAGTCACTATCTTGCTTAAAATTTTCCATGATGGGGCTCTTCCTTCAGCGTGATTATTAAATTAATTAATTACTTAGTTTTAAAAAAAGTGTTGGTTAAAATGATTCATTGGTTTCTGAGAATAAATGTAGGAAAATGACATTGCTTTGCCCTGTAATAATGTTTCCTTTTTTACAGTATTTTCACTGAGTACTTTGAAGGAGGACCTTGGCATTTTCCCACAAAGGGGTCAATGTGTTACTGGTTGCTACCCTTATTAGAAAATGATCCAGAGCTACCCAGGGTTTAAGCTCCAAAAAGCTGTGTTGTGCACCTACTCAGCAAAGGTTTGTAGGAGTTTGGCTGCAAAATTCTCGTAGGGGTCTTCCTCCATTACCTCTGCTCCAGTGTCTCCCAGGGCTTTTGCCAGCCCCAGGGTGCAGGAGAGCCTGTGATGCTGTCTCAGGGATACCTTCTTGCTGAGCAAGGCTTTCTCTGCAATTGCACCACTGGCATGGAGACTTAGGCATGTGGGAACCTGTGGAGAGTCTCTTTTCCATGTCTTTGCAGTTAGATGTGACTTCAGACAGCATAGGGGAGGAGCATCCTGAGCATAATGAAGAAAGATAGGAGGTAGGAGATGAGGCGAAGAATTAGGGGGCTGGTTGGTGGTGGCTGCAGGGAGAAGAGTAGGAAGAGATGGGGGAAAGAAGCGAGAAGCTGATGAGAAGGGATGTGGGAAGAAAGGGAATATCACAGACAGGGCCTAAGGGTTGACAAGCAGGAGAGGACAGTGAAAATGAGGAGATGCTGGAGGTGAGTGAGACACAAGGTGACTGGAACAGAGCAACTGACAGTCTCAGAGCAAGAGGCTCCTTCCCAGTCTTGAGCACAGCAGGGAATACCTGAGCTATTCTGTACCAGTTAGATGGGAAAACAGTGGCAAAGCAGCTGCCTTGCTGATGTCCTGGAAGGATCCTCCTGGTCACCAGCTTCACCCCCTTGTCCCAAGACAGGTTAGCAGTACCTAAACCAGATGTGACCAACATGTTTTGCAACCCCCCGTGGCATCCCCATGCACTGTAGACCACAGCTTCCAGAAGTCTAGACCCAATTGTCCAGCACCAACTCGCTATACCCTCATCATATTTCTCTTATCCTGTCCAAGTGGGCAGTGAGAGCAATTTATTCCCTTCTTCTCTGTGGTAGGCTTTTGCATATGCAAGGAGCATAACCTTGTCTCAAATCAATTCTGTTTATCAAAGGATAAACAACTCATCTCTTCTACCTTCTAATCTTCCTTTCCCCTCTTGTTTCCCCTCATTTTCTGACAGGTGTCTCTCCCTTTCCTGTTGACCAGATACAAGCCCAGGCTGTCCATTTGCTGAGGAGAGAAGAGATTCCCTAGAGTCAGACTGCTTCTCCATCACACTCCACACAAAATTTTCACTTTCAGGGAATAGTAGGACATTGTTGGCATGCAATTAGACACTCATTACCACAGTTATCAAGCAATCAGGTAGCATGTGAGTCACGTTAGCTCTGTGTGATGTAATATGAGCAGGTTAAAGTCTATGACTCACTGTCAGGATGGAATTACCCTAACAGAGCTTGAGCCCCTGCTTGCTGCTGTGCTGTCTTCCCACTCCCACTGCAGGGACAGCTCTGGTACACTGCTGGTGAACTCCTGCTGTGTACAGCCTGTGACAGACACTTAGTCCTCCTGCACTGAGCTGGAGGCTGAAGGTGCTACCTGAGCTGCTGAGAAATGCCTGCTGAGAAAGTGAAACCACTGAGGGGTGGCAGGAAACCATCAATGGATGGCAAGGAGCAGCCATTCCAAAATAGACTCAAAGGGGAGATTTCTTACCGTCAGCCAACAAGGTTGTTGGAGTCACCCACTGAGGAGTTCTGAACTCTGCCCACTAACTACAGAGGTGCCATTAGGCAGTCAGTTTCCCAGTGTAGGGGCCCCAGGTGACACCTAGGGAATCCAGACTGAGTGGAAGCCCAAACTGGTGTATAATCCAAAAATTGGATTCTTAATCTCATCATGTCAGCCTTAATCTCATTAGTGTTTGTGAAGCAGCAGGTACAATTGGAAAAGTACCACAGCAGGAAATTTATAATAGTATGTTTTGGGCAGAGACTGGATAGAGAATGGAAAATAAACATGGGTAAAACATGAGGGAATGATGATCCTGTGCAGATTGCGTATTGAAGTTTGTTCTGTGCAGAGGGGAAATCTGTGGAGTAAAAGTTGACAGCACTTTGCATGTAAAGCCTGTATCACACTCTTTGTACCGGAGGGGAGAAAAACAGGGTTATACACAGAAGTCTAATCTATGCTTTTCCTAACCTCGTGGTCCTTGAGTTAGCAAATTTACTAGTGCTTTTTGTGAAAAAATAAGTGGTCTGCGGGAGTGCTCTGTTGTAAGGGACTGGGGCTCCCTCACACATAAGAAATCAGAGTAGGCAGTAACATCCCTGAGCAGGGGAGCACTGGCAGCAGGGACATGGGGTCTGCTTAAGGGGACCTTGGCTGTGTTTCTTTCTTCTCCATACCATGGAAAGACCTACACTGAAGAGCGCTGTGGGGCAAGAGTGCATGGGGAAGCAGAAGGCACAGGAGGATGCCATCTTTAATGCTGCCTTGGGGTATGCCTGTGGTCCCTTCCCAAGCCCTAATGGCTTGGCCTCGTGCAATGAAAGTCACCCTTGTGCAGTGGGCCCACAGGAGGCCCATGTCCTGCTGATGTCTAAAACTGATGCAGATGGGCTGAAATATTGCTTTCTGCCTTACCCCCTTGGAAATCTCCCTGGGATGGGAAGAATGGTGATGTGTGGGAAGGGACCAGCAGGCAGTTTCACAGCATTACTTGTTAATAGAATTACTGAAGTGTTCCCCTTTATGGAAAACAGTACTTTGAGGGGTGAGTCTTCAGGGGATACACAAGATGAAGATGCATGTGTCAGCCCAGTCATACAACTTGAGGGTCAACAGGTTCTCAGGCTACATGTCCCCAGGTGCCCAAGTCCTTATGAGGAGCCACTGTATCTGGGTTCTCTCTATAAGTGAACTGGAAGGAGGCCAAGGAAATTAGTGCAGCAAACTGCTTACCAGGAAGCCAAAGATAAATATTCATGTCTGGATTTGTTTCCCATTGACTTTTTTAATTACATAAGGAAGAGATGATGTCTGTGAAAGAATTCCCCTTCTCCTCCCACAGGATATATAGCGCTTTGATGCATGTCCTTTTCAGCAACAGAAATCCTCCTGAAGTGAGTTCCTAGAAAGTCCCTGAGGAAGAGATCTTCATAATTTCTATGGCTCGGCTGCCAACTCTGAAGCATAGGATGACTGAGATTCCCCCTGTGCAGCAGTGGAGCTGAAAGCCTGTTCATTGTCTGCATGACACATATCCTTCTGGTCTGACCTGGCATGGAGGAGAAGAGGGTCCAGCTCTGCCATGAGATTACCTCCACCTTTTTATTACTGTATTTGTAACTGCCCTTGTTTACCTCCCTCTCCCCCCACTGCCCATTCACTATTTTGCTTGGGCAGGAATTTGCTCTCATTTGGCATCACATCCTTTAGATCACAACCATGTTTTCTGATGAGCCCAGGCTTGCACACTGGCAGCTATGGCTTGCTTGTGCTTTGTTGAGAAGTCCAGTATTTTTGGGCTTCTGCAGACAGAAGTGTTCTTGGGTGTAATGTAACAGTAGCTTCCAGATTGCTGAGGCTTGCAGGTTCTGTCAGGTAACACACAGTGGAATAACTCAAGATACCCAGTAAAGTACTGTGGAGAGCTAGGCTGCAAATTTGCCACATGGGCATACTAGCCGCATCCTGTACATGGTAGCCAACAGAGCATGGACCTCGCCAAAGGGAGACTCTTTGGCACATTTAGGTTTCTCTGACACACCAAATGCAAAGAGAAGCACGTAGTCCTCAAACCCAGTCACAGACAACCTGCCCGTGGCAGGAGCAATGCTCTTCCTCAAAGGATGGTGTGCAATGTTGCACCACAGCTGCTGCCTAGGTCATGGGGTGCCTTCTTTATCATGCTGAAACCTCTCTGTTGCTGGCTCTGTGGAAAAGCTGAACTGCCAGTATATTTTATCTCTGTTAGGCAATAAATCATATAATGACTGGCCAATAATGCCACTTCCACTCCTTTTGTTTTCCTTCCCTTTTTCTCTTCAGCCACCCATTCCTAACTCTCCCCACTCTGATGCTCATGCCCTGATGTAGTTTGGCAGAGCCTTAAACAGGACAAGGGAGATACTTATTCCCTGTTTGATTAATGCCCTCATTTTCAGCTGATATTTAGCTGCTGCAAGGTAAATTGCCCAAATCAAATTGACAGAGCTATCTTCAGCTTTGGCAAAACATTCCTGCTTATTTTAATTGCTTTTAATGAGAACACTGACTGCAAAACTACTTTGCAGTGCAATTTGTGCGTGTGTGCAGGCAAATACAAGAGTTTCGGGTAGACATATTTGTTTGTTTTTGTCATGCACACTGTGAAGCAATATAATCCTGCTGGGGCCATCAAATAGGCAATAACTTATTTCGTTCTTTCATTTCTTACTATTTTAAAAAGCAGTAAGAGTAATAAATTCCTCCCTGTCTTTGAAGCGCCAGCCTGCTGAGTCCTCAGATAGTTGGTAAGTGGGTTCCTGTTGCCCTTTCCAACTTATCTTCCTTCCCAGCTAGTTGAAAACTGGACCAGAGTCTTCTACAGGAGAAGGACAAAAATGTGGCAAATGTCTTACCATTGCTAATCTCACACCAGTCTGGCACAAGCAGATGGAGGAAAACAAACTGTTTTCACATAGTTGGCATAAAGACTGGTGCTGAGACAGTAAAGGCTGAGCTGTATTCTTGTTTCCCTATTTCTTGATGCACCATGGTCCCATAGATGGGAGTGTTATTCCTGTATGAGATATAGATAGGTAGGGATGACACAACTGTATACCAGCAGAATCAGAAAGTCAATGGGGGAGTGCTGGGAACAGCCTAAGATGCCTAAGATGTCCAGGCAGTGCAGTGCAGTGCAGTGCAAGAAATGAAGTGGAGGCAGACTACCCTGCCAGCAGGTATTTACTGTTTCTGCTGACCCTTGGGAGCGTGGGTGTAGCCTTCTTCTCCTTGGCTAAGATCTACACAGATGCTCTCTGCCCCTCACCCCAGGAGAATGACATGAGCTCTGGGGACATCCACAGCTATGTGGGAACAGACTCCATCTTCACCCCTTTTTTCATCAAGACACTAGGACTCGTCACAACCTTCCCACCACTGATGACCCCAGATGAAGGCAAAGCTTATGGGGATATCCCAGAACGGCTGAAGCAAGGGCAATGGTGGTGGTGCACAATGCATAGGGGAGTCAGCAGGCTTGAGCAGGACAGCACCACAGGCTTCTCCAGAGTCACCCTGCATACATGGACAAAGCTGCATGATGATCAACCAGACTTTTCATTGCTGCTCCTGTGTTTGGATCAACACTGAGGCTTGAGGTGGAGGGCAAAGAAAAGGCAATTGAGTTGGATGGATGGTGACAATTCAAGGCAGGAACTTCAGTTGTGTAAATATATCAATAACTGCTTTGTTTATGTTGGCTGAAGTACTTCCCTCTCTGAATTGTGGCATTCACCCTGTATTGTGCTTTTCTCAAAACAAACACCCCACTTTCTGGGCAGATATCCCATGGTACAACGTTTTGCCGCCATGCTCTGAGCATGCTGGCAATCTCATACTGTTGCTATGTCAACAGGTGACAAAATGGAGCCCTTTCCTCTGCTTTTGGGGTGCCATTCCCATCTACTTTCCCTACTGGGGGTGTGTTTAGTGTGGGGGTAGACCCTGTTCCAGCCCGCATGGGATTGCTGCCTACCCAGACACTGCTGCCATGGGACCGATCATCCTGCCATCCACTGACTAATAAAAACACACCATAAATTCTGCCAGTGCCCATGTGGCCATGGTTACTTCCCTAGTTAACTACCATATAACTGGGGTGTTCAGGGTCAGACAGAGCCTGGGTAGCCGTGGCCATATTCACTGTTCCAGCCCACTGGTTTTCAGCTGTTGGCAGGCTAAAGTGAATACCCCATGGGTTTCTAGGACTGGGACATTTCTTCTGCTTGAGCTCTACTTATGATAGTACCAGATACATGTCGTGCTCTGACCCACCAGCCCTACCATGCTGCAGAAGCAGTGGTCCATCAGAGAAGTCTGTTCCCAGAAAGTTCATTCTTTGATCTCAAGTTGATTCCCGTTTCCCACACACCAGAGCTAATGGGACTGGCAGTCAGAGACATTGGTGAGAACAGCACTTTGCACAGGGAAGTGTGTTTTTGATGGCTTCAAGGATCACAACAGGCCTCTCTCCTTGCAAGAAGCACACATTTAAGAACAGCTAAGACCTGAATCTTGGAAAGGTGAAAGAAACTTAGTGAGTCCAAAAGGCTCTCCTTAGCAGACAAGCCATCAAATTCATCTGGAGGCAGTAACTAGTCATTCAGACCTGTGGTCATGGAGCAGAGAGGGCTGAACTGGGAGTGGGACAGTGCATCTGGCCCCTGTGCTGCTGAGAGGCAGTGTTTACAGTAGAGTAGCCTTCCTATTTACCACCTGACGTCCCCAACCTCATCCCTGCTCCCTTCTGGTTGACTTTTGACTGTCCTCGGTTAATCTCTTGCCATGCCCTTTCCTTTCCCCTTTCTAGCATATTTGCTATTCAGCAGGTTCACACAGTGATAAATGATTAACCAGAAGATTTGTTGCTCAATCCTGTATTGGAATGCAGCAAAGATCTCCACTAACTTTGTACATAAGGTGTAACAGAGGAAGGGATTCTGCAGAGCATCAAATGAGCCTTGGCCTGTGCAAGTAATAGTGATAGGAAAACATTAAAAAAAAAAAAAAATCATCACATTGACTTGAGTAGCGAGCCAGCCAACCCCAGGCACACTGAGGACAGCATTACGCATATGCTACCCTCACATGGATAGCAGGGACATGCTGAATAGCTCAGAAAACTGCGGAGTGCGGTCACTGAGACTAGCAACCACATTTCTTAGCAGGAAGGGCTAGGAGGAGGCCAACCACACCTCCACGCCAGCCCCAACGTGAACCAGCCATGTGGAAGGGCTTGGCTTGGCTCCCTTGGGAGGTGAGACTGAGGCTTAAGCTGGCACAGCAGCTGGCTGAGCACCACTGATGCGGGAAGTTGAAGCAGGTGCCACACAGCTGAGGGAAGATCTGGCAATGCAGAGAGAAGACTCTCTCCAAGGTGACCTCCCCCCCCTTCAGAGGCAGCCGGAAAGCAGCTGGTGGGAAGCGGAAGGCACCGAGCTGCTGGTGCCATTGCACCCCAGCAGGCAAGGAAGAGCTCGGAAAAGAGAAAACTTCCCCTTGCAGGGTGCTTTCCTCCCTCTAACAAGGTAAGCTGGCAAATTACTCAATTACATACTGAAGAACAATGAAATAAATGTTTACAAGGTGCCTTTTTAAATGCCAAGAGTTATAAACCAGTGAGTGGAAGAAAGCAGGACTCAAGATTCCCTGGTGCCCAATTCAGGCAATGCTTAACTACTAGACTGTGAGGTATTGGAAGGCCTCCAGTTCCTCTTCTGGCAGCTCTCCTCTCAAATCACAAGCACAATTTTTCTTTTTCATTCAAAGAAATAAATAAATACTATCCTTAATTGTGTTCTGTGTAAGTGCCTTGAACGGAGAAGAGACGGGGAAGGAGGAATAGCAGTTTTGCATACCATGCCGGTCTTTCCAGGCTCTTCCAGACACTGGCAGGTACACAGGCGCTTCCCTCGTTACAGGCATATATATAATTAGCGCAGCACATTATGCATTGCCTTCCTATTCGTCTCTGTGCAGGACAGCACAATACCTGAGTGCCACTTATGAGCTATCGCCAGCCTCAGCTGTCCCACGTCCCCGGGTCAGACTCTTGGAAGTTTGCCTTAAAGAGCACAGGCACTGAGAAGAAAGGTAATCAGGGCAGGGGGATTTATTTGTCTTTCAGTTTTCAAGCTGTTACCTTTCACACTGTCTTTCCTCATCAGTCTGGAAACTGGCTTTATGTAAAAATTAAAATTGCTGCTTTATAGTAGAACTTCTGGAGCTGGAGTTGAAAGGAAACACATCTCCCTTCCATCCAGATAGGGGAGGACTAGCAAGATCCCTCTTCAGCTGATTCATGACAGATTTACCTGTGGCTGTATAGGAGAGATGGAAGTGGAAAGGCATTTCCTGGGAAGCAGTGTACAGAACTGTGTAGCTGTATGACCTCATTACCTGCCTTGGTGTGTAATTCCTGATCAGCAGTGTGAACTGGAAAGGGCCTGCCCCCTTACCTTTCTGTACCTGGAACAGAGTGCCAGACGACAGTCTCACCAGGTACTCCTGGTGCTTGTGGGGGCTCCATGCTGAAATATGTCAGAAGAGAAACATGTTTTTCAAAGAGGGTTTCATAATCCCGATGACTTTAGCAGGGACAGGCAGTATAAGAGGTTTAAACATCAGCACACAAGCACCTGTAGCCCAAACAACGGGGAATGAAAGCACAACTTAAGAGATGAAGAGGTAAGAGAAGGTGAACATATGATCAGGCTTTTTGAATGGCTTGGCATCCACAACAGATCTTTTTGGGACATGGACTCTCCTACTCAAGCTTGCCTAAGCAGCACCTTGGGGATTTGCTAACTGGGGACTATCACGGCCAAACAGTGGAAGATGCAAATGTGCTCTGCATGAGGTAGGCCATTTGGTGTCCCTCATTCCTGCTTCCTCTCTTTACTAGTTGTGTATCAGCTTGAGGAGGTTTTACTACTGATACAGGCAGGTGACGTATGCAGGCTATTCCCTTCCCCAGTCTCCAAAAATCATAGGTTAGTGCAAGGGGTTGTACCTGCTCTGCTAGGGTAGTGCATCAGTTTTGAAACTATTCTGAAATTCATGACAGAGGAGAAAAATGAGGCTTGGAGACAGAAGGGACAGCACTGAAGCTTCTGGAGATGTCTGCTGTTTACACTGCTACTGTACTTGCCAACTCTGAACCTAATAACTTAGACTCTGCTCACTGGCTGACTTTGCTCTAATAACTGAGGAATGATATGCAAAGAGCAGGGCACGAAAGCTGCTGCAGCTGCCTGACAGGACCACGGTGTCAGCATAGCTCTGGGGAGGAATGGGAGCAGGGTATGAACACAGACACAGGAGTGGGAACTTCTTCAGCTTTGAAAAGTGGGCATTATAGTATTTAAACACTTAATAGGTTTAAATATTTGAGGATCCAAGATTTATTTGCAAAACCTGATGGGCCTTAGCAACCTCTCCTACTGAAATCCCTCACCATAATCTACTTCTGAAATGCAGGTTTGGGGTCCTAATTCACTTTGTCACCCTTGGAAATGGCTTCTCTTTCTTGGTATCTTGCTTTCTCTGGGGGAAGGAAGGACTGAAAGTAAGTTCTCAAATGCCCCACATATTGATCCAAGCTTTTTGTACTGTCCCTCTTTTTCCTCCCTAATGTGAGGGTTCCACCAGTCACATAGCAAGACAAAATGTTTATCCTCATTTCTGGGTTTCTCAGCACTATCTAGGTCTCCTAATGTGTAGATTGCAGTTGTAGGTAATAATTCTTATTATTTTGCCGCTGCTGCTGCAGTTCCTTTATTTGAAAAGCAGTCAGGAGCACCAGCCATGTGGTAGCAGATAATTAAAGACTTTGGAACAGTTTTACTGGCATGGCCATCCCCTTGTGCTGCTCCCACCACAAACTGTAGATCTTCCCTGCCTCCCCTTCCTATACTTGGGTGAGCTGGCTTGGCTTTGCACATGATGAAGCACCAAGCAAAAATAACTGCATACCTTTGCATGGCAGAGGTTCCTTCTATCGGGGTGACTCAGCAGGACAGCCATGCATTCCTATGCAATGTCCTGGAACAGACCGCCTCTTCTTTAGACTGTGTTGGGTTTGGGGTGGGACTTGAGTAAGGCTGGTGCCAGAGAACAGCTTATCCTTAATTACATTTCCACGATACGATTTGACTGCAGAAGAACAAACACCAGTGAATTCAAGGTGATAGAGCTGATTTCCAGGCGAGGTAAATCAGAAAACTGGGAACCTGAAATTGAGCATAAGCTCTGCAGAGATAGAAATTTCATCATCTCAGAAATAGCTGGCAAAGCCCCAGTAGACAATGTAGCTAAGTTTTTCTGCGGCTTTTATGTTCTTTCATGTGGCTCCTGGATAGCTAAAGCTTAACCACAATTACAGTCATTTTATTTTAAGGAACCACTCAATGGCATGGCCATCTACTCAGACATTTTGGGTGGCCCCTGAGAGGGACGTATTGGTGGCATTTTCGGTCATTGGCATTGTGAGATGGCAAGTTTCCTGTAGAACTGTTGAGTGGAAAGCCAATACTTTTTTTAAATGCTTATAGTCAAACCTCTGGCTTCTTTTTTTAAAAATAAACTTTCTCTATTCATTATGTATATCCTTTTGCTCACACTGGGGCAATCCTTTGAGGTCCTGGAAGCTAGATAGCATTTGGGATGCAGGAGCATTTATTAAAAGCATATCTGGAGGGTGCTTGGGCACTTGACAGAAAGCGGGAAGTGTCCAGGAGTTCGGTTTTTTTCAGAATTGCTCTCCAATGGCGCCAGTCTGCCTGTTTGCAACATTTCACCCAGTTTTGCAAATCTCACAGCCCTCTGGCCAGCGTTACGTGTTCTGCCACAAAGTTTTGCGAAACATCCTCTGTTATCGAAACAACAACGGGGTAGAGTTCTGCTTGTGGTAAAAGTTCACAATACTGAACCAGAAAAAAAAAAAAAAAAAAAAAAGAAAAAAACGGGGACATCATCACTTAACTTTTTAGTGAAGAACTAATTTGCAGCACCTGATGATATCATGCCTCAGCAGTAATGCCATTCTGCAAACTTCCCTGGACAACGAACTTCAGTGCTGACTTTCAAGGGATGTGCCCCCTCACCACACTCTGATGAACTGAAGAGCTGATGATCTCCTGTTTGTCTTGCTGTAACCATCAGGGTGATGCTGCATTCCTAATGACTAACCAACTCTCAAAGGCTCAGCCTGAGCTCTCCTGCTTACAGACCTCCCTGTGTTTTTTTTTTTTAACCATCTCTCAACTTGCCAGAGCGATTTCTTCAACATGTGTTTGCACACATTGGCAGATGTCCTCCTAACCACTGGTTAGGACATTGACATAGATATGAACATGGTAAGCTGTAAACAGCTATGTCCCAGTTTCTCTTTCCCCTTGATCTTAATGTGATCTGAGTTTCACTTCCGGTAGGTGTCATGGTGAGAGGTAAAGAAAGGAGAAGACAACAGAGGTGAAGCTTGGCTGTTATTCATAGGGATAGCTCACATGAATTATGCACTATCAGAGACAAATTGTGCTCTTGAGACCAACGTGCCGACTCTTTTATCATCCAACCACCCCTCCCTTCCTCAGCCCCCATGCTGTTATTTATTCCCTTGCTCCATTGTGTCTATCTGTTCTTTGGCACAGGTTTGTACAGCTGATGCAGAGTTTATTACAACTAAGGTTTAATCTTCACCTCATGTTTGCAAAGTCCTCATGACAAATAAACTACATAGCACTTGGATGGATGTAGAGGTAGATAGGTCCTTGCAGTGTATAAACCTGCCCTAGAGAAGAAGGTGGTGGATATGAAGAAGGTCTCCATTGTCAGGTCCTTCACTGACACATCTCATACATTGCACTGCTTGCCTGAGGTTCCGCAGTGCTCCAAGAAGAAAGAGAGCCTCCTTAGGGTTCCCACAGTACACCCCTCCCTTCTCGAACCAAACTCTAAAGAAGTGTAAGACCATTATCTGACAGGGAAGCTGAGGGCCCTGAAAGTTTCAGGCTTACCCGACCATGGGTCAAGTTTGTGATGCATGAGAATGCCCTTGATGACTTTGGGCAGAAAAAGGCTGGGCCCTCCATGAGCAATCCTATTCTTCTTAACTGGTTCCTGCTTCACCCCAGAACTGCAGCATCTGTGCAGGAGAACAGGTGGTGTTTTACTTCCTGGATGAATCTAGAAGTCTGTCTTCAGCAAAACCCAAAGGCTTTTAATGAGCAAGAGACTTTTTTTTTTTTTTTGCCAGCAAAGCCAGCTGCTTTGTCAGTGGCTGGAGCTTCCAGTTTGCCTTTGCCTTTGTATGGAGTGCTTCAGAGGAGTTTGTGGATGGGACCACTTCTGAGATAGATTTCCCACAGAGGTGGTCTCAGAGGCCCTCTGTGGCATGCTGGGTCTGCGAGATGGACCTGTGTTCTGTGTTCAGTTCATGAAAAGGAGACAGAGGATTTAAATAGCATTTATTCAATTCTTTGTGGATATTTTTCCTTGAAATAAAAACCTTTTCTCTTTTGTTTTATTGGAAACACACCCACAGCAGGGTGTCCGAAGTCAGGCAGGGCTGTGCTTGGCAGGCACCCACGGGGAAGCAGCATGTAGACCATCAGGACTCCTCGCATGCATTCTGTGGTTCTCCATCAGCTCTTTGACTAGTCCAGATCTCACATTCACTGGGTACCAAATGATACACCATTTCCTCAAGCTTCTTTGAACACATAAAATTTCCTTGCAGCAGGATTCACTGAAGTGGTCTCCCTCTCTCTCTCTGCAGGGCCACAGGAGGTGCTGAGTTACTGTAAACCAATGCCTGAGATAGCATTCATAACCATGTTGCACCCAGAGGGTCCTGATCTGAGTGAGATCAGTCCCTGTCTCACTAGGCTTTAGATATATAATAAAAATATGTATTAAAAAGACAATACTTGCCATATGTGTGAACAGATGATGTGAAATCTTGTGACACCTAAATAGTACTACAGGGTAACACAGAGAACTCAAGTAGTCACATCCCATCGTTTCCTTGCTCCACAGAGAAACTTAAGAAGTTTCGCTCCTTTTGTTCCTCTACCATGGTCTTTGCAGGTGGTCTGTTGAATAAAAGCTGTCAGTGGGAGAGGGCAGCAGCTCTGCTAGGATACCATGCATTTGCCTACAGACAAGAAACCACTCCTCTCCTGCTCCCTAAGGAGCTGAAAGCATACACTCATCTAGCATGATCATCCCTTGGAAATTCAGTTTGTGTCAAATAGCAAACCTCAGGGCAAGCCAGCACGGGCAAAGCCTGTGAATGGTAGCAAATGGCATTCTTTTGCCATGCAAACAACAAGAAAGCAGCATCCAAAAGCCATCAAGTCTCGGCTGAATCATTGATGAATGATTTATTCAGGTTTAGCATGGTGTCTGGAACAAGACAAGTTGGCTCTTCAGAGCTGGTATGGGAACTGTCTCTGTATGTCAGCACAGTGGATGGCCCACTAGCTCCATACCTCTAATTCAGGTGGTGAGTGCAATGCAATTGAGTACGGTTCTGCAGGGCATCAGTAAGGAGAAGAATGCAGAAGTTGTGTTTGTTCTTTAAGGTGGTCAGCACCAATACAAGGTCTGGGAAGGCTAACAGGGAGTTTTGCAGCAATTTAATTCTAATCATGCTGTCTGGAAAGGTAGGTTTCCTCCTTTTATGGATTTCCGGGAAGAACTCACAGCTTGAGCAGAATGTGGAACTCTGGAGCTTCAGTGCTTTTGTGCAGTGAGTGAGACGGACCTGTGTGGCTCCTGCTGCTATGAATTAGCACCAAGTAGCTAGCCTCCTGTCTAGGGAAATTATTCACATATACTGAGGTGTAAACAATCTCTTCCTGAAGGAGGAACCCAGGAAAGAAGATAAGCATCTCGTGTTGTTCTTTTTTTCCGAATTAGAACTGGCCCATACAGGGATCTGAAAGCACACTGAGGATGGCTCCATTGAGATAAGGCATTTGTGAGGCTTATGAGAAAGCTGAGCAATAGTGGGACACAGCAAGCACTGTCCATTGTGGATACCTGTTGGCCTCCTGTAAAAATAGGTTTATTTATTTATATACGTTAATATCAGTTGCTTCGGGAAAGCAAACAAATCTGAATGCTCAGTCATTACCTGCTGTAGGGAAAGGGTACATGCAAGAGGAATTTGAAGAGAGTTCTTGCTGCCAAGGAAAGATGAAAGGATTTTAGAAAGAGACGTTGTGAAAACAAGTAGTACTGGAGAGCTTATCCATGCATAAATGAGATGGAGCCTGAAGTGACGGAGAGGCCCCATTGCTTCCTTAAGAACACAAGGACAAAACAAAAAGAGTTACAGAACAGGATGCAAGGCAGAAAACAAGATCTTGTAAAAACTGCTAGAAGTCATGGAGGGAAGGAAAAAATGTCAATGCACACAAATAACTTTGATTTGATGCTCACCCCCATGTCCAGCTACAAAGGGATAAGCTTGCAACCCTCCCTCCCCCCTTCCCAAAATGGAGCATGCTCCCAGCTCACTGGGTCCATGCCAGACTGTGAAGTTGACTTTCAAAGGCAAAGCTGACGCGGAGACATTTGACAGGACTCATGCTTCTAAATCACGTGGATGCTTTTGTAAACATTACTTCTGGGTGTACTTAATATCTCCACTATTAATCGGGTTGCGGGGAGTTAAAAGCCCATTAGTGGCATTAACAAATGCTATTTAACTGGGATGAATTGCAAATGCAAGTTTAGGCAGAGAACAAATGCAATGTGACTTTGGAGGAGCAGAAAGCAAGCCAAAAAACCCCAACCATTTCATCTTGAAAAAACACCCGCAAAACAAACATCTATTAATCAATTCAAAACACACAGCCTATGAGAAGGGAGTAAAAGCCTTGGCAGATGTCATATTGAAAGAACTTATAAGTGTGTTGGTTAAAGTGAGATGTTGGGCTCAACAAATGGTAGGTGATAGGTGGGCCAATACATGGAGCAGATTTGATAATATCTTGGCATGCAGTGTGACCACGAGGATGATCAGTGGAGTTTGGCTTTGCTGGCACAAAGGGCACATAAAATAAGATCAGGAAGTTATGATCTTGCTCTGAAATCAGTGGTCTACTAAATGAGTGAGATGATGATAACCTGGATGATCTTCACAACAAATCAATAGCAGGGGTTGAGGGCCTGGAGAAATCATCCAAGCCTGTTTGGGTTTTTGAAGAGTGCAATGAGAGAATGACCCAAACCTGTTTTGTTTTGGCTATGTATGGTCTGGTTGTATTTGTAGGGGCATGTTAATACCTGTTTACACTTATTGGTTTCTGAGCAGTTAGGTCAATGAGTCTTTAACACGGTGCTTGCTTGTATGTAAAGGTATAAAAAGGGGAAGAAATTGGGTTAAGGGAAAGCATAACCTGTGGGGAAGAATCAAGCAACGACATGCAGAAGAATATGAAGATCTTCCCAGGCTCTTTGCTTGGGTTCTTCAAAAGAAGGTAGTGGCCTGTGTCCTATAAAATCTACTTCTATACTGTCAGAGGCCAAATGGATAACCAATTGTTTTCTAAATGTGTTAACTGCATAGTACTTCAGCTAGGTAGGCAATTATATTATCTGTGTCCTTATTACCTCTTAATAATGACATTAAAAAACCACTGAGGTTGGAAACATGAAATGCTCAGAAATAAGAAATGCTGTAGTCATGATTGCTCTGCATGCCTTAATTCTAACTTCTATATGTATCTGCATTGAGTTGCAGTCACAGGATTGTCACTGTATAGGACAGATCATCACTGTGGTCATTGGGTAACTGTTCAGAACTTCTTACCCCCATCACTTGACCTCAGACCTTATTTACTAAACTCCACTTAAGCTCTGCCTAGAACACAAACTGATTACATTTCCCCATGGGCTTTCCTGTGACACTTTCACTCTAAATCTGAGCAGTTCACAAACATGAACAGATTTACCCTTACCACAGCCCTTACGAAAAGAGGAAGGAGCTAATACCGCTTTCATTTTACCAAAATGGAAGAAGGATAAAGACATTAGAGGTGGGAGACCACTAACTCCGTCTGCTCACTTTACAGCAGCACAAGTGTGCTTTTTCAGGTTTTGTGTGTGTGTGTGTGCTGTATATGTTTAGACATTGGCATGTTGCTGCAGAGAATTTACCCTCCAAGTGACTATTGCAAAAGACAAAGTTACAGATACATAACAAAACCAATTGTTTTCTGTGAATGTGAGAGCTGGATACTTACTGAGAGAAAACAAGAAGAAGAAAAAGGGAGGAGACCAGGGAGGGAGAATGGTGTGTGGACAAGCAAGTCTAACATTGTGGAAGGTTCATGCATAAATAAATGGAGCACTTGAGAACCTCTTCGTGCAGGACACGGAGCTGAGACAACAGAAGAAAGGGGAGCTAAGCAGCCACTAGAATATCCTTATTAGCGGGTTTTGATACTGAAGCCACTCAAAGGGATCACTGCCAAACTTATGATGGCCTGCTATGGCCTATGTCTAGGGGCAAAACGCATCCTCAGCTGAGGAGTGGGAGTGTGAGCAGGGAATTACTAAGACCAGACAGGATTTCTTGAACCTTTAATGCTAGGAACTCCCATAATTTCATGTTGAAGGCACAGCTCCCAGCAACTTTGCTTGCAATGCAGAATGCTCAGCATTTTTGCCAGTGTGGCCCCAGGTGTCCGTAGCTTGGCAAACAGAATGGGAGGTAGTGGCCAACTTAGAAAATGCTTATTTAAGTGACTTGCCAGTAGCACACAAGGACTCATTGGTAGGAGGAGGGGTAGGCAGCGTTCAGCTGCATTAATGACCAGATCATCTCTTCTCCACCTCCAATCCCATTCCTCATTTCCTACACACCCCTTCATCTTGGCAATAAAGGATGCAGGGTTCCTGTGGGAAAAAAAAACCCAACTAAACACTACGTGATCATGTCATTAAAGACTGCACTATAACACACAGGCATGAATGAGATGATTTAATGCTGTATGGAAAGCCTCTGGACCAGCATTTCCTCACTCTGCTGTGCAGTCCTAATACTTCTTTAGCATAGTTCTCCATGTGCTATTGCATAGGTTTATGGGGGGAAACCACAACAAAGTTGCAGAGCTTTCTGTCCCACACCTTAGAGAGTGTGTAGTAGGGAGATGGGCTGACTCTGGCACAGGTCACCAGAGGATAGGGAGATGGAGATCTTCAGCCTTCTGCCACCTGAGGTGATGGGAGAGTGGCAGCCCATTAGCTTCATAGACTGCAGGAACAGGAGCATGCTGGGCTTGGCATCAGAGCCTGGGCTGCCAAGGGACATTGAGGTGTACAAACACAGGCTTTCCAAAGGAGAACTTTCTATGGCTATAATGCTCCTGCTCTATCACTTAGATCCTGAGTGATGTAGCCCCATGTACCATGGTACTCCTGCCTCCATCTTGCTCCTTCTCTTACTCATACCCCATCTCCTCTCAGCTCTGGCTGGTGCCTTATGTTGTTTGGTTTTTTTCTGTATCACGGAATCACAAAATGTTAGGGACTGAAAGGGACCTAGAAAGATATAGTCCAACCCCCCTGACAGAGTAGGACCACCTAGACCAGGTCACACAGGAATGCGCCCAGGAGGGTTTTGAATGTCTCCAGAGAAGAATACCCTGTAACCTCTCTGGACATCCCATTCCAGTGTTCAGTTACTGTCACTGTGAAGAACAGCTCCCCAGCTCCTTCCAGTCTGTGTCTCTGCTTACCTCTGCCTTCAAAGGCAGGGTGGATACAGACCTCTCACAGCCAGAGATCTCAGCAGGAGTGGTGGCAGAGTCAATCCTGCTTACTCCTCATGTCCCCATGCAGGGACATGTGTGTGCACCTACACCTACTGCATGGTGGCACAGAGGAGCTGGAAGATATGGGACACAAACCCAGGAGAGATATCCAGAAACCTTTGTCTTCTGCAGACAAAATGCAAATGTTGGCTCTTCCAAGGCTTATAAAGTGTCCAGACAGGGCTAGATTATAATGAGACTTCCAAGAGTACATCCTTGGTATGAGAGCAGTTCTGGACTCGAGTGCCTGCTCTGAGGCATGGGAGTCATAGACCAATAAGAATGTTTCACCCTGAGGGAAACAATGCATTTTTCTTCTCCTTGTTCTCAGAAACAGCCACACCATTTAAACAGAAATGCAAAAACAAATGAACAAAAAAAATTCAGCTTGAGGCAGACACCCAGCATGGGGAATTACAGGCCAGATGGTTAGTGTGACAAAGTTATAAGTAACTGAAAACAGCCTCTTAATAAGAAGTATTAAGCAACTTCAGCATTAGGTGGTACTACCTCTACTGAAACCTCAGATCCCTCTTTGGCTTTTGAAAGACAACTTTTCTGAATTCAGCAACTAGCAAATTCACTGAAGAAGCAAAATGATGGCACGAGAAAAGCCCCATGGTGTAGCTATTGCTATTACATCACAAATGTGTCAGAGGACAGTGGATGCCTTTCCACCACTCATTCTGCTGCTGGATTCCACTCCCTTCTCCCCCTCTTGGCCCTGTCCAGTGGGCCTGCTGTCTTCAGATTCATCCCGCAGCTGGTCCCTCTCTTTCCACCTTCTGGCAGCTGCCCACTCAGCCTCCTGAGCCTCCTCCTTCTTGCCTGTCCCACTACTGGCTCTAGCAGCATCAGCCTGGAGCCCACACTAATAAGCCCAGCAAAGCTCCTTATCTTGGCTCCCTGCCTTGCCTTCCCCTCCCCTCTGCTGTCAGTGTGCCTCACTGGTCTTTTGGAGAAATATCTGTCTTCCTAATCTACTGTAAAACAAAAGGGAGGGAGCCAAAATCTCAGCTTCTGCTGATTGCTGCTGCTCTGTTGACTTTCTCCAGAGCTGGGGCTGGGTTATTGGTCTACTAATTTTAGTGGGATGACACTGCTTCACATCACCCACGGATGAGAACTGCTTTTGTCAGTGGACTGACCTCAACTTTCACCAGCAGAAAAACTGTCTTGTTTGCTCAGGTTTCAGTGTGTCTGGGCTGATTGGTGTCAGAGAGTCAGCTGACCCCTGACTCCAAAATGGATGTAGAAATATCTAGACTCAACTATGTACACCCTCCTTGTCTGCTCCACTTGCTTTCTGCTTCTTTCATCCCAGAAACATGTGTACACGCAGGGCGTAATTGTGTACATGAGTTTTCATGTACAACATGAGTTGTGTGCACTGATGCTTGCTCTATTTTGTTCTTGGAGGATTCCCCTGTCTCAGGAGATGCAGTACATGATGCTTTTACTGTGTTTTCATGGGCTGTTTCTGCGTGTTCCACATCATCAGGTTATGTGCTGACAAGCGGAGCATATACTCTCAACAGCATGTCTGCTGTAACTGAATCATATCCTGGGTCACCAATTCAAGGCTCACAGGGTGCTCTTCCAGTTTCAGAGGGAACTGTTGTCTGCTTGCATTATTTATAGCCCTTGGGAGACTTGGGCAAATCAGGACAATGTGCAAGACCTGGCATTGTTTTATTATGCTGTGCAGGCATTTGCTTTCTTACCTCTTTTGCTCTCTTCATGCACTACAGGCATTTACTCAGTCGTGCAACCTCTTGGGTGAATTAGAGATCCTCACCACTTGAGGCATCTGTGTAGAACTTGGTTGCTTTTAATATGGCACCCAAAATGCAACATGGATTAATATCAGTACATGCTACAAATGGTTAAACTTTCTGTGTTGTCATTTTGCCTTGGCAGTATTTGTGAAATCATTTCACACAGGTTGTGAAAATCTTGTCATGAACTTACGGACACAACACATTTGGGAGCTAGAACTTTAAATTTATCCTTTTAAGGTCACTATCTGTAATAATTAGGAGATTTTTTTACTCTCTCTTTCTTCTTCTTTTTTTTTTTTTTAATCTGAAACTTCATTTTGTTTGATTGAAACCTTTCCCAATTTGCAACTTCAGTAAGTGCATGCTGAAATAATTCCTGATACTTAGTGACAGCTCTGTCCCAGACAATTATATCATCAGTAGACACTTAAATTTTTACAAGGTTTGTAGCATCTGTGCAGTGAAACGTTTTGGAACCTACCCAATAAATATAGCAAAGGTGTTCAACCCTGGGCTTTCCGTGCCAAAGGAGATCTGAAAAACCTTATCAGTCTATCTAATCTGCTGAAGAATTTGGCTTCCACCGAGTCAATATTTCTGTCCAAGTGGAAATTTTCTCTTTGTGTGTTCCTGTTCCAGGGGCCATTTAAGGCTCTCCTCCATAACTAGAAAGGATTGAGCTTGCTTGCATCCTCTTCTGTTTTGCAAATACTGCCACTTACTGTCATGCACGTATTTCCACGACCTTCCACTGCAAGGCTGGAGGAATGTTTTGGACTGTCCAGATCCAAGTTTCCATGACATCTTCATCTTCACTTGGATTCCAGAGATGCTTTGCCATGACTGATGTTTCACTCTTCCAGACGCTGTCCAAAAGTGTAATGAGAGGCCATCTCAACTTCCATCACATTACAGATCAACAAGTGTTGGCTCACTTTCTGCTGAGTTGTCCTGTAACCATAAAGTCAGCTTTCCACCCTGTTTCATTGACCTTACTTTCCCAGAAAACTGTTCCTTCTTTAAGTCAATTGACATCAGCATTTCATGTCTGATTTCAAGGTCATCCTCCTCCCCTCTCCCTCTCCCTCTCCCTCTCCCTCTCCCTCTCCCTCTCCCTCTCCCTCTCC
>JANVCC010000020.1:20474525-20640281 GCA_025345505.1 Todiramphus chloris collaris
TCTCCCTCTCCCTCTCCCTCTCCCTCTCCCTCTCCCTCTCCCTCTCCTTTGCTCTCCCTTCTGCCTCCCTTCCTCCCTCTTTAAAAACAAGATTAAAAGGTAAACCATGACTACAGACATCACATCCACACTACTGGAGGACCCTCTGTTTTCTACTAACAGCTCAATATCATTAAAAAATGATGGGGTGATTGTCAGAAGGAATTACATTCTGGCAACCCATGAAAGGTGTGTGGGATACACTGATATTGGATATACTTTTATGACCATAGGGCATTTCTTTCTTTACAGCAGTGTCTGTGCCTATACCCTGCTGACTTACCAATGTTAAGTTAATCTCTTGTAGTTGTTGAAACTCCTGGTGGAAGCCAATGGAATTACTGCAAACTGACAGTACTATCGTTACAAACAACATTTGAGTCAAAACCTTGTCCTGTGTAATCTCCATGTCTCAAAGTGACCTCCTTGTTCTTTTTTCTTTTTTTTTTTTTTTTGTTTCACTAGTTTATGGGACAAAATTCCTAACTGATGTAATTAAGTGTGTCTTAACTAAAGTCAATGGATGTAAATTAGTTTATACCATCAAAAAATCTAATATAAGGTTTTCAGGAAAGAAATTTGTCACATATTAAGCTCAAGACACTGCTTTTTTAAGTATGTAAAATTCCTCTTTGTTTCTTTTTTACATGTGTTTTATTATCCTTCATATCTCCTCTCCTCTTTTATGTAACCAAGGAAAAGAAAGTAAAAATAAATCAATGAAAAAGTGCCGTGTCTCCTTTTTTTCACTCACAGTGCAATTTGCTGGCTTAATTATTTCTCAGATCTTCCTGTGTGTCTCCTAAGTTTCACTGTTGGAGCTTCCTGTCATGGCTATGCCAGTTTGATGACAACTATTTAATTTGTGTGTCTTCTTGCTCCATACCATCAGACAGGATCATCAAATTGTGAAAAACAATTTTTCACTCTGTGACAGTGTATGCAGTAACTTTATTTTCAATAAAAAAACTGTTTTGGGAGAAAAGAAGGAAATGGCATCTTCCTTCAGCTAGACTGGACAGTCCTTCTCTTTCCTGAGCTCAGAAAAACCTGAAAGGACACTGGGGTTGCAGACCCTGCCTCTCCATCAGGTCCCTCTTCACCTCTCTATCTGTGCTGTACCAATGCACGTGTGGGTGTAGATGCGGTGTGAAGAAGCAGAAAGACTTTTTCAGGATCAAAATAAGGTATTCTGTTGTATTAATATGTTTCTTTATCCTCTCACCCAGAATGTGGCAAATCTGCCCATTCCTATTGGAAATAGACATATGGTCAGGGCATGGAGGCTCTGTATGGAAGTGGGTGCAGAGAGGAGCATTGCAGGGAGAAGTACTTTTGCGATTTACCAAAACATTCATGAGATGTTAATTTGTTATACTCACAGATCACGTAATGAGTGAAAAATATCCTTCATGGGGGAACAGTATGAAGACCGATGACCAAAATGCTACACAGCATGGAAATGAATTGTTGCCCTCGTGCTGAGGCTCCCTACCACCTCCTGCATATAGTAAGCTAAGGAGGTAGAAGGATATGCTGGTGTTAAAGGAAGCACAGAGAAGTTCATATTGCCTCCTACCACTACCTATTTACCATGTTCTGCATCAACTTCCCCTTTCCTTGGCTCCAAAATTAAGCCACAACTTTAAACTCAGAACGTTTAAAGAGATGGGGGGGAGCAATAAGTGTCTGGGCCATTCTTCAAAAGCCCCATGTAAACACTGAGTGACCCATTCCTTGTTCTTTTCCTAACCTGTCTGAACTCTGGAAGTAAGCAATAAACAGCAAAGGTTAATTAAATCCATTTCTAAGTTTAACACCCCTGGCTCCCCACCCTGTCCTAACCAGACTTTGGGAGCTGTGTGTTATGGGCAAATATAACCTGGTTTGAGTTCCAAAACATGATTTTAGTCTTCCTTTAGAGACAAAGAAAATGGATTTCTATATGTTGAAATGAGCCATTCAAGACAGGGTACCTAATTAGGGTTGCAGCAGCAAAAAGAAATTTTGTGCACTAAAGAATGAAGTGCTAGTTCCGGGCAGCAGCACCAGGCACTCAGTGTAATTATAATTTATATGGCCCTCACGGCTGTAGTCCTTAAGTGCTTGACAAGAACCAAGGGATTTACTCTGAGGTAGGGAAAAGTTTTCTTCTGTTTTACAACCAGGGAACTAGAGATAAAATGACCTGACCCAGACTATTCAGTGGATTTGGACAAACTGATCTCAGGACTCCCCACATCCCTCACTAATGCTTTCAGCAGGAACTTCAGACCCTGCTTTTGCTCTTGCCTTCGCCCTAACTGCAGCCCTGAGAAATTTTGATCCTCCTTTCAAGGAGGCAGTGAAGGGAAGGAGCAGCCTTCCACTCTGCAGCAGGGTCAGGTCTCCCCAGTTCAAACCCTAGATTATGTGAGTCATCAAATTCCCAACAAAAGATAGGAAAATATTTCCCAGATTTCAGAAGGTCAGCCATCAGTCCTCCAAGGATGCCAGGCTGATTTAGCTCTATCACAACCCTTTTCTGCAGAACTCACACCTGACCCTGGTGAGGCCTCACCTTGAGTACTGTGTCCAGTTTTGGGCACCTGAGTACAAGAGAGATATTGAGGTGCTGGAGCGGGTGCAGAGGAGGGCAACAAAGCTGGTCAAGGGACTGGAGAATAGATCATATGAGGACCGTTTGAAGGAGCTGGGCCTGTTTAGTTTGAGGAAGAGAAGGCTGAGGGGAGACCTCATCACTCTCTACAGCTACCTGAAAAGACATTGTAGAGAGACTGGTGCTGATCTCTTCTCAGGTAATTAGGGACAGAACCAGAGGGAATGGCCTAAAGCTGAACCAAGGTAGGTTTAGACTAGACACTAGGAAAAAATTCTTCACTGAAAGAGTGGTGAGATATTGGAATGGGCTGCCCAGGTACGTGGCTGAGTCACCATCCCTGGATGTGTTTAAGCATCGTTTGGATGTGGTGTTGGGGGATATGGTCTAGGGGTGAACTTGTAGAGTAGGGCTAATGGTTGGATACGATGATCCCAAGGGTCTTTTCCAACCTAAATGATTCTGTGATTCTGTGATCCATACCTGTCACCATTCAGATGTATCACCAGAATGCCAGGTACCCAAGCAGGATTAGATTTGAGTACATATGACTTGCAAAACTACATCATGGACTGCCCTCTCTCCTTTTTTGGCTCTCTGATAATTCTATAATTCAAAGTTTCTCTGCAAGTCCAAGAAGATCATTAGCTCTTACAAAAGAAAAAGCATAGACTTGGGTTACCATTGGGAGTGGGTTAGAAATACCACTTTGCTTGAATGAAAATCTCTTCTTTAGGAAAGCAAAAGCCAGGCTGCAAACCTACAGAAGAAATTGTCTTCTTTCTGAAACCAAGATATGTGGGGCCTATGGTAGTGTTCCAGTACTGGCCAGAATTTCTTCAAGTCTGTCGGAGGGTGCAGTTTGCTACTGGCTGTGAACTGCATTTTGAGATGAGTGAGAAAAGGTCAGATCTGTTTAGTAATGGGGCTAAAATGCCTGTGAACTAGCCTTGGTCATTCGCGTTGGTGAGGAAGAGCTGTGAGGATGGTTTCAGGGCTGGGGGCTTGTTTCCAGCAGCTCTGGTCCAACTGAGGAAAGTGTGATCTCTTGGCAAGTTAATGTAGCACTATGGCTCCCATCAGACAGAGCTTAGTGCTGCCTAGGGATTTCCTCTGGACCCCAAATCCTCCTTCTGTCTTGGGGCCTTTGTTCAGTTTTTGAGTCAGACTAAAGCAGCTATGTAGTTTCACTTTTGCCATCAGAGGATATCTGTGTTACAGGAAGCTCTTAAAATAACTGTAAACATGAATGAACATGTTTCCCTGATAATGTCAAGCAAAAAAAAATCCCATATTTTTCTCTTAATGAGCAATTCTTGCCCTTCAGTGTCTCTGACCTGGAGCACATGTTATTACTGTCGGCTGACAGTGCTGTAATCCCATTCTTATACTTGATTTATGAAGGCAGGGCTTGGGGCTGCACAGGGTCAAGGCTCCGTTACGCTAGACACTGTATGGGTTGTTAATGAGGGAGAGAGTCTGTACCTCTGAAAGGTGTGAGTGAAAATGAAGACACAGTGGCCAAACCTGGAAGAGAGATGATATGTCTTGAATTCTGGAGTCAACAGCTCAGCTGATGACTTTGTGGCCTCTATAAATATTCCTGACTTTCAAGCAGCTCTTCTGTGGTTCTAGCTCTGACGCCAGAAGAGCCTAGTATTTTGCAGTTGTTTTACCTAATGGGCCAAACAGAAGTTACTGGATGCACAGACACAATAGCGTATTTAAGCAACACATATGTACTTGATTATGGTTTCTAAGGGGGACATAACCACGTCCTCTGCTGTGCTTCAAGCATCTTTCAGGGGATGCTTTCTTCCAGCTCCTCAGGTGGGGAATGCCTGTGTGGATGCAACCACAATGATGCACAGAGACAAAAGATGGATAGGTCCAACAATTAAATAGAAAAATCTGTTTAATTAAATTAAAAAAAATAAAGAAAAAAGTATGCTTTATTAATGGCCTCAGGACAGATGCTGATGAGCTCTGCATGGTGCCCCAAAGGTTAACATGAGGTGCCTCTTACATCACTCACATGGAAAGGAATCCAGATCAGACAGCAGAGCTTTCACACTTAATGAGATTCCTCTCCTCTCCAAGAAGAACGACATGAAGCAAATGGACCATCCAGCACTGACTGCAGCTCATGTGTGATCTGTAAGAGTAACGATGTGTGGAGCCTGTAAGGACTCCTACTCGAGGGGTGGTTTATGCAATATATTTCAGTGGACATGAGAGCAGCCATGCTGAGTGTTGGTGGAGAGCAAGACCTTAGGTGCCTCCTGCCATGCGGTAGCGGTCAGGGCAACATTGGTCTGCAAGTATTTTTTTGTAACATCAGTGCGGAGAAGGAAATAAGGTTAACTGCTCATCCCCAAACAGAAGCTGGAGATTTCTGCTTTCCCCTGCTCCTTCATCAAGAGCCGGCCTATCCCCCACCCAGTCCTCTTGGGAAATATTCCCTGTGCTCTAACAACAGAGGAGTACAGATGACCCATGCCAGTCTTTTCCTTTCCTGACCAGCCTGTCTCACATCTCTATTGTCTAGGTTTTACCTACAGCAGCTACATTGTCTGGACAAACCCTCTACCAATAGCTTTTTCGTGCACTTTCTTCTCACATCCATCACCGACAGTAGGATTTGAGAGAACTTTGGGGCAACTACACAGAAGCCTGTCTTCTCCCTGCTCTGAAAGGAGACTAAATTTTGAGAAGGGGAGAGGGCAGAGGGAAGAATGAAGATCAAGTCCTCTTTCATCTCATTATTTGCACAAGTGTTTTCTGCTTGCTTCCTTATTCTAAGCTCTCCCACTTCACTCCTTTCCCAGGTCCTTAATAAGTCCAGTAAATGTCAGGTTCAATCTCACTTAATGAAATGTATACCTATTCAATGAATGAAATGGAAAAATGGCCCACACTCACTCCCTGACTTGAAATTAAGCTGTAATGCATGTTTTTTACCATGCAATCAGATTATTTTTACCAAGTCCTGAGGAAATGTCTAGTAAAATAATAAAACTTTTAAAATCCTACGAGATTCCCAGGTCTCTTCAAAGAGGAGCCCTGAGATGTTATTCAATCCTTGGAGCCATTTGTTCTACGTGTGATCGCAAACACTAACCAAAGGCAACATAATATGATAGGTATTTACAACATATCCATTATCTTATCAGAGCTTCAGGTACAGCTGTAAATAGCCTGTTCCAGCTGGGCAATCTGCTGAGTTAAATGGGTTCTACTTTTAGAAGCAGGAACTGGAGTACATGTCCCATTTAAGCTCAGATTCACTTGCAGCCAGGGGATGGAAACTCAAACAGCAAACCTCAGCTGCTGAGAAGGTCCATATTCTGTGTAACATGGCTCCCTGCATCTGATGCAAAAGGCTGAGCTTGCAAAGATCTTGCTGTTTGTACAGCCACCTTGTTGACAGAGACCTGTTAGCGGCTCACCAGGCATAGAGAATTGTTGTTCCCTGGATGGGAGGTAATTTTGCACAGTCAGCCGAAGACAAAAAGAAATGCAAGGCTGAGGGTGGAAAGAAATGAGACCACATTGTAAATTGTGAGAATCGAGGGAGGTGGCAGAGGGATGGTGGATGGAGGAAAGAGGAAAACATGAGAAAAACAAGACCAGAGAAAGAGCAATTGTTAGGGAAAGAACTTTTCCACTGTTTCCCTGGCTACAGCCAGTCTGAACGGGACATGGTATTTACTCTTTGCATGCTGCCACACACCATGTACCAGGTGAGAATGGTCAGTCTTCCCCCTCAGGACCCCTGGCAGCAGGAAACAAATATGCTAAACCTGGATTCAGACCATTGGCTTAGAAAAAGCCTGGTGAAGAGTCAGAGGAATTGAATTGCATTGAGTCTGAGCTTGACTATAAGCAAATGGTATTTCAAAGAAACAGATGTAAAAAGGCTTTATCTCTGAGGCGTGAGTATTCAGCAGCCTACTCCAGCACAACAGACTTTGCTCTCCGGTCCTTCAGAAACACTCCAGAGGCAACTGTACAAGAGACCTCCTCTCAGGAGATGCTGTCGACCATTTCTATCCACTTGATCACTAAAACTAAACCTTGCTCATTAATGGCTGTTTGGCAGCTGATCTGAGAGCGGGTGATTCATGGTGACTGACCACAAGAGAAAGTTGCTGCTGGAAGTGGACTTGAGTTGACAAGTAGCACCAGAGATTTTGGAATCTAGTGAAACCAGCACTTGGAAGTGTTAACAAGCAGTGAGCCAGTGGTAGTGAATCTACTTAAAGATGCATACCAGGGCAGAAAAAACAGTGCCAGGGTAAACAGAGAGCAAAGGACGGATTAGTTTGCAATAAACATGGAAGCAATTGCAACAGAAAACAATGAGTCTTACAAAGGAAATTTAGTTACAAACTTTCAACAAAAGCATCCCATTTAACAAAAGTATGCTGCTTTTGGCAAACAGCAAAGACTTAGAAAACCAAAGTGCACTTATGCACATATGGCTGAAGGGACAAAGACTTGGATAGGTTAGATGGTGAGACAAAACCTGTGGTTCTTTAGGTTTCCATTTATACGGACCCAGTCAGACTGGAGAGGAGGCTGCATTGTGACGTTGGGGTGAGATGGACACCCTCGAATTCTGTGATACTGTCAGTACCAGAGGAGACTTGCTGCTTTTATAATTAAGACAATATGCAATGCACTCATATGTGGTCACACAGTACACAAAGAGTCCATATTGCCAAGCTACATGGATATTTACAGAAAGGCAGATGCTATTCAGGACAGAGAGTGGAGGAAGCCTAAATCACAGAATTATCTGGGTTGAATCAAAGTTTACAAATGAAGCTCTATAACTTGTTCATTGAACAGATGCAGCACCACTTTTTAAATATCTGGTGGGTGGCCTGTAATGCTTTGAGATGGATTAAAAACAACATAAATATACTTACTGATGGGAATACCCAAGTGACTGGCAAACCATGTGCAAGAATTGTCCTGCAAGCACAGAGTGAGATGGTGAGGTGTACCTTAATTTTGGGTATTTGCTGAGTGAATAGACATCAGCTAGGCAAAATAAAACCTGAAAAAACCAAACCAAACATCTCCTCTCCAGTCTGAGATGATCAGAGTAGTGTCAGAATTTGATGACGGGTTGAAAATGGCCCATATCTGGATGCAGTGGTCTAATTCCTAGCAAGTAGCAGAGGAAAGGGAATGGTAGAAAATCTCAATAAGGAATGCAGGCAGAGCTGCTGCCCAGGAGGAGCAGGCACTTATGAAGTGAGATTATTGTGTGAAGGGTGAAAACAAAGATCTTTCTGGAAGGGGAAATGGGTCACCTTCAAAATGTGGGCATGTGGGAGGAATGCATTTTAGGAGCACAGGTACCATGGGAGGTGACCTTTCATTGTACATTCTGCTTCTTATGTAAGATAAAATGGCATAACTGCAGGAATAAACAGCTGTTGTACTGTGTGGCAAATTTCATTTAATTAGCCAGTGCTCACTGCCCACAGCAGACACTTGGGATTTGAGCTCACAGTTGCTGGTAAATGGGCTGCATTGAGGACACTAGTTTTCCATGGCACTCCTTAATAGGAGGTACAAAGCTGCATCCCTCCCACAATAGATATTCTGAGTGAGGGTTTTTCCTTCAGTAGTGGTTTCTGTAGGCAGCTTGTGCCTCAAAGGTCAGCTGGGAAAAACAGGAGAGTGAGTTGTCTTACTTCATGTCCCTCGTCCCCTTCCTGGGGCTGACAGGGTCATTGTTCATCTTCAGCCCTGCAGGTTGGGACCAACTTTAAACTTGTCCTTTGCAAGAGGGTTTGAGGGGGCTCCTTGGAGGCTGCAAGGCTTAAACAGGACAGTGTGGGGCATGGTGTGGGACTGACATGAATATAAGGCTTCTGGGACTGTGTCTGAGCAAGGATATTTTGGGGGTGATGCTACGGCCTCAGTCTGAGTTTTGTCTGGAGCGTGAGGACCTCTTGCTCCTCTCTGAGAGAGGGAAGATGGAAGAAGGTCTGTGAGGGGTATGGCAAGGAGAGGCATGAAAGTAATTTTCAAAGGGTGGCCAAAGCATGAAAAGGGAACTGTGTGGTGGAGCCAGGATGACGTGTTCCTAAATAGCAGACGTCAGCATGTAACACAGTCAGGTCCTTCATGGGGTAACACAGGGAGCTCTTTTTAAACACACACATACATGCACGCACAAAAAGAACAATTTATGGTTGTGTCAGACGCACGTCTGGGCTTCTCATTAAAATTAATGAGGTAACGTCTCTGAGGCATTCTGAAGCGGATGCTGCCTAGAGAGTGCGGGAAAGGCCTCTATCACTTTGAAATAGCTACTTAGCAAAATCAATTGCAATTTTTACTTTCCATGATCATGCATCAAACTCACGCCATGAGTATTGGCTACTTTTTGAACTTATATGTGATGGACTTTCCTTGGACACTTTTGCTACCATGACCAAGATTCAATGGCCAGACTTACACTGAAAATATATATTGTGATCTGTCTAGAAGAAGTAATGGCCTGTTCCTATTTCTTATCATTTATGGATTTATATGGGGGTGGGGACTTGACTGTTATTAATACTTTTTATTGTTTCTTTTGTCTACAGAAGCAAAGAAGTGAGGGCATATGTAACAGCAGAATTATGTGCAACTGCTTGTTCCAGTGACTACCTGCACCCTGTAACTGAACCCATGAGGTATTAGTCCTCCTATTTGTCTGTTGTCTGCAAATAGCTGTGAAACTGGCAGCCAAAATGGGTGTCCTACTCCCTCCCCTCCTTTCCTTTAACCAGTGGCTGGCTTATGAAGAAAAGAGAAGCTTGTTTAACACAGCAAAGTTCCAGTGCAAACCTTTCTGTATTGTTTGACTGAAACAAGTAACTCTTCGATGGAAGACAATATGGGTAATCAATACAAATCCATGTGACAAAACTGGTTTTTCTATTTTTTTATTTAAAAGATTCATTTTCTGTTGTTGCAGTGCCTTATGTTAAAGTTGCAGAGTTGATCATTTGGTTAGAAGATGCCAAGCATGAGGAATGTCTCTGCCTTGTGCTCAAGAGACATTCTGCTGCTCGCTGGTTACATGAGCACATACTGTGTTTTGGTATGACTTCTGCCTCCTTCAGCACACAAGATTGGGTCTGGGAAGGAACTGGGCTGTGGAGAAGGAAGATACTCTGGGTCAACTGCCCTCACTGCCACTGATGTCACTGGTGTGGCTGTCATGGCAGGAGCCGTGAGGAGTGTCTGACAGGTGAGGAAGAGGGATGCTGTGCTAGACAAATGGATGCTTTCCTCACTGTCTTGGCAGCAGTAGAGTACACTCAGTCTTTCTCTGCCACTCACTGCGTGCTGTGTTTTCTCCTGGAGACAGTATGTGTCTCAGTGCTGAGCATGCACACCTGGAGGGGAAATCTGTGGGAGCTGCAAACTGAATGTCTAAAATGCTCTAAGTTTGCCAAGAGCTTTGGGAAACTAAGCCTTCAGTGCCTTCATTTTGGTACCCGCAATTAGTGAGAAACTTCTGGCAACTTTGATCTCTCTTATTATGGGGCAGCACCATCCTGTCTCCCATGCATGCTATGAAGAAACATGCATTGATTTTTTGAAGCTCTCTGACTTCAGGGTAAGACCACAAGGAAATTCAGTAATGATGTTTACAGGGCTCCTTGTGGAAAACAAGCCTGCAGGCCACGCAGGGTAAGGAGGGTAAAGAAGGCAAATAGCTGAGCTGAATAACCACGCACACAGTCAGAGCAACGGAAGCCCTGTGGAAAAAGAGTTTGTGTTCATGAAATTAAGGGCTGTATGGTGCCATAGGCTCAAGGCTGTGAGTCTAGGTTGTAGAGGCAAAACAAGAAATCTGTAGACCCCACCTTTAGACTTGCAGGCTTCACTGGAAGCATACTGTCATTTGTATGCAAAACTCTAAGTGGACGTGGGGTAGATGTCCCCTGCTGGAAAGACATTGTCTTTCCCACCAGTTGAACACCTTCCTCATGTCTCCTCCAGATCTCATGGGCTATGTGATTTATTGTTACTTAAGTCACAGAACAAATAAATGGCTTCATAATGAAAGTCCTTAACCAAGATGCCCTGTTCTGTATCTAATAGTTGGTCCTGACCCTCATTGTACCTGCATATTGGCTTGTTGGCTTCTTGTATTGTTCCTTCTGTCTCAATATCTGTGGTTTACTGCATGAAAGAAACAGACTCTGAAGTTTATACTAGCTTTTCCAATCCATGTATTTCAGGAACTGGAAGATGCTAGTATCTTTCTTTCTGCATATTTTCAAAGACAGAACAGAGCCTCTTCAACATGACCTATCAGTAATTTCATTTAAGCTGGAGAATTACCTTGTAATATATATCATCAGTATATTTGAGTTTCATTTTCTATCAAACAGTTTGGTAAAATTAAACTGGACCTACTTTCTGCAAGTGTTCTGGATATTTTCCATTCCTGTTGTAATTGTAACATCTATTTATTACACATTGAAAAAGAGGCAAGGGAGAAATCTCTGCTACCCCTGTAGTACGAATGTCACTGAAGTTTGTCTTGCTTCTCCAAGCTTATGAAGACTATAACAGTATCAGACACATGGGAGCCTCCAGTCATTTAATTATTAACTCATAAAAATGCAATAATCCTTGAAAAAAGAAGCATTTCCTGATTTCCTAACCCAAGTCAGTACAAATAAAATTGTTAGACAATAGGAAAAGATGAAGAGGTAAAATTGGTCCATCTTCCCAACCTAAGTCAGCCAGTTCTTGTCCTTGCTCTGGTCCTCACAACACCAGAGGGTTTGTGTCCCTTTCTATTGCCATTGCTTCTGTTCTTGTGTGAGCAGCTGGTGAAGTCCTCTGTATACATCTGCCCTCCTGCAAACCTATTTATCCTATGTCACTGTCTGGTGTTTTCTTCATTCTCTCCTTCAGTTGTCCTTCATCCTCCTCATCCAAAGGTCTGTCTGTCAAGTGATCTCGATGCATACATCTGTAAATCTTGCGTTGCCTGTAGAGTGCCTTCTTTCTCTTCCCCATCAGACACATGTATTGGTTGTATGAATTTCTAGCTGACGTCTTTTTCTTCTTCCCTGAGCTGTGAGAGGTGGTATTTCATGGAAGCAGCCATGCTCTTGTGTCAGATATCTCCATGGCAGCTGATGGTGTCATCCTAATTATCACTGAACCTCTTTGGGTCTTCTCACTGCTGCTGTCTTCAGGCCCTTTTCTCCATCCTTTAGGTAGAGAACCCTTCTCCCATTCTTCCTCAGTCCATTCTCTGGGCTCATTGGTTCCCTGTCTGTCAGACGTGACCAAAGGCAGGAGGTGTCCAGGCATAGTCTCTGACCATCTCAGAGCACATGGTGTCTGCCCACTGCAGCAAGACCGCACAATGTGCAGGTGACAGACTGCTCTCAGACCCCCTGCACAGCCACCAGCCAGCATGTGGGATTGCTCACCTACCTTGAACATGGACTTGCTCTTCAGAAGCTGTCTTAAAATAGGGTACTGTTGCACGGCTCCTGCTCAAGCCTGGTGAGATGCTAAACACATCTAGTCTATCCATGCTCATCCCTCATCCCTATTGCCTGCTTTGGGACTGTACTTGCTTGTTCTGATCCCTTTCTTCCATCCTTGGAAATATTCCCTAGCACAGAACAATGGCTTTTCCTGATGAAATAGTCATCCCTGTTGTTTTCAGAGCCAGAGGAAGGAAGGAGGAAAGATGAGTGGACCAGTACTTTGTTGTTTCATTTCTGTGCAGCTGAGTTTAAGAGAGATCCTCAGGCCCTATCTGCACAGTGGCAGATCTGTGCCTCAGCAGCAGGGCAGTACCCATGTCTGATTATTTCCTATTTGAATAAGTGCTCTGGCATAAGAGTGTGGATGCTGGCAAAACATCTAGGGAAGGATCTTAGATACATCAGCAGCCCAGATTCCCAGTGAGAAAAAAAATGTGGATTGCTGTGTGGCAGTGCTGCAGGCTACAAAAACCATTTGTGGCTTTGCATCCAAGGCAAACAGACCCAAAAAGCATTCTGGCTGATGTGGCCACATTGCCAGGCCAGCCCTGCTGGTAGGGCAGCCAAGGAGGAGAAATCATGTCTCAGTTGTATTGTCATTGCCTTTGTTATGATACCCAGACACTTCGTGTCGTTGCAGGCAGAGGAGTGCAGGCACCATGGGGAATTACCCTGAGGAGGGGATGATTTGCCTGTCAGCTAACTCCTGCTGGTGTGTTCCCATGGCTCTAGTTCTGCAAGTGATCCACTCTCCAAACTCTGCTCATGCTAGTGCTCAAACCCCATTAGACTGACCACTGCCTCTCTCCTTGCTCCCTGGAAAAGGTGTTAGTGGCAGTGGTAAAGATATGCTGTGGCTGGAAATACTCATCTGGCTGCATCACAACTCTGGTTCCTGGTGCTGAGTGCTAGGGACCAGTGCATGCCACAAAGACCTATCGATCTGCTCAGCTGGGATGACCCGCACAAGTGAACACAGAATGGTCAGTAGAGATCAGGAGACACCCTCTGGACTGACAGTCCCCCACAACAATGAAACATAATGAGGTTGGTGACTTTCTCAAGTGAGCAACTGGGAGATATCCAAGGAATGCTGTGGGAATATTACTCTTCTGGGATGCTGCCAGTAACTTAGGATCACATGCCTACATGATGCTTAATATGCCATGCAGTGCCTCTGGGCATTTGATCCCAAGAAAGGCCTTCAATTTGGGCACTGGGTGCTGTACAGTGCAGAACTCAGAGCTGGGAGCTGGAGTGGGGCAAGCTGCCTATAAGGGGCTGGGGCTTGCTGCCCTGGCCTCATCCTCTCCTCCATCTCCTCTCTCCAAGGATTTTCTGCTATACCTTGTCTGTGAGCTCCTGTGTGCACCCTGGCAAAGTCTTCCATGAAGCTGTGGTGTCAGCTCTGGACTATAACATCACATGGGACATCTGGTGATTGTGCCCAGTGACCATTATTTTCTTTACCTCAGAGTATTTCAAATGAGATACGGATCTTGGGGTGACAATGAGACTATGGAGTTAGAGTTAAGTCACCATGGACAGGTATTGGAAGAAATCCGTCTGCGTTGCTGCTTGCTTTGAGGCTGAACTAACTTGTTCTGCTTCCTTTACTTCAACCCTCAAGAGAGATTTTGTCTATAGAGTGCCTGGGATATTATCAGCTTTGTTAAACGCATCTTACCTGAGGCTGACAGCACCCTCTTCCGTCCCTGCAGCAGCTCCTTTTATATCATCAAAAGACAACTGGTGTATTATCAGGCAATGCTTTTGATAAATAATGAGATTACCTCAACTTAAATGCATGTTCCCTGTGCTTGAAGCTCCAGATGAAAGTTTAATACTTTGAACACAATGTGCCTAAATGCTTAATATCAGAATGAGAATGAAAAAAATTCTGCCTTTCCATACATATTTTTGAAATCTTGGGATTTCTGCCCAGACTTATGTTTTTGGGTGCTTGAGCTTTGTTTTTTCAGATATTTGTGGGTGGCAGGAGAATAGATTCCCAGGAAAGAAGTGTCAATATACAGAGGATAACCTTCTCTATTGTGCGATTGTCCTGGAAAATGCTTGGAAACACATAATATTCTTTAATATAGGGCAGAAGGAGCAGTTGCTTCCTTTAGTTAGGCTGTGAATGACAGGTTGTTCTTCTGACAGCCCCAACACATTTAGGAGTAGGAAACTGTGTTCTCTGATAAATACAAAGACAGGACGTACTCAGAGAAATGCCTCTAGTGGAAGCTTTTGGTCTGGTCACTGCAATTTATTTTCTTAAGTAAAGTCAAGGCATTAAAACTTAACATGAGCCAAAAAAGTTTTGTTAGCTGTCTTGGATGAGGGACTACTGTTCCAGGCTGGTTTTATGCAGGTCTCAGCACCACGGGGTCCAAACTCCTAAGGTTCCTTTCGCAGCAATAATACAGATAAGAAGCCCAGCCTAACGGGCTGAGAGTAAAATATCCAGGGAAGCTAGTGGCCACAGGAAAGATACTGGTGTCAAAAACATGGCTGCAGTAAAGAAGGTTTAGAACAGCAAGTTTTGTAAGATCACAGATGTGTGGTAGATGTCTTTCTAGATCTGTGGTAAGGAAGGTATTCGAAGTAGAGATTAATTACTGCAGAAAGAGTTAGATAAGCTCTTACAGAGGCAACAGAGAATGAGAAAACCATGACAAAATGTTGTCATTAGCTTCAACAGTTAACATGTCATAAAAAGGGTGAAGTATTTGTAAAATTCTGAATGACAGAAGTCCACAAGGTGTGTCATTTTAAAATAGACACAGGAGTGCAAACAGAGGCTTGCACAGTGTTAACAGAGTTCACGGAAAGTAAATGGAGTAAAATCCCATTGCACAACAGAAGGGTATCCAGAGTGCGCAGTCCTGTCAGCCCGCCAACACTGTGAGATTTGGGTATGTTACAGACAAAGAAGCAGTGCCCTATAGACATTTGTACTGCGGATGCTGCTGCTGCGTTGGTAGCCAGCTCTAAAATAATCTAAGGACTGGGCACAATTAAAGGAACAAAGGAAAATAGGCTTGACAAAACCCTATTGTAACAGACCACAGACCACAGGCAAGTTTTCTCAGGTCCGGGGGGATTATTGCGCTCAGTTGCAAAAGAACATCCATGCATTAATGCCTAGAAAAGCTCCACTGATGGTCCCAGCTGGACTATAGAGTGAAACGGAGCTTAGGCAAGAGGGAGAAATCAGAAAAGCTCTAGAGATTTGGGAAATTATGGAAAGGCAGTTCTCCCAAAGGACTTCAAGAGAACTGAGCCTTTGCTTAAATCTGAGATAATTGAATGCAATAACATCATGGCACGGTGCAGCTCCTGTGAAGCCAGCCCAGCAGGCAGATCCTCAGGCTGGGTACAGTTGTGTTTGCTTCAGTGATGCCAGTGTTTCTCTGCATGGGGTCACAATGAAGATCTGGGAGGGACGTGCCAGCTCACAGATCCCATCTGTCCAAAACCGGGTACCTCCTATTGCTAAAATTATAATCTGGCTGCTAGTGAAGAAGCCCTGTGAATAACCAAGTATTTGGTTATCTCCTTCAGGCTGTTCACTCCTTGCTTTTGGCAGGACCTTGTGCATATTACTGTCGTTGGTTTGGATGCGCACTTTCTCCCTTTTGGCAAGTTTCACTGTGAACTCAAGAGGAAAGCAGGAAAAGCCATTCTCTGATTCTGCTTAAAAGAATTTTAAAGGCCAGGACAAGCTGCTTGAGGGAAAATCTGTCAGAATGTTGATTTTAAGCAAATCAGTTGCTGGCAAAATTCAGTGCAAGAGGACAGATGCTTTGATGTTGGTCCTTAGATGGATGGAACTACGTGAATACAAAGCATTATTATTAAACCAAACACTGAGTTATTCAGAGGCATAAAACAATGAATTACAAATGGGGAGGCTCTGAACCTTCCTTGCAATAGCACACTGGTACATCACTTTTGGACATGGTGGGAAGGCTGATGTGGTTCCCATGAGTGAATGTTCCTGAGCTCTCACGCTGTTTATCCAAAGCGCTGTATTTACATGCCACTTTCCAATAAAAAGAATAGGCTTCTTAGCTGAGGAAACAAAGCAAAGAGAAAAAAAAAAAAAAAAAAGAAGAGACCAGACCTCTGTCTTCTTTATGACATTCTGCCTTAGGACATGGCCTGTGGTCTTTAAAAGGAAGACACAAACCTCTGTGCACTTCTGGGGTGTCTTAACACTTCTGTGTACCTGCTAGGACTCCAGCAAAGGTAAAATAATACCAGGAGCCTCATTCACCACATTCTGTCTCTTCCATCTGCTCTGGTTTTCTGCTCAATGGCTCCCCTTTGGATACCACAGTAACAGGGAACATACATCCAGATGCTCAGTGCAAATCCATTGAAATCCATGACCAGTGTCTCCCTCAGGTTTGTGAATTGGTGGAGTCCATATTTTTTCACTGACACCTCACAGTCCCGTGGGAGCCTTTTCAGGAGGTTTCTGACAAGGCCCATAGGACCTGTCACCAGAAAGCACTTCCAAGCCTATGCCAGAGGTAAATGGAGGGTTTTTTTCCTGCTTGTACTGCGGTGTTCACAGACCAATTTACAAGTCCCTCTGAGCTATTAGTAGTACAGTCGATAAGCCAGGAAACATTACAGAAGCTGTCCCTTGCATCTGTGATTTATGTTCTTTGCTAAATATAAAGCTCCCAAGGCTCAACACATCAATATTTTGGAATGGAGCACATGGAAATATTTGACGGACTGGGGAGAAGAGATCTGTGTGGCCAGTCACTCACACCTGCTCTTTTGTGAGCAATATGTCTTTCCCTGCAGCAGACAGTGGAATTTGGGCACAACAGCTGGAGGTTCAGTATCTCCACATGCTTTATTTGTGAGAGAGCCTGGACCTGAGCCATCCAGGCACTGACCATCCACAGATGCAACTGTAACATCAGTGTTTCAAGAGCCTCTCTGAGCTCCGAGGGGCTGTGTGGAGCATATGCCTCCTGCTTCAGACTGCGTGCTCTGCACCATAGCCTCAATGGCATCTCTGTAGAGTGCACTGGAAAAACAACTTGTGCTACAGGGACTCCACATATTGTCCTGGCTGTGCACTGGTGCCTGCATAGCTGAGAGGCTGCTGTTCCTAGTGCAGGCTCTTTGGGCTCTATCTCTGTAAAAGTAGTAACAAACACCACTCAAGCCCAATAATTCCCAGCCTTCTTATAAAGGTGTAAATCTGGGACATGGAATGGTGAGACATATCAGTTCAGAGAAAGGAAGAGTGGTCAGTGAATAACCACCAGTGAGCAAAGACTCCCTGGATTGCACAGGGCAAGCAGAGCATCCAGTGTGTACACACACCATTTTGTTCATTGCAGACTTATACCCCAGCTGCCATAAATCATTTTATCACTGCTGCAGTCAGGGGATTTTTTTTCCAGCAAAGAATCTGGTCTTGGGTGGAGCTATGTTAGGTTTGCATCACCCTGGATATGGATCTAACAAGCAATATTTCAGATCTATCAGAGATATCCTATATTTTGGACAAATCTTTCAACAGTTATCATTTTATCAGCTCATGGTATGTTGTTTTTGTCAGAGGAGGAACGTAGCAGAGGAAAGGTGTGTGGCATTTTTAGTGTTTCAGGTCTATCTGTGTGGCAGATGTCCTCTGACCTGTCAGATGATCAGGCAGAGCCACAGTTTAGGAACCTCAGTGGAACAAAGTAAAGTGCACTGTGGAAAACACACAAAACCTCTCAAAATTAGAAAAAAAAAAAAAAAAGCGACGCTTTTTACAAATCCTTTCACAGTTCTCTTTTGTGCATTCTTTAGCATCTAACATTTATTTTGGAGTGGGGCAGAGAGGTGGATTGGCTGCTTGCCTGCCTTCTGGGGTGGAGAGTTTTGCATAAAAAGGAGAAAGAGAACATCAAAACCAGATTGAGAGGGAAGCAAAGTCACCTCTTTGCAGAGTGAGCTCACAGTTTTGTGCAAATTTGGAACATAATGGTTATTTTCCAGCTATTACTATTCTGAATTTGTACTGCTGAATGATATGACAGAGTAATAATGCATATGTTTGTTCTCATGGAAGGGAGATTGAATTTTAACATGAAGCAGAAAATAAAAGGTGTATGTAGCTCGTCCTGTTTTGTGTAAACCACTGGGTACTGGTCTCCTTGCATGATTCTCCGTAATACTGTGTGCAAATCACTGAGTCCCCACACATGGGTTCAAGTTAGTAATGTAAACCTATTGTTCTAGCTGACCAAATTTCTCTGATATATTTGATTCTGCAGCATACCAGAGAGTGTCTGAGATAAGGGTTAGTTCAGCAACCATCTTGGCAGGGGACAGTTAGATTGCAGCCTGGAATGCAAACCCTGGGAAAAGGGGTCCTTACCAAAGTGCTGGAGCATAGTAGCATCTTTCTGGTCATCAAGTCTACCATTCAACAGCTAGACAACTGTTGCCTCTTCCAGCAAGAACACATGTGCTCTGCCCACCATCAGACATGGTATTACTGTGGGACACCTCTTTGTGTCCTGAAAATAGTCCTTTAGCAAAGGAACTGCAATGAATGTAAAAACGGACCAAAAGCCAAAAGCCACAAGCACAAAGTACAAGGAAGCAAGACTGCTGTACGCTGTGGCTTGTTCTGTATTCTCTTGCACTATCAAGGGACTTGTTAAGTTAAACTCCAGTAATGCTCAACTTTTCTTCTGGAGAGTGGTACAGATCTCTGCAGTGAGCCTTCATGGAAGAGCTCCTAGAGCCACCTGTTTGTTAAGCAGGAAGCGTAAGGCCAGACAATCAATTAGCAGAGCTCTAAACTTGTAAATAAAATGCCCAGTTTCCTCCTACCATGCCTACAACCTGCATTTTGGCCTGAGTGCTGCTGCTCTACAGTTGGAGGAAGTCTCCATTTCCCCTTTCCCAGATAGCAATATTTGTCTCAAAACGTAAAAAAGAAAATCATACCACAGGCAGTATCAAACTAAATGCTTATATGACTATCTGCTTCTAGTAGCTGTCACCAGACAAAAAGATGTCCTCTTCAGAGCCATCATGAGTTGACATTGCTTACCAGATCATGAGAAAGAGACGGGCAGTTACATCCTTATTCCTTCAATAAAACCTGCAGCAAAAGGAGACCCTTTCTGAAGCTAAGGACTGCAGAGCATGCAGGTATGGCATAGAGGGACTCATAGGTTTTTAAGGTCAGAAAGGGATCGTTTAGTTCTAACTTACACCTAACACAAGCTACTGAACAACACTGAATTTGCGCTTGCTTGGATTGTAGAGAAGCTTCTAGAAAACAGGTAGCTTTGATTGAAAGATCTTCCATGGCAGAGCATTCATCACAACCCTCAGCTTATTACCCCAGTAGCTATTTGACTGATGCCTTGATTCTACTTTGCCTCTTTGCCAGATAAAAGGTCTTGCTTTGTCTTCACAGGCTTTTCAGTCTAGTGTATAATTGCCAAATTTCTTTTACCCTGTAGATGTTGATCAAAACATCTTTCAAAACTCACCTGGATATGGTCCTATGTGTTCTGCCCTAGGTGATCCTGCTCTGTCAGGAGTGTTGGACTCAATGATCTCCAGAGGTCCCTTCCAACCCTCTCGATTCTATGATTCTATGATGAAAACATCCCTTTCTTTTTTTTGTGAAGCTCACCACAACTGTCTACTCAATGTCTAGGAGTGGGATCCCTCTAGCCAAACTAGCTAAACTAGCTACCTAAAATTACACCTCCAGTCTGAGCAGGTTTAATTTGTCATGCCTAACACATATGTCACACCTCTCTAAGGATGTATGAGACTTTATTATTAATGGAATTACGTCTTCTTCCAGGCCATCAAAAAAATGTTAAATAGCAGAGGGTCTAGAGCTGATGTCTAGGGGAATTCTGCAGGAACTAGGTGAGAAACAGCTCCCCATTTAGAATGACCTACCTATTAGTTGACTGTTAATCGTTTCAAGGATGCCTTGTATTACATATTTCTTTAATAAAAATATTGTGTGATACCAAGCCAAATGCGTCACAGAAGCTTACATAAATCACATCAACTCTTCCTTCCACTGACTGAGTCTGTAAATCTCCTAAATCTGAGATTACAGTCTAACCTGACACAGATTCCCGTCATGGCCGTGTGGGTGAGCAACAAGGGAAGGTGCTCCTTTCAGGAAGTTGTCTTCTGAGGCGTGAATATGCCACTTCTACCTTTTGAATAAAGACTAATGGTGTTCAAAATCCCTGTGCAAAGTATACCTCTGTGTACTTACAACTACTATATAGCCCTGCAAAGACAAACTGTGGTCTCAAGTCAATCATATACTTCAGATTACAGAAGACGGTATTTTTAAGGAGATGGAGTGTCTTGAGCATGTGGTTCTTAGGGCCAAAGGTTGTTCAACTGCAGGATCTTCTTCTGAGAGGCCAAGAGAACCTCCTGAGACACAGGACCCAGAAGTTCAGTGGATGTCCAACCAGGGAAAACTCAATCAGGGATATTCACTATTACAAACTTCTTTGTCCTATCCAATATATAGAATATTTGGGTCTTCTTTACTCATCTTATCTCTCCCATGAGTCAGTCTGGAGGTTTTTTTTGTAGGTTTATGGTGATCTAGACCTTGAATGCACTATTCTGAAAATAATTCATAGTTTGGAGGCAGTTGAGTCCTGCAGTCCACTTATCACCAACCCACAATTTGTTAACATCTTGTTAGCCTTGCCTTAGGCCCAGGCAAGATTGTGATGTTAGGTTGAAAAATAATGTCCAGACAAACATCTGGCCTTGATTTGAAGACATTAAGAGACAGAGAATCCAGAACCTGCACTGGCTGCTTAGCAGCTATACATAGATGTAATAGCTGCATATATGCATAGCTGCCCTGTAATCCAAGTTATCTGGCTTCAACTTTTAGTAGTAGATCCTTGATCTTCCTGTCCTTCTAGCTTATGGAGACCTCATGTCTTTAAAAGTTTTCTCATTCTGGCTTTAGATAGGTAAAACAAATAGAGCTCTATAAGAAAGATACTGGTAAACTGGCGAGTGTCCAGCACAGGACATCTATAGAGACTTCTATGTGGCTCTTTTATGAACACCCTCCATCGAAGTCCAAGCACCTTCTGAAGACTGCAAGCAGAATTAGCTTCAGCATTTTGGCATGTTTTCAGCAGTGCCATAGACAAGTTGCCTTCTTCTATGAGCCCTTTTTATACCTCAAACAGGTTGTACCAACCCTAAGAGAGCATTAGATTTGGTAAATTCTGTTGTCTTCTTCTCCCTCTTGATCATTTTCAGAATCATCCCTTTCCAGAATGTCATCCCCAGGCTGTATGAACAACTTGTGTGCCCTGTTCCTAGATGCATATATTAGCATTTGCTTCATTAAACATGTGTTGTTTGAAGGGCCTAATTTTTCAGGTGATACAGTCACGCAGTGTGACTGCCATGCTTTTGATGCTGTTTACTCATCTGCCAATCTTTGTGTCATCAACAAATGATTACCAGTGGTAATTTCAAGCTTCTGGCTCATTGATGAAAATGTTGACTAGCACAGGGCCTATTACCACTCTCACCAGCGACACATCCTCCTTCACCAAGAGCCCTCTGTTGACAGATGCTTTAAATCTGTGACTTTGTTCTTCATGATATTTCACCTGCGCTTTCCTGATGTTCAGTTATGCTAATTTGTAATCAGGATGTTATGCGGTGCTAAGGCAGATATTTCATCAAGGACTATCACTTAGCAATTGACTTGTGACTTCACTGGCCATTCTTGTAAACTCATCAATAGTGCACTATTATATTTATTCAGTGAGACATAGTTTCCATAATGCCATGTTATGGAAATTGATACTTTTTTTTTGTCCTTTTATTCTTTATCAGTTGAGTCGCACGTCAGTTTTTCAATTTTGCTTGGACTGGGATTGGGGTAAGTGATCTACAGTTACCTTGCTCATCCAGCTTGCCCTGTTTGAACTGGCATTGTGCTAATGTTCATTCCGTTTTCTGGAATCTCCCATTTCATAAGACACTTTCAAAATTAATCCCATCAGGCCTCAGCTAACAATTTTACGATTCCTAAATACAGATTATTTGGGTCTTCTGGTTTAGAAATGCTTTGTCTTTAATAGACACTTAACTTCCAAAGACATTTAACACCAAACCAGGAATATTTACTGAACCACTTCTGCCTCTTCATGTTATCATTCCTGCTTTTACTGTCTTCCTCCAGTAATGAGCCTGAGTGATTATTGCAGTTTCCTTTGTTCTGAATATCCTTTTGAAAATATCCTTCTAGTTGCCTTAGGTCCTACTGGCCATGTATTTTCCCCCAGATACTCTTACCATTTAAAACCTTAAGTTTTAAAGCTCTGAAGTTTTAAAAAATTATTCTTTTCTCATCTGTTTACTGATTTATTTATTTTTTTATTCCTTATTACTACTCTCAGCTTTACCACAAAGTTTTTATCTGATGTTGCACTAGTTCTTTTTTTGTAGGCTTGTAGCTATTGGCCACCTAATGTAATTTTCCTGGACTTTCCTACTTTCATTCATATTTTTCCTGTCTCAGGTTTTTCCTCACAACAAGGTCAATTCCTAATTTTCTTTGGGTTTGCAAAATTATCTCTTTTGAAGTCCTGGTGCACATATAACTGTTAAGGACAGCCCTTTATTTGTCCATATTGAATATAATAAGGTTATCCTCACTGTTCCCTTGACAACCATCAACTCTCAGCCCAATAATTAATTCATCTTTGTCAGAAGACCAGAAGAGTTACCACACGATGGCTTCTTATGTTAGAGAACAGCCTGTAGTTTTCCCCAAATCAGGATGCTTTCTCAGTGGCTGGCTGGAACTTCCAGCATATGGAAGTCTCCTGCAACATTGTCTTTCTTCCATGCCTTTCTCACGGACACTGTGTAATAATTCCTTTTTTATGATATGATTTTATGGCATGATTCACATGGTCCATTTTCAACTACTCTATCTTTCCTAAGCAGGTTATAACCAGTTATTTTAACATTCCGATCATGCAAATTGAAACCAGCAGATTTGAGTAATGCTGATTATATCACATTTCTTCTCACTAATGAGAATTTCCAATTCCTCTTGCCTGCTACCCAGATGCCTAATGGCTACTTAAAACCAAATTTAAAACGTCTTCTCTTCACATTCTTTGTCACATGATTAAATAATTTTGCAAAATGCCAAGCTTGTTTGTAGTTCCTTAACCCACAGATCTTGTGTTGTGTAATGCCTGGACTGCTGCTGGACTCAAGCTAGGAAGATTAGTTCTCCCTCCTCATCAGTGATATGCCTGTCATCCTGTTTATACAGGGGATGTGACCTAGTGCCCTGCAAACCCCAGACCTTCAACGTCATCTCCCTCAGCTAACCAGTAGTTAGTTCATCCTTGTGTTCTGTAACTGACAGGGCTAAAAGGATTGTTGATAGGTTATTTGAACCTTGATCTTCTTTGGCTCCTTTCCAAGGGTCCTTCAAATCTTCTGCTAGCTGTACTACTCCTCGTGATGTTGAATCAGGAATGCACCCGTTTATAGTCACCAATGAGACTTGCTAGAAGAATGCACAATCTGGTACCTATTGTGCAGTTGTTCCTACTATTTTCTCAAGGAATATGACTTCCCACCTCATTTTCTTCATGCCAATGTCCTCATCCATTTTGCAATTTTATTTCCTTGGTGAATTCAAGAATCCTTGTTAGCTCATTTTGCAGACTTACCATCAGCATGTCCCTGAACAAGTTCCTGACTATTATCTTTTTTTTTAAATTCTTTCTTCTAACCAGCCTCAGGTTCATGGAACTTAGATACTAAGGATCCACATGCAGTACTTCATGCCATCCACAAGCAGTGCTGAGTTTGGACTTAATTTTCAAAACCATAGCAAGTACAGTCAAATCATGATTATTTGGATGTAAGCAACCACTAATCTGGTCACTGACCAGTTTTTCTTTAAGTCAAGATCAGGTCATATATTAAATTACTGTGTAAAAGTTGCAATGCTTTCTGAATCGAGACACTGTCGCTTGTGGTTCTGAACAGTGCATGGATAGGTGTATATTAAGACTAGCACCCTATGTCACTCTGATTGAAGTACTCCAAAGAGCTTACTGGGATCACTGATTACTGTTACAAGAACTTCACATGTCGAAAGAAACTTTATGTAAGTTAATTTTCAGGTAAGTGTTTGCAATTGCCTTTAAGGTTGTGTTCTTTCCAGAGCACGGTAGAGTCAGACTGTGCTGGAAGCAGTTCTGCCTGGTCTGTCTGCAGTGTTTCTTTAAAATCCAGAGCTGTTTCCTGAACCATTTGTTAAAATCTGTATCATCACACTCTTCACTGCATGGCTGCCTCTCTGGGAGCTGTAGTAACCATGCCCAGTTTGACTGAATGGTGACCACCTCCTCTCTACCTACCCAGACACAGGACTCCACCTGTAGGGGAAGGGGCTGAGTACCTGCTGGATCCTTTCACTCTCAGACAGAGGGATTGGTTTCTTGTCTCTGTCTCCTTTCATTGTCTGACCGAGACTCAGATTTCCCCAGACAGAGTAGGGGGAAAATCCTCACTCCCACACCCACTCCATCCTTGAAGTAAACCATTAGATGGCTTGGGGTGCCTGCTGCCTGTCTCAAGGAGGCAGAGGAGGATAGTTCAGAGCTTTCTTTGAAGTCACAGCACAAGAGATCCTATACTTATCTTCTGTGGGGCAGCTTTGATATCCATAGTGGACCAAAGCCAGTGATGCTCATGGTGCATACACATAATATTTCTGCATTCTCTCCTTGCAGAATCTAATCACTCCATGTGATGGGAATATAGTAAATCGTGCTAAGAATGGCTCACTAAAACAGGTGAGAAAGATCTTGGGACAGAAGCTCAGCTCATGCATTTAAATGACAGTGATACGAAGGGCCCATTCATATAGCTTGAAAGTCTGATCCCTTGGATGGTGTAAGCAAGATCACAGCATGAGGTAACTTTCTCTGCCCCATTCTGTTTCTCATGTCCAGAATGACAGTAAGCCCTTCGTGTCAGGAAGTCCCTCCTGGAGATTTCTTTCACTGTCCTGCTGAATTAGTGGTATATCAGGATGTGATCTGAAGATCTGATCTGAAAAAAACAGATCTGAATTTGAGTTTGTTTCAGCTGGGCATTTGCTGGTGAACCTAGAGGTCATGTAAAACTTGGCTAACCTCAGGTGTGGACGGAGACTATGGAAATGTGATTGCACTTCCAAGACTCAACTAGGTCTTCCAAGCCATTGTCTTCAAGTTGTAACATATGTGCACAATGACCCTAGAAGGAGCTGGATCCTAGCTGTTAATAAATGGCATTATTTTATTTATCAATTTATTTATTTATTTTCTGCTTGTTGCAACATTAGCCAGGGAAACCTGCCCCACCAGTTTTGCCAATCCAACTCTACCATTCATTTCTGGCTTCCAGCCGCACTATAAAGTCAATAGTAGTCAATGAAACAATAATGGGAGAGGAGGACCAGGATTAGAGACAGAGCCCATCTCTCACCAGTAGACATGTGACTCCGAGGCTAAGTGTTGGTTTGTAATTATTATTAACAAAAGGAACCTGGGAAGGGAATGTGATCTTCACTTTGTGTGGTGTTCATGGTCTACTCTTGAGTATGCTTCCTGAGAAAAAGAAATAACCCTCTGAACACTGGGGAAGGGCAGTTGTCTCTGATGAATTTGTGGGTTTCATTTGTCTGGTTTCTGGATGACTGCATTATGTTATGGAAAGTTTTTTGAAGTTTCTAAGTCCTTCTGGGAAGATCAGAAATTCAAGCTGGGTGAAGAAAAAAAGAAATCAAAGTTGTTGACATTATCTGTTCCCCAACCTCACCGTTTGCTCTAGCAAGGGTGTGATGTATGAGAAATTCCCTGGCTTAATTGTGGAAAGTATCAAGTGAAAGAGTATATCAATTTTCTTCAGCATGGCTTAAGATGGTATAGCTGCAAGTTGCTGAGCTGAAGTCCTAGGGTATATACTGCCAGAACTCAAGTGGCCTAAAAATACACACAGTGATTTCCTGATGTCCTCCACACCCACCAGTACAGCACTAATGTGCTGGTCATGGCACGAGATACTGCACACAGCAATCTACCAGGGGGAAAAAATAAACAAACAAAAAAACCCAAAAACATTAAGGTTATTTTTTTTAATATCTATTTCAAAGCACTCTAAATGATCTGTGGCAGGAGGGGTTTTGCCACAGACCTGAGAAATCATCTCTTTCTCAGGTACCACTACAACATTTGACCAGATGACTCATTCCTGTACACTTGAATGTCTGGGGTGAGGCTTTTTTTTCCGCAAAGAATCTTTTCTTCTCTCATCGAAACCCTTCAGGGCAAGGATTAACTTTTGTTCTGCTCTGTTTGTACAGTACCACACACAATCTTACATGGTTCTATGTAGCACAACCCTTCACAGTCATCTGAAGGGCTTCTGGTCCTAGTCACAGCTGTCTGTGGAGCTTGAGTTTCCTTAGATGTTCCTGACAGAACTGCTAACTTCTTAAGGATCTGAGATCAGATATGGATGCCCTATAAAACACCATCTCATTCTGGTTAGTAGCTTTTGTCCTTAAGAGGTGTAAATCTGCATGGCCATGTGGTTCTTTGGTGGGGCCTAAGTGGTTTTTGACACTCAGAAGGTTTAGCCCTCCACCTTCCTCTCAGGTGAGGAAGCCTTGATGGAGAGCATATGGGGTACACCTCCTGTTCACCACAAAGATCACTTTCTCCACCATACCATTCATGCGGTTCCTACCATGGGCCAAAGTTTTCAGGAGCAGGGCCTTAAGTACACAAAAACAGGATATAGAAGTACATTAAAAATGTGAGATGTGCCCTTCTTAAATGATGTCTTGGGCTCTGATGTTTGGTTAGATGTTAGTTACCGGGCATGCAAAAGTCTCTTTCAAACCTGAGACAAACACAGAGTAATTGGGAGAGTTACCAGGACAGACATGAGCATGGAAATATACATAAATATGGGACTGGAGATGGTGTCTAGGTAGGAGAAAGACAGAAGATACCAGATGAAAGTGTTAGGAGGTTTTTGGTTACCTGCTTAGCTTAGTGGAAATAAGAAGGAAAAGTCTTCTGCTTTTCCTCTTAGCATGCTATCCCCATGGCCTATATTTGTCATCTAGGACTTGAATAGCAGAGGAAAAAATTTGCATTGCAGTAAAAATAAACTGTCTTTTTTGTTATTGACTATTTTTATCAAATGTTTAAAATGAAGCATTGCAAAAAAATGAAAATCATACCCATTCTTTTGCCAATTTCAATACAGATAGAGATGACAGAACTATTTTTAACAAAAATAAATACCCCTCTTTGAGGTCTTCCTCTGAATTTCATACCAGGACCCTTTGTGTTCCCTGGCGTGAGTGTTTGATCCAAAAATACACAAAGATCTGCCAAACCACTAACTACAACCGAGAAAAAGTTGAGTAAAAATGGAGCCAAAAAAAGTTGTGTGTGTGGCTTTTCTTGAGTGGTTAGCTCACTTTTATGTTTTTGAAATATGTGAATATGCAAATACATCTGAGTATATTTATAAATGGCTTAATGTTGCATATCAGGGGAAACTGCACGAGTAAAAAGAAGAATATAGAGGAGAACAGTACAAAAGGTAGGAGATTAGAGGATGGAGAATGGGGAACAGAAATTAAACTCAGCTGTTCCATCCTTAAACTGAGAAAAAGTTACAGTTTTGTGATTCTTGGTGGAATTATCCTGTAAAACCCCATGACACAATACGCGAGCAAACCACAAATTTTGGAGAATTACTAAAAGGAACTCACAGTTGTGGTGCTGATGTGAACTGTAAGACTTGGAATGGGAAGGACTGAAAAATTATGTATTGGGAGGGAGTATAAACCCTATGGCATTTAATGTAGCTGTTCCTAAACCAGAGGTCTTGACCTTAAGGCGGTTTGCAAGAATGCATCCACCTGGCAAAAATTCAATTTCAGAAGAAAGGCTTTCAAGGAGAAATAGGACTGCAGCCTGGGAAGAGAGGCTGGAATCTGGGAATCGGTACTCCTAATGCTGGAAGCAGGAAGGTATTGCTCAGCAGCTGAGGTCACTGCATTTTCTTCTGTCCACAGATGGAAAAAAAGGAGGCTGACCAAGGAGTACCACAGCCCTGAGGAGTTATGACTGCTATATATTACCAATACATTTAACTTCTGGGAGGATTCCCAAAAGGAGAATCATATAGCTTTCATTAAGAGTGGACTATGGACAGAAATGGGGTGTTACCTTGAGCAACACTGAAGCCCACTTGTGAACAATGTAGCCATGTGGTTTTACACCATCTAAAGATGTAATCCCAGTATCCAGGATGAAATGCATTTTAAATTCCATAAATGTCTTTTGGTGTGCACATATTTGACTTTTAATTATCTGTAATGGGATAAGTGAAAACAAGCTTTCTTCTTCGTGGCACACCAGAAGGCCCTGAGAGTCACCAGAAGAGGTAACTGTCTGCCAGATGACATTTCCTGAGTGTGGTGCTTTTATTTCATTCTTTTACCTAAATGCCACTTTTTACTTAAAATGAGAGGTTTGTGGTATGTTCCCTCTCAATACCCCGAATACTGCTTCGTGTCACAGTTTGGATTTGACACTCCATGGACTGTATTGTCCCAAAAAGCTTCAACAGTGCCTAGTCTTCATTCAGCAAGAAAAGAGATAAAGAAGACTCCCATGAAAATAACACAAAGGATGTTTTACTGGTCATAACGAGAAGAACTTGTAGGCACAAAACCTTTGTATTAGGTACAGAACCTTCACAGCCTTTCACTGGGAATCCAGGTCTTGTATTCTGTTTGCATTTGGAAAAGTGTCCTGACTCAAACATAGCTAGGGTATTTCAAACAGAGAAAAAAAGCCTCAAAATGAGGAGGCAGGTTTATTTTCTGGTACAGCATGAACACCAGCTTTATCTGGATGAAACAAACCAGAGATTAAATTTAGTCCCTCCAAAGGATGGTGAATATCAAACATTTCTGTAAGGTTTGGATAAGCCTTGTTTGTTTGGATTCTTATCTGTTCCACATGCAAAAATAACTTTCTCTCCGCAAACAGAAATGTTCTCAAACCCAGTCCCTCTTAACCAAACCTAAGTGCTAGACCTAGAGATGGTGGACCTTCCCCAGCCTCTTCCTTTCCTCTGCAAGGCTTCCCTATCAGCCCTGAAATCTGAGCTCTCCCAAGCTTCCTGTTTACCACAGTTGCATTCTCACTTTCATAGTATTTTCTGAAGCATACCACACCACAGCTGGTGTACTTTCTACTTAGGAAAATAATGTTTTCCTATTCTGCTGGTGTATCCCCAGAAAAAGCTCTGCAAAGATACCTTAACCTGCACAGAGAACCTCTCTGGGAAGACTATGAATAGATACTTTACTACTGGGACCTTGCTAGCAGGTGATGACAGGAATGGTAGGTCCGTGGAATTGTTTTACAAAGGCCAGATGCCCCTGGACTTGCTTTTGCAGTGGAAAAATGTCATTTCCTCTGAGATGGGCTCCCAAATCCTTCATAGAAGAAAAAAGACACTTTCTGGTGGAACGTCCTGCTCTAAGCTGTGGTCAATGGATGCTGGAGACCTGAGGTTGCTCCTGAAAAAACCTGGGAAGGACATAGGAGTGCTACCAGATAAAGCCCAGTCACTGGGGATGTGGGTTGCTCCTGGATAAGCCCTGATCAAAGGAGGTGACCCTAGGTTGTGGTTTCCCACCTCTTGCTGCTGAGGCTGCTGTGTCTGGGTTTAGGTGTTTGCATCTCTCTCCTTTCCTTAGTCTCTGCCTTCCTGTCTGGCTCTTCCTCCCTTTGTTTACTCACCTGTGAGATATATTGTCTCAAGGCCAGGCTGTCCAGGCAGCACTGCCTGGGTTATGTGTTAGTACAATGATGTGCTAATCTGTGTGTGGGGTAGCTGCACACGAATGCAGGGCTAATGATAATCCTCTCCTTCTACCGACAAATACAATGGCTGGCATCCTGACAACAGGCTGATTGGTATGTCAAATTTTGTAATTAAAAGAAAACAAAAAAACACAGCGGTGAGCAAGGACATGGCAGGTGGTGCCCTAGGCGAGCAGCAAGGACCTCAAGGTAAAGAGCTCTGGGGGGAAATGATGGGCAGCCCTGTCTCCTTGTTCCTGCCTCTCTGTCACCCTACCCCAGCCCACCACCACTTCACCCTTCAGAGAGACTGCTGGAGCAGGAGGTCAAGGAGTTGAAGGAAAAGTGACACCTCACCACCGGAGAAGGCTCTGAGAGGGCAGACGAAAGGATGCAGAGAGGACTTCTGCTGTCTCTCCTGTTTCCACCTCACCCTCTGTCTCTCCCAACCACCAAGGGTTTGCCTGAGAGATGACTGGGGTCTCATCTCTGATGCGGGTGTGGAAAGCATCTGGTTCAGTTTAAAACACTGCAGATGTGAGGTTTACCTGCCCTTCCCCTTATGTTCCCAGGGGACCAACTGTCTGGGTGCTATGATCATTCATACTGCAGCCAGGCCTGTGCAGGTCTGCAGTGGATTGGAGACATGTGTGAGATCAAGTCAGGAGAAATCAATGACCACTGTTTCATTCTGGCTGAGAGAGGGAGAAGAGAGTGAGACCCTGGGAGCCAGAGATGGAGATAATATTGTGCCATTTAGGGCACGAAATTGAAATTTCAGACATCAGATCTGAGTTTTTATGTATTGAGTTCACAGTTTGGCCTGTAATTGCTGTGAGGGCTTCCCGGATTCAACCTATACCCTGTGCCGATCTGTCCTCTGGTGAATGTTATGTGGAAGGGTCCCATCACATAGGTGATGATTCTGGAGAGGGTCTGTGGGGAACAATCAATGACATTGTTCTGTCTCGGGCTGTCTGGGAGCCGCTCCACTGCACAGGTACTGTATATAGCATACGGGATGTTAATTCAATTTTCATGTACATTTTGGAGGAGCTGAATGTGGCCTTTGTCTAATGCTTTGGCTCACAAGGGCTTTTTCATAAGAAATTCTATTTAAATGAAACAGAAAACTTTCTGATAGTTACCAAACACTGTGAGACAATGGCAGACTATATCTGTTCATCATCATCATCCATTCATTTATCCTAGGAAGGAATTTCTTGGTGATAATCCTGAGTGAAGGCTTGCTTGTTCGCATGACTGGATGAGATCCAGCATCGATAGCACCTTGCTGAACCCTTTGGAGTGTCAAAGCTGAAATTACAGCAGAGTTGTAATGAAGCCGGGGAAGCATTAACAAATAACCCAATCGCAGCTGCACTGTAAGCATCTACCGATATGAGGATATCAAGAACAGATGGGCAAAACAGAGATATGACTCCAGCGAGAGGTACAGCAAAAACCAAAACATGTTACTTTGGAAGGAAGGAACAGGAATTTGTTAGAAGGTATAAAGGGAAGAAATGAGCTACTAGTGTTTCTGAAAAGAGTGGGATGCAGGAGGGCAGCACCACAACAAACTGGGGACAGAAGGAGCCTGAGAGTCCACCTAGTGCTGCCAGGTCCTGCAGTTTATGTTTACCTGACCTGTACAGGTGTGTGCATCACATCCTCTTAAATATGCCCTGTGGCCTTCCCAGACATCCTGTGTCACCATCTTGTATCCTTAGAAAGCATTCTCCAGTCTCTAACCTGGCTCTCCTATGCTCTGTTTAAGTACATTAATTATTATCCTGCTCCTGGAGATGTGACAACTAGCTTATTAGGGGATGCTTTTGCTTGCATACAAATCAATAGCCATAGGCATCCTCAGGAGGGAAGAAGGTGACTCCGTGCAGCTATCTCAGTGCCAGATGGAGTCCAGGTTTCAGATTAAATTCTGCCTAAAAGAATGGACTGAGTAAGGAAGGGTTTTCTTCTTAACGCTGTTAGACATGTTCCAGGACTGTGTAGAAAAACTCCAAGTTAGATCTCGAAGGAATTAATGCATCAGTCAGCTCCAACAAAACCTTCTAAGGAAGTGATAAGAAGGCATAGTAAATATTTTACCCATGGCTGGTCAGAAATATCTGAACCACTCTGGGGCAAATTAGTAGCTGAGCTTGCATCTAGAGAACCTAGCAGAGCACCACTCTGAGAATGTCACACAACCTTGTTTAACCCCAAGGAGGTGTCAGTGCTTCTGTGGCAAGTGTCCATCCTGCCTCAGGCAAGCAGCTGGGTGTGGTCCAAGACTGCTTGTGCTTTCCTTTGCTGGTGTCACAACAAAGTGTTGCCCTCTCCCATGCTCACCTGGGCTTCCACAACAGCACACACTCCCCTCTTGAATGTTAGGTCCTTTTGAAAATGTGAGCACTTGACCACCTCTTGATGGAAACTGAGACCTGGGAGTGCCTATGTGGGGAACCAGCTGTAGAACAAGGGGGCTCAAAATGTGAAAATGCCTGTATCTGCTGCTTTCAAGCAACAGTGAGGGATTGGCAGGCTAGGAACAGTGGGAACTAGAGGAGCACTTCATGCGTAAATGGCATGGGATCAAATGACTATTAATTAAACCTAGAACTATTAATTGTTTAAATCATTACAACAGGGTGGTTTCCAAAGAACCCGGTCTTCACAAGTGGAAGCTGATCCTTTTTTTGTCCACTGAAACACCTCCAAATGAGGCATCAAACTAGTAGCTAGACTGATTGAAGTTATTCATTGATGGATTGTCAAAGCTTACTGACAAAAAGGTGTCAGGGAAAAAAAAAATGTGTAAAGGAGTTAGGTGAATTACTACTTTTAGATCAGACCTGGGTCTATGGGCATGCCTACAAGGTATTTTGCAGCCAGATACAGATATACCATCTGAACTCTGAACTGATCAGATGCCATAGGACAGCACTGACCCTACAGTAACCTGAGCTTGGGTTTTAAAACGTGATAACTCTTTTAAAGCAGCTTCCATTCAACTGTGCACATACACAGCTCTTGATCGTGTTTGCTCAGTGCCTGGGCAGAGTGCAAAGTCATGGATGGATGTAGACTGACAGAGAAGCTTAATTAATAGATAGAAACAAGGTCTAGCAGTCTTTGTGCTGAATCAGAACACAGGGAAAAGGGCATATTCGAGGAATGTGAAAAACAAAAAAACATGTAATGTAGAGAAGAGGAATGTCAGCACGCAGTTATTTGTGGCAGGGAGTACCAGGGGTCATACCTTGCTTAGCAGAGTGAATTGCTGGATGTCACTGTAATAAATGTGAATGGCTGAAGGTACAGTAGCAATGGTTAAATCCCCCAAAATAGGAAAGCTCTTGGAAGGTACACAAAAACTTGCTTCAGGGCCTGAGACTGCCTGCAATAGAGATTAAGAGGCAGATACCTCACTGCTGCCTACAGTCAGAGTTGCCGGACTGTCTTTTAGGACAGGAAGAACACCAATACCTTGGGACTTGGTCCATATTGGGAGCCAAATGGAGTTTGATACTGGATACCACTTCCTGCACTCAGTTTGTGTCCAGGCAGGGTGAGGTTCCCCACCTTGCTGGACCCTGGCAGTCAGCTGCCTCTGTCACTGGCTCTGTCTGGCATCAGTGCTGGCAGAGAGGCAAACAGCCACTTGGATGGGCTTCCTCTGGGCTGGCCCAAGGATGGCAGAGGCTGGGGACACTGCCATGGTGGGCAAGGGGGATAAAGAGCTGCTGCCACCTCTCTACCTGCCTGAGGGGCTTAAACTTAACTCTGAGTCAACCAGAGCTGCCAGCATGGCACCTTCTCCCAGCATAAGATGGCCTTTAAAGTGGGAAGGGAAATGAGTATATAACACAAACAAACAAAAATTGGTTGACCAAGAATTCAGGGAGTGCAGTAAAACTGCACACAAAACTGAGTTTTGCCTCAACCACCAATTTACCTTGTCTTGAGGGCACTGGAATATGTTAAGAGGCATCCAGTGGCCACAGACTTTAGCTGCTCGCAGCCAGGTCCCGTCAAGTGGCGCCAGCACTTGCTCCTCAAGCTCTTCCCGGCTGGTGGAGGTGGTGCCCTTGAGTTCTGCATCCCAGCCCTAAATGTAGTCCCAACAGCCTCTGGGCTGGCACTCCTCACTCTCTTCCCTTGCTGAACACCTCATGGGTATGCCTGGTGATGGCTCCTGAGGGTCTCAGTGGGAGCCCTGATGGAGGGCTTGTGGATGCAAGGAATGCACATGGGCTGCACATCCAGAAAGAAGCAATAGTCACAGGGCATGGCCCTTGCAAAGCATGGAAGGAAAGCAGGAGATGGGAACTGTCAGGGAAAGTAACATATTTAATTCCCTCACCTGGATGCAATGGTTTGTGGTGGCTGCACTTCAGGCTAAGCAGTTGTGAGATTGTAAGGGAAGAAACACTCTCTTTTTGCAGTAGTAAGTACCAGCTGGAGGACTAGGGCATCTGTGCCACGCTTAGCCACCTGAAAACTAGTTATTATCATTAGTGATGTTAAGCACAGATGCTTTTAGATGCATTTGGCTTTTGTTTGTGGGGTTTGTGATATTATTTTTCCCGCTTCCTTTATTTGTACACTGTTGCATCACTTTCCCTCTTGCTGTCCTCTACCAGCACTGTCCCAAGGAGCAGGTTGTCCTCTGTGGAGCTCCCTGGACCCTGTCTTACACCCAGCATGATGCAGCATTGCTAAAAAAGAATATGAGGAAGTCTAAGGGAGCTGTAAACACCACAGTGGGATTGATGGTGTTATCCAAACCCAGCTTCTACAGAAAGCTCGGTGCCTGTGATGTCCCTTCCTCTGCTACAGGGAGATCTCTGCAGTCCTAGTAGCTTTGTCAGTGGCTGACTATGAACATGGGCTTGAAGGTGTTCAGGGAGTTTGGCAGATGTCTGGCATTTCCAAGCCTATTTCCAACTGGTTCAGGTTGGAGCCTTTTAAAGACACAGGTGTCCTCAAACCCAGGGCGGACAATATTGCTAACCCTCCACGGTCAAATGGCAAGAGCTACAGATCGTTGCAGCTCCCAGCTACAAATGGTTAGCTTTTTAACCCAAGCTATCTTATCTCACGCTTTAGACTTTGGAGAGCCCAGGTTCAACTCTTGGCGCCTCAGCCAGGAAGCTGGCTGCCTTGGATGCTCTCCAGCACTTATTTACAACACACATATGCAGCGTGGCCATTGATTTACACTCCAGGCAGCCTCCGCCCCAAAGAGGCAGATTTAGAAGTCGTGTCTCTTCAAAGCAAGACTGTGCTCTGCTTTATTCTGTCCTCAGCTAAGCCTGCTCACATCTGGATGCTCAAACCCAGGTAGCGGTGTTGGGATTTTCAGTGGAGCCCCTCAGGATTAGACGTCCAGTTTGGAGTAGAAGTTCCCAGTCTTTTAAATCAGAGGCATGGTGCTTCACAAGCACTCTAGGCTTTGACAGAGACTAACGGTGCTCCTGGACGGATTTAAGCTCCTAACTTTAGACCCCTATTTTGAAAATGTTGGCCTTTATGTTCTGAGCCCAAAGTATTTCTGCACGGTGACACACTGTCATCTCTTCTGTTCTGGCTTCCTACCACCTATTCAAACACACTGGCCATGTTAAAGCACACAAATCAAAGAATTTGTCTTTTCTTCTCCCTCTTTTCATCTTCTACATATGGACTATTTCTGTCCAGAGTCACTTGGTGTCCTGTCAAAAAGAGGCTCTTAAACCTCAAGTGAAAAGTGTCAGTTTATTGCATGAAGAGGAAAGCCAGTGCCAAGGCTGAGCATCCTGATCTGCCAGGCTCTTCTCTCAGCACCCCCACCCTTGCAACTCTGCTCCACAGGCACAATGCCTGGCTAGAAGCAGCCTCACACCTGTTTTTCTTCAGCCGAAGATCTCCCTTTTCTTGGGCACATGAATCACTCTGTGACATTTTCAAGGACCTGCCTGGCACTGAGGATCAAAGGTTCAGCACCTTCCTTGCGTGTGAACTCATGCCAGCATTTTCATAAAAAAATAATTGTGTGCCCTGTTCAACAGACCTGGTTAATGGCAGGTTCTGAGAAGCACCTAAGTACCTGGTAGCAGAGATGTAATAAAGCTTGCTATACTTAGGCCCTTGCAGGCATTTCCAATTATAAAAATCTATATTCGGACCTTTAGAAGTGTCCTTTTTTAAAATTGTTCTTAGCAAAGAGCCTCAGCCTTGGGTCATATTTTTTTCTTACATTAAAAAAACCCCACAGGTTGTTTCTTTTTATTTAGAGATGAGCATTTAAAAAAAAAAAAAAAACCCCAACAAATAGGTGGGAGAGCTATTTTTTGTGTTTGTACAAGTAAAGAAAGGTATGATTTATAAAAATGAAAGTCCACAGAGGATGCAAAATTTCCCTTTCCAAAAGACAGTTCTAAGCATGTTTTCTGAGGTCTTCTTGGGAGGAGGCTGCAGGGCTTAAGATCTTGCTTACAAACAGAACGTGCTCTCTGAGGTAGGAGAAACTCTCAGGAGAATCACTGAAGACTTCCTACGCCCTGTCTGGGCCCATGCTTACTTTGAGGCAATGCAAAGGACAACTGCCAGCGGGGAACATTTACCCTCTCACTTGATGGTTTGAGAGTATGATCTATAAAAGACCAGACAGAACAACAGCTTCTGACTTGAGGAGGAGAATGGATACATAAAATCTGGAGTATTTTAGCTGCCTTCTAAATAAAAAGGCAGAGGCATTTAAATCTCTTACTTTTTCTTTTCAATAACCTAACCAGTGAAGACTGGGAAATACATAGCCAAAGACCCGCTCTGCACTGAGAGTCATGGAGCCAATTCTGTAGCAAAAGCACAATTCAGGCATAAATGTCAAATGTAAATTTAATTTTCTTTTACATTGGTCACGTCCTCCCTGGCTGCTTTATAATTTAGTGGGAAGGATGCTGTATTTGGGATGGACATGAAAGAGTGAGATGTGCAGCCTGATGTAAAGGCTGGGATGCAGCTCCTGGGGGCCCAACGCCTCTTCCTCTGCCTCTGCTGTTCTCCTCAGGGGCCACAGGAGACCTGAATAGCAACGGTGCCAACGTGTCTCAGCCGTGCAGGGGGCCCCAAGCCCAGGCGGTGCACAGAGCTAAAAGCAGCAAAATTGGGTTTTGCGTAGGCTTGACCTGCAGTGAGGTAGAGGGGTCATGGGTGTGCAGGCAGCTCCCTGCCTCAACAGGCAGCAATGGCTGGGCACTCTTGGGCGAGTGGTGGCAGAGGGGTGACTGAGTCAGCAGGGGCAGCTAGGATGTCTCCGGGCAGTGAGGAGCAAAGGGTGGTGTGTTTATTCTTGCTTGGTGCAACACAGCACTGTGAGCGACCTGTGAGCTTGGAGCCGGATGCTGAACAGACCATTGGCTCTCCCACCATGTTCATGATCACATGCCCTGCCCCATGGGCTTCTGGAGTCTGTATGGACAGAGGCAGCTCCAAACTGTCTTTGCTTGCCAGTGTGGGCATGTTTGAGCCACTTCTGTATCTTGGTGCAGAATCAAGCAGCTGGCAAAGGAGGAGGCTTGGTGAACTAGCCCTGGGAAGGTGCTGTTGTCCATGCAGATGAGAGACTATGCTGGAATGGGGCACTTATGGAATCAGGAGAACAGACACCATGTCCCTTGGGATTCAAAGGGTTTTTAGGGGTAGCACCAAGAGTGGTGGTCTAATTAACCAAGAGGTGGTGACTGATTCAGCACAGATATGTGGAGAAGCCTCTGACAAATTTTTTCCCATCACCTTTCATCCCTTGATTGCTGACCTTTCAACAGCATGCCCAGGAGTAAGGGGTGGGCTAGTCCAGGTGGCTCTATCCAGTCTTTGCATGGTATGCGGATGCTTGTGGGTTCCTCACATGCCACAAAAACCAGGAGAGACATGAAGCAAAAGCAAGACCATTGCCAAAGGCAGAGGTAAGCACATGTGTTTTTAAATGCTCTGTGGCAGCCCCAGGCAGGTAAGAGCAGCATCAACGCACAGCCTTTGAGGTGGCTTGATTCCCTGTGTGCATGACATGCATGTGGGCTCCTGGCTTACAGCTCTTTCTCCAAGTGCTCCTTTGTCCTGGGAAACATCTCACCAGGCCAGCTGCAAGGCTGTGTGCAGTGAGTCCTGCTGGAACCCATGTCAGATTCTGCGATCCTGCAAAATGGTAAGTGACTTGCTCTGGCACTGCAGATTTTGGGTGTCTCCTGGGAACTGGGAGCTGTCGTGATGTTGTGTCAGGTTTTGGAGATAACTGAGGGAGGAAACATAAGGAGAATGGCAGCTTTTACTGGATCAGATTTTACAGGTGGAGAAAAACAATTGAACTTTTGTCTATACGTGTCCTCCTTAAGGTTGTCTGAAAGCACACCTGTTTTCTTTGCCTATAATCTGTTGGTCCAATAAAAGCTATTCCTGATGCCCCCCAAACCTTTCTGTGGGAATCAAAAGGCAGTTTAAAAAACCAAACCAAAGCAACAATGCGTAATTGTCTGTAATTGGAGACAATACTCTCTTAGCTCCGTTTTTCACAGTGAAGTCGGATAAACGTTGACATGCTTCCCACTGCTGAATTCAACTTTTGGCACCAAAATGTGGCAAAGCAAAGAGCACCTTATAGTGTCTATGACTGGTATTGCTAAAGCTGCTCATCCTCTGGTCTTCTTCTCGGCTCTGCTTGACTGAGTACCCAGTGGCAAGGTGTAAAATGCTGCTTCCAAGAGAAAGCAGCAGAGAATGCTTCCACACAGCAGCCCAGGGTTTATATTTGACTGACAGTGATGCCACCTTCTGCTGTTCCTAGGCAGACTAGGGGGCATCTCAGCTGGAGGAAGAGAAGAGGAAGGAGTGCAGAAATGAGAGACGCAGGAGGAATCCAGACAGATACAGTCCAGCTCGGTTGGGCTAAGATCTTCTTGTCTTGGCAGATGCCTGACCCACTAGGGGATGGTCAGCATGCCCAGAATGGGAAGGACGGCTGCAAGCACACACACTGTCTGGCCCAGCAGAAGGGAGGTGACCTTGACAGACTGCTCCAAGTGCCAGGGCAGCCGGAGGCAGAAAGGGCACTTGGACCTGAGTCAAAGAGCATGGATCACTCTGGAGGGAGAAGGAGGCATGAGCCGTAGCAACTGAACTTGTTTATAACTTGTGTTTCTTGGTACGTGAATGACAGGAAGGCCGAAGGTGTCTGAGGCAAGGAGATCTTGCCTGCACACAGAGTATCTGGTTGAGCATATTAGCCTCCTTGCTGCCTAAAATACCCTAGTGTATATGTGTTTTACTATCCTGTCTAGTCATTATAAATACATTAATATATATATTAAAATGTTGATCAGTTCAACTATGATGTGGGCTGCATCCAGTCACATTTCTTCTCCAATAACTCAGATAGGGATGGTACATGTGGGGACAGTTTGCTGATTACTCTTTGGTATTCCCAGTGCTCTGCATATATTCCTCATTGCACAAATGTATTCATTTACTTTCACAGGTAATAAAGTGTTGTAAGCATATGAGTTGAAGACTCTAATTTCCATCCAAAAGACTGTGATTAAAACTTGGAGAGGAGTAAATCTCTTTCCAGGGTAGGCAGCAGTGGTACAATTTAAGCTGTATGTTGCAAAAATTATTTAAATCATCTCTCACTTCCTAAAAAAGAAAGGTGCTCAAAGATGAACTATTCCTTCAAACCTGACTGGAAGCAAAAATACTCTCCGAGTTTTATTTTAGTATAGCTGGATGTGCAGCTTATTCTGACCACCAGGATGCTTTTAAGTGCATTCATGAGTAAAACCCACTTCCTTCATCACTGGGACAATAGGGCAATAAGTGGGAACATCTCTCCAGGGCCCTGCGTGATCTGGAGCAGCATTACTCAACCTGCAAGTCAGGCCAAACAACATGAAGAAAAGCAAAAATGGTGGGAAATAAAAAAGACAAAATAAACTGCATAGCTTTTTGGCCTGAATTTCCATCGCTGGGTAAGTGAACATTATGACTACACTGCAGGAAACGGTGCTGTTCAAACAGTGTAGGTGACCAGAAGAGAAGGATACCCTTACCACCAGCAGTTAATCTGCAGTTTACACAACTAAGAGCAGCTGCATGTGACTTACAGCAGGGAAGGTCATCTTGAAGAACTGCGTGAGACCATTGCTCCCATTTCTGCTTAGGCTTCAGCAATACTATTATGAAGTGCCTCTTCTAAGTCCCCTGAAGCCATGAGAAATTTCTCCTACCTACCTGCTTGGACAAATGTTGGTTGGATGTGAATCCATCCTGAAGGACTAAATATGAGCCATTTTCCTTGGATCACCTGTGGCAGGCCTGCACAAGCTTTCAGTAATGCAGTGCTTTTTAAGAGCAATTCAGTCTGATGGAGAATGTGTTTGGTTAAACTGCCTCCTGCTCCTAAAATTGTCTTCATTATATTACTCATTAAAATACTCTTAAAAATATTTTACCTTTTAATTTTTTTTTATTTTTTTATTTTTTTTAATAGTGCTTGACAGCACTGCTGTGGGTTGTTCCCTCCATAGTGGAAATTAAGAGACATAGTAGCCCTGTGCCTTGAGAGGCAGCAATTGAGCCACACCTGAAATAGGCTGGAGTGGGGGACATAAGTCATGCCAAGCACCACCAGCCAGGAGGCTGCTGTGGGACATCTGGTAACACTGCCAAGAGAATGGAAAAGCCAGAGGTTTGTGCACATTGTCTCATTCTCTTTTGTTGTTTTATGGGTTTTTTTAAATTTATCATGCAGAGTACATGAGGCATAAGAAACAGAGCACAGCAAACAAACAAACAAAAAACACCAAAGTGCTGGGAAACACTATTCCTAAGGGAAATCACATCTCAGACATTGAGGTTGGGTGGGGATGGATGGTTGATGTCTCAGAGTTGGAGAGAGGAAACAAACAGGTGGGGAACCCATGTCCTTCTCCCCCAAAGTCTTCTGCCTACGGAGGGGAATGAAGGCAGCAAGGAATGGTGCGCTCCTCACAGGGAGGTGGCACTGTGATGGCACCACAGGATTTGGGAGGGTCCCACAAGGTTCTGTAGGGCAGAACTGCGCAGCCTTCATTACTCTTCTGGGCTGCTGAAAGAGCCATCTCAGCCTGAGATAGAGCTTGCTGTGGGGAATCACAGAGGGAAGAAGGTTCAGAGAAGGTCAGGAGGCACTTGGGGATAGAAAACACAGGGTGTTTGCTGCATCACCCAACTCAGGAAAGCCATTTGGTTCTGGTTGCTGAAAGCTGGAAAAACATTTGAATGGAAAGATGACTCTTTTCTGGAATATGGCTAATATGCGTTCCCTAAGTGTTTCCTACCAGGCAGAAAATGACTACTGGGTTAAAGGAGCCTCCAGCATGATCTTACATACCTAATAACTTTTGATGACCATAGAAAATAGCAAGGGATGACAAGGAGGCATCTAGTACCTTTCTGACCTGCAAAGCAGATCAGCTTGTTTCCGTCTTTCCCAGGGACCTTTGATCTCTTCCTACCACAAAGGAGAACTGGTGTCTGGCACCACCAGCCCTAGTGTCCTACCCCAGAAAATGACATCTGGCAATGGGATGTTGCTGCCAGAGGAACGCAACCAACCTACACCCTCTTCCTGAGTTTGAACCAATAAATAAGGTGACCAGGAATAGTCTACAGCCCAAGGGATTAGATTTGGCAGGCTGTAAAATAGTCTCCAGAGTGTAGATAGGGCAGCTTTCATTTCTCTCTTTTAGAATACCCTTCCACTAAGGCAAGGAGCACAAGCTCTACAGGCAAACTGATACACCAAAAGAATACAAGTGGCAAACAGATCCAGGCCAAATGGCAATCACTCAGAAGTGATTTTTCTGTTCCCATAGGGACCTTTCTGGTCTTGGAAGTCCTTGGATTTCAGCCTGTGTCTTTGCTAGGTGGCAAAGCTCTTCCAGCAAGCTTTTCTGTCTCTTCCAGTCTTTGGGCTCCTCTTTTTTAAGATATTCCTTCTTAAAAGCAGATTTTACTTGTTGCTTCTCTTGTGCTTGCTTCTCGCATTCTCCAACTTCCTGTGGAAGATCTGTCAAGAGTCAATGGGTGTAGGAAAATATCCTGTGACCTCAGCAGCACAGATCTCTTCTAAATCTGTTCCCCCCACCCCCCGCCTTTGAAGTATGCTCCTGTTTTCCACATATTTTCACATAAGGGGAGTCCTAGTCCATTCCAAGAGATATAAACATAAATGCCATTATTAAGCTGGCAAGGCAGAATTACCCAAAGACTCACAATTGTGTAACATGTCCCTTACATCCAAGTATCATCTCTGCTCATGCTCAGGGCACTTCTGGTAGATGCAGCTTTTTCTGGCTCAACTGCAAGATGAAAAGGAATATATTTGGAGGACAATTATCCCTGTCCTTCCTTAATACTCAACATTTACTGTATCTCCTAGAGAGAATAAGCCATTTTTTCTGGTACTTCAGAGTAATACTGTCTGCTGAGAACTTTGTTCAACACATACTTTTATTCTTGCAGGTGAACCTTGATTCTTTCTGCATTTCTTTCACCTGTTAGATTTGCCCACTTACAGTAGAACACTTCTGCCATGTAACAAGTCCATGGGAAACAGATAATTCAACTTTTGTGCTGCACGGTGGTCTAAGTCATGACACTGTAAATTGTTTTAGAGTATGTGCTTGTTACAACATGTCTGCATGGGTCTTTGCACAAAAATGGGGCAGTGAGATGTTCCTGCCATCCATACAATAGCATACAGTGTGGTGCCTGTAGGAGCAAACTCCATGGCTGTTTAGTAGAGGAATGGGTATTAGTAGGGACCTGAATCAGCAGGTTCTGCTGTTTTCTATTTCAGTTCTGCTTGTGGCCCTGTAGTGATGTTAGGGGCTATCCTTTCTCTCCCAAGGAGAGCTGACAGACCTTTGGGAGAAGCTTCTATCTTCCGATCTAGCTCTGGACTCTGACATATTTTTCCCTAAAGAAAATATAAATACATTGTATTGTCACAAAAAAAACAAGTGAGCAAGACCCTTCCCAAGCTTTATTGACCCGCTTAAAGCTCTTCTGAGATGCATCTGTGCCTTGGGTGTGAAAAGGAAGGGCTACGTATATGATGTGTGTGTCTGGGGAGTCTGTTTCCTGGGAAGAGGGAGAGACCAGAAAGAATCATGGCTCCACCACTCTTACTCCCCATGGAGCTGCTGGAGACCTGTGCCAGTCAGACCTGGTTATTGCTGGCCATCAAGTGCTCCACCATGGGAAAACAGTGCTTTAATATCCTGGATATGGTCTGTGGGAAGGTGTCAGTTCTCACAGAAGGTACAAGACTTTCCAGCTTATTGAAACATTTGACTTTTGTAGACCAGTATAAAAGTCTTAAAGTTTTGTCTATTAAATTACCATGTTATAATATTGTGACGAGTCATGGCATAATAGTTTTACTGTTTTGACTCTAAAGCATGCTATGACATGGGTCAAGCTGATGAAATCAAAATGAAAATAATGTTTTATTTTGACAAGACTGTGTTTCTGTTTCATTTGTTTGATAAATTCAAAACAAAAATGTCAGCAGGATTTTTCCAAAGTGAAGTCTCAAAATTACATTTTCTCGTTCAGGTGTGGATTTTGAATGGGCACCATAACCTTGCTTTGTGCTCAAATCATAGTGGTAATGTTGAACATGGATAGCATCTTGGAGTAACAGTTCAGCCTCTGATTTGCTGAGGGCTCTACTTGTCTCTTTATCAGTTCTAGAAAAGAGCTAGAACAGTCTTGTATGTACAGTCTTCTTGGCCCACGGGTCCAGTGTCATACTTTGAACTACACCATCTTCTGCTGTTGTAGTTCCCAGTCATCCATTCCTTCTGTTTAGCCAGCAGGAACCTGCTCCAGAAGTAGGCAGATAAAGAAAAGCTCCTGAAAACCTGGGGTTTGTGACCTGCTGCATCAAGGAACCTCCAAAATATGGAATAAACCTGTTGTACAACAGCAGGGTCTCCTTAAGAGGCCAGTAGTGCAGATGTGCTCTGCGTGGCTGCAAGCCTGGTCTACCTTTATTCATGTGGCACTCAGAATCACAATCTCTTAATCTTATTCCTAGCCCTTGCTGCTCACACATGATGTTAGCAAGTGTCTGTGCTTGCTTCCCCTTCCTCATCTTTGTCTAGTTGGACTAAAATGTCTCTGAGGCTGAGATTTAATTACTTTGTGTACAAAGCACCTGGAGTATTGTGGGGGGTCTTAATCTCTGCTTCTGGTAACCAGTAATGTATCCTTTCTATTGTGCATTTTTCTACTCTGAATATTGACTTTCGTGGTGATATATTTATTTCCCTTGTTTATTCCTTTTTTTTTTTTTTCTTTTCTTTAGGGTTTCCCATTGTTTGCTTGGTTGTGCTCTGATGCACAGGTATTTATCTAAGTGAGGTCTGCTGTATTTGTACCAGCCCAGGTGGCATGTAAGATGCAAACATCGGACACCTCTTTACACATCCCCAGGTTTCCTGGATGATTGATTAATAGCTTTCTCCCTTATCAGCTTTTCTTTCTCATAACTGGGGGTCAGCCTGCATGGGCTAACACCTTCAGGGAGGCCCTATTTCCTATATACATCAGCTTTACTGACTTCTTATTATCTCAGCCCTATCTGAACCTTTGTTCAATTCAAGAGGTAATTAAACTCAAAGCCAAAGCAAATGTCAGGGTGATAATGAGACAGATAAGATTAAAAAAAACCCTTTTTTTTTTTTTCAAGGCCTGACACATACCTGAAGTGCTTGTTGGCGCACAGCCAGTGGAAAGTTTCCTTTCTCTCTTGGATATAGTCAGAAAAGTGACCATGTAAAAAATGACACCACCTCTCTCCAGGTGTATGTTGCTGAGAACAGAACTTACTTGGCAAAGCACTCAAGCATATAAGTATTTGCCCTGAAATTGTTTGTTCATGTGCTTAAATTTAAGCACGTGCTTAAGCGTTTTGTTCAACCAGGGTCTCAATCCAATGCAGCTTGAGTGGGTGTAATTCAACGGGTGCAATTCCATTCATTTCAGTAATGCCAGTGGGAGCCCTGGCCCTGAGTGACTCTGGGCTGTAGCTGTTGCCTTCACTCTGCTACTCCTGCCCAAAACCCAAGGTGAGTGCTGCAGCTTTTCCATGCTGCCCAGTCTGCAGGAGAGTTCAGAAACCGCAGCCGTACCTTCAGGCTGCATAATGCTGTGCATCATCTGCTAGCATTCCCCTTTCTCTGGGTCCTTTTGGGCTGTAAGGATGGGAGTGCCCTTGTCTGATCACTGCTCTGGGCTAATTTTTTCTTTGCAAGAGCTCCCAGCGCACAGGAACTTGATGAAGTTTGGGGGAGATTGTGCAGGAGGTGTCAGGGGCTCTCCCTGTGTCATGAGCTGTCCGTGTTCTCTTTTGCCTTTCTGCACTGAAAGAGTTTGTAATCTGAAGCAGAACTGTGGTGTAATTATCAGGGGCTGGGTTGGAGAAGCCACTAATGAAAAAGAGCTGCAGTTTTCCTAGGGAGCTTCAAAGCTCTCCGCAAGCAGGAGAGCCTGTGAAGGATACACATGGTGCTGGATAGGCAGCCCCTGATAGTTAAAGTTTTACTTAAGCCCATGTGTTTTTCCACTGGGTATTTTTATCCTCTGAAGTCTACTGTACTTGGCTACGTACAATAAACACATCCCTGTTGTTCTCTCATATGTGTTTACTTAGCAGCTGGGGCAGCACAGCTCACCATGTTAGCTGTTGCTTGGTGGCTGAGTAAGTGAAAAGGAAGCACCAAAGCACCCCAGAAGCCCAAGTGTCTCCTGCCGCTCTTTGATGGTCCCATCTCCTCGTATTGCCACCTTGCCTTTTGACTCTGCTCAATGCCGCCCTCTCAGGGCAGGGGGCAGGTACACCTGAGACCCACTCTCTCCTCAGCATTCCTTGTGCAGTCTGGCTCCCATTTTCCTCTGTAGTCTCACCAACAGTATTTCACTCTTCTTTCCTGCTCCCAAACCCAGCAAGAAAAAGCAGTTGTCAGGGTAAGCCTCTCATGGGGTGGATGGGAAGCAGATTAATCTCATATTATCTCACATCATAGTGATGAAGAGCAGAGGCAGGAAGAGAAAGATCTGCGCTGTGGTGGTGCAAAAAGCCCACAATGAAGTCAGGAGCTGAAGACAGGTGTCCTTTGCACGTGGGGACCTGCACGTGGTCTTTCGGCAGCTCTTCCGCCTTCAGTGTTTCGAGGGGGGTGCTAGCTCACAACAGGGTGATTCCATAGAGCTCTGCAACTTGAAGACAGACATTGAAAATGGTAACATCAAGGTCAAGTAATAAGCAGCAGAATTTATTGGTCTCTTTCTCATGGCTCTGTCTGCAGTGGACTGATACTAAACAATAGGTCCAAACTCCTCCCAGAACCCTCACTTTGAGAAAGATGAACAATTTAATTCTCTCTCTCTTTTACAAAGCAGGGAGAAATTCAAGATCTCTTGAAGTTCCTGTTCCTTTACTGATTGGTTCAGAAGTTGGAAGGGTGTAGGGTTGCTGAGCATCATAATTGTGTGGACCTTGTTCCATCAGGATACCAAGCTAAAAATTATTTTCATGAAGCTTTGAAAATATGAAAACAAATAGCAAGCAAGTGAAGGAACTGGTTAGGAGAGGTCAAGTTCAGCACAAAGTCCTGCCGTTACAGCTTCACCCTGTGAGCAGGCTTTGCGCTTTGGGTGAAGCTTTGGTCTACCTAAATAACTGGTTGTCACCTCCCCAACATTGTGGGATGTATTTGACTGCAAAATAGTACATTAGAGCTGCGGATGCTTCTCTCCTGTTGTAGTATGAATTATAATAATTTTTAAATGCTCTAAACATAATACCTTAGGCCATTATTTATTGATTGACTCACTTTGGAAAACAGAAAAGTGGAATTTAATATTAAGACATGAAGAAAGATCAATGTCATTTTGAATATACATTGCGAATACATATTTGATTGTATTAGATTATACATATTGAATACACAAGTTTTATATAAAGCACCTATCAGAAAGGACAGAGATCCCAGGCTGAAGTATTTTGAAACTGTTATCGCATATTTATTACTTGTAAGGACAATCTATTTTTTTAAATGGTTTTAAAAAAGAACTGTGGTCAAATAAAAAAGAATCACTCCTTCAAATAAACAGCTAAGCCCACACATTTAGCAGATGTGGTTCTCATCATGTCTGGGACAATACTAGAGAAGCAAAACAAGATTTGCCCTGACGTGCACTGCCTGAAACCTTCTCCCCGCACATGGGATGAAAGGCAATCAGGCTTTACCCATAGAGGTGGGAAAGCACTTTAAGTTCCTGCTGCCTGTCTTGGATGGGTTGACCAAGGGATTGCTTGGCTGTCATGGGTGTGCTGATAAGTAGCATGTCCTACCTGAAGGAAGTCCTCTGTGTAGAGAAGAAGGTAGGGGTGTTTCCCAGCTCCTGGCATCTTGCTCCCACCCAGAACAGATCCTGGAGCTCCTGAGGTCAGGGCACAAACCACAGCCTCCCAGGGGCAGTGACTCATTTGCAAGACATTACACACTGAGAGGCAAAGCCAACAAATGCCACCCTGGGAAAGGCGTGTGGATGTGCGGTGGGTGGCAGACAGCAAACAGGCCACCTCCCTCTCGAGGTAAGAGCAGGGCAGTGAGGTGTCTGTGGTGCTCCGAACACCCCAAGGACATTGCAGTGGTGTCAAGGGCAAAGGTCCCTGGGATACACTGCCAGGGGCTCTGCAGAGATGGGTAAAACATCTCTCTGGAGTCAGGACTTGCCTTTCACCAAATGCCAAAGCCAAGACAGGAAAACTTCATTATTCTTCTGTGAACACGCTACAGCTGGAGGGGGTTCTTGAGCAGTGGGTGTATGACTGCAAAGTTCTCCTCCTTCTAGGTCCAGGTTTTATCCTGCTTCCAGACATTTTGCAATGGGTCAAAAATAATAAACCACTTTGAAGTCACATTTTTTTGATGCATTCATTTGCTCTTAGACCCTGCCCAGCCCAGGATGGCCCGACTGAGTTCGTTCTTGGTGTCAGGAGTCTGTCTGTCCCAAGTAAGCAACAGCCCTTAACAGAGGTTGTGAAAGCAGTGGAGCTGAAGGTTGTGGAGAAGAACTGAGTACCAGGAAGGCCAAAAAAACTTACTGTAGCTCCACCTCCCTTTTGCTGCTTTTCTCAGTCATAAAAACTCAGCAGGGGATGTTTAAAATGCTAGTCATGTAATTACTCGTTCAGGTTGTGATGCCTCATATAAGATTTCAGCAGAGTAATGGAATCCAGCTCATACTGTTGCAGTGTTTGTACACAGCTCAGGGAAAGAAGAATTGCACGTCCACTCATAAAAGATCCCATCAGGGCACTCAGACCAAGATGAGCTGGCAGGGTCCCACAAACATGGGTGACTCTTCCTCTGCAGTCATTGCACTGAGGCCACAGAAGTACAAGAATTTATTTACTTGCTGAGGAATCGGGAACTGAGAGAGACAGCCAGCTGCTTACACCTGGTATTAGAAAATTGGAGGTAATGGGTTACTGCTGTGTTTTGTGAACTATCTTATGGCCATGTACACAGCCTTTTTCAGCATTTTTGGATGATGGAGAGATGCTGAGGATCAGGTTGTGAAAGGTGCCCTTGCATTTTCCTGGGAGTATAGAAATTTATGTGTATGTATATGTGAGGACAGCTGCAAGCACCAGGAGATCTAGTCACATAGCTGCTCGTACATGGAAGCAAAAATTAAGATGTAAATTTCTTCAGTGAAAATGGTGTTATCACCATACAACTGAAAAACTGAGACAGGCAGCATGCCCGTGACATCCATGACTTGGAAGTTATAAGCAGAATGAGACGCTACATGTAATCTGACATTCACCTGATGTGCTGCCAAAAATGGTATTAAAAAATAGCATAGGCTCGAACATGCTATGGGGCTTGGGATCAGATTTTCTAGGTTCTCGTGGAAAATCAAACCAGCATTAGTTTGATTTTCCAGCTCATGTAGGGTTTGGTTAAGGAAGCATTTTCCACGTCTCTGTTCTCTGGCCAGGAGCAGAATGGCAGATGTGCAAAGCTGTGAAGCAGCTTCCAAGGTATCTCCTGAACACAGCATCCTGCTGTCAGCCCTTAGCAGAGACATTGCTTCATTTTCCTCCTGTTGCTGGATTCTCCCAGGAATCTAATTTCCCTTCAAGCTTCTTTCTAGGACTGCAGAATACAGCTTGAGTAAAGAAGTAGGCAGTGCATAAAGCCAGGTATTTTACTTTCTGTTGGCACATCAGGACAAATCTCAGCTTGTCAGAAACAAAAGGTGGTCCTTTATGATGGAATGGCAGGGTGGGAGGAGGAGGGGTGTAGGGAAAGGGCTGATATAAGGGAATGTAAGGAGTTTTAAAGACCTTCTTCCCTCATCTTGCTTAGATGCTCTATTTTTTTCTTATAATGGGACACATCTCCCTTACGGTTTCAAGTACTTTAAAGTCTGGCACATCATCTCCATGCTGCTCTCACTTTAACCAGGGGAGCTTTGCAGTTTCAGTTTCACTTTACTTTGGGTGAGTCATCCCCTTTCATGAAGATGTTTTATTTATGATGACCCTGTCAAAGAGACAGAAAATAGAAATCTGTTTCAGTAACTGCAGAGAACTTTTGTTCCTGAGAGCTCTGAGCCTGGAAATGTGGGAGGGGCTGCACTGACAAAAGTCACCTTCTCTAGGGATTAACTCCAGAGTCAATTTTGTTGCTTACGACTTTGGGGAGAGTAAATACCACCTCACCCTTCTGCTCCCATAGCTCAGTATCCTTGAATCTGGTTTGGTTTTAATTTTTTAACAGTGGTAAAAGTTACTGATCTCTTAGGGATTGGCTCATTTGTGCATCCAGAGACAACGTCTCAACAGAGACATTAGGCTTTGCTCTTGGGAAGATGAGGAACTTACCTTCTTACCCTCTCTGTGGCAGCAAGAAAGAGCTCCAAGAAGGTGTGGAGGAGCCCATAGGAGTGCATCAGTGATTTCTCATATGCTGGGGTGTCATATGCATGGACCAGGAAGCTGCAGGACTGTCAGAGAGAAGTATGAGGTGGGAGGTTCCTCAGTCTCCTTTAACCTGGAGTGTGAGGCGACACTGGTAACCTGAAAATATTTTATTTCTTAAAAGCCATACCAGGACCTACTGTAGTGGGTATGAGCACTATCCATGTTCTGGTCCTTGTTGCTATTGAAGAGGGTTTCCCGTGAGGGAAACAAATCTTGCTCTTAAACCTTTGGGGTGAACTGGGCAACCAGACTCCTCTTGGATCATGGACTTGGACCTGCTGTTAATACAGCCTCAGAACCCACTTCAGTCAGTGCCAGAGGATGTCACTTCTGTCTCAAGCCTACATGGATGTCCCTGAAGACAGTGTTATCCTGACAGATTTTTTCTTTTATTTGTTATTTTCTCCAATAACAAGAAACTTTTGTGGAAAGATTTCTTTCTTTTCCACTCCTTGGGAGTTTGGTAACTACTCACAATGCCAAGTCAGCAACTTTATTTGCACAACCTAACCAGAACGACTTAGAGGCTAAAGAGGACCAAAAGGAATTACTTGTGTTCATTCCTAGGATCCTCTCCACAAGAAATGTAGGAGTGAACCCCCCTAGCCCCACCTATGATTCAACTAGTTCATCATCCCAATAGAGACCAATAGAGATGTTTTACAGGAATTAATTATTTTCTTCAACAAACCCGTTAAGAAGGCATTGGCTTGAGCTCTGAAGGTTTTATATCCTTTCTGTGTCTCTTAGATGCCTATGTTTTTTGCGTAACAAATATAGTGGTGAATCCTGGGAAGGGATAAACAGAAGAGATAAAGACTTTGAAGCCCAGAGCTTGCTTGTCTGGTGTCTGTTTAAATGCCATATGACAAAGCTTTATTAGCACAAAGCAGCAAGGTCTGCATGTGGACCAGGCAGGTCTCTCCTGCCTGATGTCTCTGTATAGCCCATGTGCTCACTCCTTATCCCTGGTTTATACAGCTGGTCTGAGGACCACCCCAGGTAACAAAGAAAACATCAGCTCTTGAAAGATCTGCTGGGAATAAGAAGATGTCTTATTATTTACCCGGTTGGATTTATGCATGTGTGTGTGGTGTTTAACAAGGAGCCCAGTGCCTGCTGGACTCCTGAGGATGGAATTTATACAGGCCAGCATTTGGCTGCTGCAGTTTATCTTGAATGAAAGAATAATAAACTCAGCTGACAGGATGATGTATGCAAAGCATCTTCTCCTCCCACAGCGTGTGGTAGAGGTGTCTGGTTTGCAAGGAGTCCTATTATTAAGTGATTAGCCTTGCAATGTTATCAATATCAGATTGCTTAAGGCTTTAGGGGATTGGCAGTACGGTAGGACTTGATGTCTATCCATCATGGTGACAGTCAGATACAGATGGTGGTGTTAGAGCATTACCTGTATAGGTGAAACAGACACATGGGTTTGTCATGTGAAGCCTCTTAGAGATATTTGCAAAAGAAAACAAAGCAGTGTCTTCATTATCCTTAGTTCCGTTAAGAGATAACTTCTGCTACATGGTTTTAAAGGCCCTCTTTGTCTTCTCCTTGCTTTCCCTATTACTGTCTCTTATTCAACAAGAACAAAAACAAAAACTTCCTAAACACCACTTATTATGGTATTTTCTTGACTTTTCAGGCAAGGATGATTTATTCATCCTCAATTAAGTTTCAGCATCCAGGCATCTTCAGTCTCCTTTTTGTGCTTCTGACAGTTCAGATGGTAACTCTGGGATCTTAGGAAGCCCAGACCTTTGGATTTTTCTATCATCACCTAAAGGATGCAAAAAAGATGATAAAGAAACAACAACTTGCTGCACTGGATATGTTTCACTGAATAGTCACTGAGACCTATATCTTCAAAGGTAGATCAAGTACTTCAGGGGATCTGATTGTAACTATTTAAATTGCATCCTGCTCATATCATAAATAATGCTTACCCCTTTTGTAAAGTGAAAAGCTATCCACAGCCACACCTCACTGTACATGTTTCCTCTTGTTGATACTTTTTCTTACCCTAGCTGTGACACCAAAGTCTCCTAGGTAAGGGTCTGCTGTTGCAGTTCATTATACAAATTTACAGTGTTGTATACATGAGTGATTACAATGGATTGTATATCAGCTGGAATTTTATCTCTCCAAAGTGCAACTGCTCCCCCAACACAGGATAATTCTCAGAAAAGGAAACATTAGGCCAAGTACAATCAGGCTAGGCTGGCACTTTTAGGAAAATTTGGGTCTAATCCATCATGACCACATGGAGAGAGCTGGAGTATAGTTTCTAAAGCCTTTCTATTTTCCTTACCTCCCAGTAAGTCTTTGGTGTCCTGTGGGACTGACTAAGATTTGATTATATGTTCCTGGGAGTTAGAGCTTTTAATCCTGAGATTTGGATGTGTAAGCAGATACTTCCCTGATCCCACCCATCTCAAAAGCAAAGAGAGAAATGGTCACAAAGAATACAGCCCCCTCCTGATTAAAATGTTCATGTGCTGTCTGTCTGTGCAGACATGCTCTGCAGGAAAGCTGAAGGCCAAATCTCTCAAAGCATTGCTTTGGAGCTTGGAGCAGCGTTTCAGACACTTGAATGAAATTCAGGGTCTTCTTCTCCAAGAAGACACTGCTATATAACAGAATATCACATTGCCTAGGAAATTAGAAGGCCAGTTCAGGTATCTGAAATAGCTTGCTCTCTGCATCGCTTCCCATTTCTCAAATATGTGGAAGTTCCTACAGCATCAGCTTACCTCTACCTAGGAGGACACATTTTGAGGGAAACAGGACCTGGTCCACTGAGGTCAGTGGTCACTCATTGTTTCAATAGGCTCTACTGTGGGTCCTGTAGGGGCATTATACAGCTCAGTGATGTTACCCAGATCGTTTATTTACATGTTTTGTTGTCCTCTGTTTCCTGTTATCTGTTTTCCCTTCCAAGTGTGGAGACAGATTTATCCTAGCAATTTACAAAACATCTTGCTGCGGCTTTTTTGTGAAATCACTTGTATTATTTCTTCATTCCCTGACTTTCTTTGCCCAAAAAAACACCTTTGCTTTTTCTTCAGCATGTTTCCTCCTAAACCACCCAAGTTTCAAACCATCATTTTAAAACAACCAGCTCCACAAGGAAGTCAGTGCTGGTTTTCCCACAATAAACTCCAAAGCACAGAAGTTTTTGTCAGGGCAGGATCAGCACCACTTCCCTGTTGGTCTAGGTTTTGTGCCATTGTATATCATATTTGACCAGTCCCAAGTGTGGCATCGCATCCCTGACACCACACACACCACACCCCACAGAGCCAGAGAATGGAGATGAACTCCTGGCCACAAAGTTTTATCTCAGCTTTCAAATCTTCTTTTGCACCGTGGGCAGCTTGGAGCAGATTGAATCCTAATGGGCTGTTAGGCCAATTTGGGCTTGCTAACAGCTTTTGTAAGAATAAGAAATGAGCTGGGACAGAGAGGAGCAAAATGCTTTGGAATATATATTTAATTCTCTGCTAGTGCTTCTGTGGAAGAGCCAAAATGAATATTGCTGTCACTCAGATTTTCCTCCTGTCTTTATCGTTATTTTACTTTATTGTCCCTGCCCCACAAGGCCACACTTACAGTGAGCGTGCAAGCGTGCCACTCTGCTGACCTTGGTGAAGATACACTGTCCGACACCAAGTGGGGCTGGGGACCTCTACTTTCCATGGGGCACACATCCTGCACAGAAACTGGGGATTTGGGCTGAAATTGCTGGCTTCATTCAGTGAAGAAGAGACAGCCCACAGAGCCAGCAGGTGATGTTGGAAAGCTGTGAGACTTCCCTGTGCCATGGATGCCATTTAGCAGTGCCCTGCAAGCAGGTGGTAGAGCAGAGACCATGTCTATGGTATGGTCTGCACCATGCACAATCTCTGCAGTCAGCAGAAATGAAGCTTTGCTCCTTCTGCCTATATGAGATAATCTTATATGAATAGATCACAAACAAGGGTGCTGGAATAAAAATACAGACATTTTGCTCTATATCCACCAAGTGAAACTTTCACTGTAGGGTTAGTCAGCTGAAGGGATCTCACATTTTTAGGAGTCCACATTCCACAGCACACAAGTCAGCTAAGGAAGCTGGCACTGACGCAGACAAAATTTGGAGAAAAGGGTAATACATGTGGAGGGGGAAAAGAGGAGGATGAGAACCCTATAGGAGGAGGTCTGTGAAAGAGGGTTGATGGCTGTATTACTCAAGGTGTAGGTGGAGCAACTGCAGGGAGAAAGAGGAGAAAGGGAATATAGTGTTATCTTCTGAAAAATGTCTCTCATTGCTGCTAGTCTGTTCTGGTTTGACTCTGGCATTGCAGTCAGGGAATGTGATTTTCCATTGCAAAGGACCACAACGTACTTGGTGATGAGGCACTGATTTTGCACTCTTCTGAATTTTTCTCCCCCTTTTTCACCATGACTTTTGCAGCATTTTGATCATAACATTATAGTCAGAGCAAGTGAAACCATGCATAGCCAGAAGTGTATTACCTCCTAGCAGCAGGCTGAAGGGCTCCTTTGCTCGGACAAATGGTGCAGGTGGGTTCAGAATAGTGCTCATGGTTCCAGGTCTCAACCTGGCCAACCATAAAGGGTGTGACTGCAGCAAGAGCAAAGGACTAGCAATCTCATTTGCCAGCATTACCCATTCCAATTATTCTGAGGATTAAAAAGCAAAAAAAGCTCCTGTGCCTTCCAGTTTATTCTATCCTAATCGTTTGATCTTGCACATTTGGAATTACTTTCCCCTCTTGGAGCTGATTTAGCATGCTGGACTGCTCCTGCAAGTGCCAACATTGTGCGGGGAGGAACAGGTAAGCACAAAGGAATGGAAAGTTGTCGTCTCCTCTCCTAGCTCAGTTCTAATTCTCCTTTGGCCTAGACATCCTTGGTAGCATCAACGTTTTGGAGATCTCCTCTGGAAACCCATTAGAAGACATATAGGATTGCTTTACCCAGACTGAACCACATCCAAAAAACTTACTGAGTGTTAAAAACATCTTGGAAAATGCTATATTGAGCCCTTTTGATGCATTCAATAGCTCCAGGATATATTTGTAGTGTTCTGGGGTCATGGAAACAACATTCTTTCCTTAAGCTTTTGGGTGTTTTGGATATTGTGGGTCCATGTCGTGCAGACAGCAAGCAGAGATTGTGCTACATATGCCACTGGTCTCCATGGAGTGCCAGTCACCACCAGTTACACAGTCAGAGAGGTTAAGAACCAGCAACTGATGGACTCAAGTCATCTGCTACTCAGCTGTTGTCTTACAGGTGTCTAGCAAAAACTCAGGGTAGAATCCACCTTTTGGACCGCCTTGTTCTTCCAAGGAAACCTCTCTTAAACAGGTTCTTTTCCATCCCCATCATTAGAGAGACACTCAAAGAATTGCACTTGTCTTGCTGGAAGAGTTGAAAATCAGTAACTTGTACTCCTAGTGTTGTTGCTATTTTTCAGATAGTGGGTTGTGTGTGGACAGCCTAATGCTGGAAGATCCCAAATTGTGTCTTCGATTCTGTCCTTTTTTTCTCTTGCCACCTCTGCGTTCATCACAATCATTATTTAATGAAAGACATTCCCAGTGATGGAGCGAATGATGGTGTCCAGGGCTTCCTACCTTCCAAGCTCAGTCTCCTGTCTACTAGACAGGCTATCTTAAGGCTCAGCAGCTGGGCTCCCCTCCAGGCACTGGAAGACATGGGGTTGAACCTTCCCATGGCAGGCAGACAACAAAATGGAGTTGTCTTCCTTGCACATCACTGTTATAAACATTGGATTATAATATGGGCAGCCTCCCCTTCCAATTGTTCTTTTGAATTAACTGTTTGTGGTGTTTGTGTTTTGTGCAGGAGTGAATGACAAGTGTTGGATCCATCTCCTAGGCTGAGACATTTGGGGCTCTTCCTCAGGAGGTGAGCGAATGCATAACCAAGGCAAAATCTTGCTGACCCACTGTCATTCTGTTCTTCTGTCTGAAATGAGGCATATAGGGCAATGCCACTTCTGTGCCTTGCTGCCCCTTGCTGTGGCTGAATCATTGGTTGGATTCCTCCTCAGGGAACTTTTGAAGATGGTCACCTTCTCATTGTCTGTGCAAACACCAGAAGTCCATTTCTCCTCAAAGAGAGAAAAAATGAGTCAGCTGGGGATCCCAAAGAGAAGCTACCCATCTCCCATCTAATCCCAATTGCTCTCTACTGCCTGTGCCTCTTCTGTATGACTCTAGACTCATGCTGAGCATAAGAGGTTTCCAGTACATACAGGTTGGCTGGTGTGAGCTCACTGACCACTTCCCTTCCTTGGCCAAAGGTGATCTGATGCTTCTAACTGCTTGCAGTAATGTAGCTCATCAGACACCTCCAGCACATTGTCTCCTTGCAAGCCTGCAGCTCCCTTGCTTGAAGGCAAGCAAGAGAAGTCACACAGGCGTAGTGTGAATGTTTGAAAAACATTTATAGAAAAGGGAAGGAAAAGCAAGTCAGTATTAATAAATTACAGAAAGATAGAACGTCTGCACTAAATTACTACAAACTCAAGTGAGAGTGGAAAGCTAAATAAATAAAGGGGAAATCATGTTAAGAAAGAAGATGAGTAATAGAAAAAATCTCCTTCAAAGTGCCACCAGTTAGCCTTTTTGTACAGCACTATATACAAACAAACCTAATGGAGATATAACAGGAGTCAGGAAGCTTGATGCAGCTGTCTAACAGCTGTCTGCCCCATTTATTCTGCTCCTTTCTGACTCTACATTATCTTATGGCCTGGCTAGTGTAGTACAAAGAGAGGGGCCCTGAGGATTTGGGCTGTCTTGCCCCACCAAGGTTGCCAGGGGATGGACTAGCTGAAGGCAGAAAGCCTCAGCAGGAAAGGATGATGAGGTAGGTACCCACACACAGCAGGGCATTAGGAATGACCTTGGAGAAACCATGTGGCAGGGAGGACATTTGAACATGAAAAAAACACTTTGTTATTGTTCTTCTTCTAGTTCTATCAACATATCTGCCCCAGTTGGACATCATGGGGCACAGAGGTAGAGAAGGTGACCTTCAAAGATCTATCCCAGGCATGTGACTGATGTCTCATATATTCCCTTTATTCAGAGATGTACCTGCACAAGAAGTTCACGTTCACAGAATCATAGAATCACAGAATGGTAGGACTTGGGAGGGACCTCTGGACATTATCAAGTCCAACCCCCCCTGCCAACACAGGAACACCTAGGGCAGGTCACACAGGAACAGATCCAGGTGGGTCTTGAAAGTCTCCAGAGAAGGAGACTCCACCACCTCTCCGGGCAGCCTGTTCCAGTCTCTGTCACTCTCACAGGGAAGAAGTTTTTCCTCACATTGAGGTGGAACTTCCAGTGTTTCACCTTCCTACCATTACCTCTTGTCCTATCACAGGGCACCACTGAAAAGAGACTGGCCCCTTCTACTTGACACCCACCCTCCAGATATTTGTAAACATTAATAAGATCCTCTCTCAGTCTTCTCTTCTCTTCTCTTCTCTTCTCTTCTCTTCTCTTCTCTTCTCCTCTCCTCTCCTCTCCTCTCCTCTCCTCTCCTCTCCTCTCTTCCCCTCTCCTCCCCTCTCCTCCAGGCTAAACATCCCCAGGGCTCTCAGCCTTTCCTCATAAGAGAGATGTTCCAGTCTTTTAATCATCTTTGTAGGTCTCCATTGGACTCTCTCTAGTATTTCCCTGTCCCTCTTAAACTGGGGAAACCAGAACTGAACACAATACTCCAGATGTGGTCTCACTAGTGCAGAGTAGAGGGGGAGGAGAACCTTCCTTGACCTGCTGTGCACCCCAGGATACCATTGGCTTTCCTGGCCACATGGACACATTGCTGTTCTATGGATAACTTACTGTCCACCAGGATGTCAAGGTTCCTCCTCATGGGGCTGCTTTCCAGTGGATTTACCCCTAACATGTACCAGTACATGGTGTTGTTCCTCCCCAGGTGCAGGACTCTACACTTATCCTTGTTGAACTTCATTAGATTTGCCTTTGCGCAGATCTCCAGTCTGTCCACATCTTGCTGGATGGCAGCACAGCCTTCTGGTGTATCAGCCACTCCTCCCAGTTTTGTATCATCATCAAACTTGCTGAGGGTACACTCTATTCCTTCATCCAGGTCATTGATGAAGATGTTGAATAAGACTCGACCCAGAACTGACCCTTGGGGAACACCACTACTTACAGGTCACCATCTGGACTCTGCACTACTTATCACAACCTTTTGAGCTCTGTTCAGACAGTTCTCAACCCATCTCACTGTCTACTTTTCTAACCCACACTTCCTGAGCTTTCCCACAAGGATATTATGGGAGACAGTATCAAAAGCCTTGATGAAGGCAAGGTAGACAACATCCATTGCTCTCCCTGCATCCACCCATTCAGTCACACCATCATAGAAGGCTATCAGATTAGCCGGACATGACTTTGCCTTAGTGAATCCATATTGGCTACTGTTGATAACTTTTTTTTCTTCCATGTGCTGAGATAGGATCTCCAGAATGAGCTGCTCCATCACCTTCCCAGGGATGGAGGTGAGGCTGACTGGTCTGTAATTTCCAGGGTCTTCCTTCTTGCCCTTTTTGAAGACTGGAGTGGCATTGGCTTTCTTCCAGTCCTCAGGCACTTCACCTTCTCTCAGTGATCTTTCAAAAATGATTGAGAGTGGTAGAGCAACAACATCAGCCAGCTTCCTCAGCACTCGTGGGTGCATCCCATCAGGACACATGGATCTGTGTGTGTTCAATTTATCCAAGTGATTTCTAACCCGATCCTCATTGACCAGTGGAGAGACTTCCTCCTTCCAGGCCTTCACTCTTACTTCCAGGGTCAGGGATTCCTGAGAGCTGGTCTTAGCAGTGAAGACTGAAGCAAAGAAGGTATTCAGTAGCTCTGCCTTCTCTGCATCCTCTGTCACCAGGTGTCCCACATCATTCAGGTTGACATGGGTACAAATGAGAGAGGGGTTCAAAATATAATAGAGTGTTTCTCTCTGCCCTAAAGCAAAATCAGCTGCACCATTCCTGATGAAGGTATCTGTTTATTGGTCCTAAAGGAATTCTGAGATGGCTGTTCCATATCTTCCTTAAGCAGCCTATTAATATACTTGCTACTGGGAAACTGTTTTGAATGCCTAAATTGCTTTTCTTGTAGCAATGGAAAACCACAGATTTGCTGTGTCTGTACAACTAAAACAGTAGATCCTCTTTGACTCTGCAACAACCATCTACACGCTAAAAGCATGTTATCATTTCTTCTTCAGTCTTTTCTCCATTAAACAATCCTGACTTTTTTAGTCTTTTTATTTTCATAGACCACATTTTCTACATTTCTGTCAGTTCTTGATCTTCGTTTTGTGGAAGTGCATTCCTTAAGCTTAAGGAACAGTAACTCAATGAAGGCCTCCCCTCTACTAAGTAAAGAGCAATATCACTTTTCATGGTGTGCGTGCTTGAATTCCTGTTTGCACATTCCATGTGATAATTTGCTTTTTCCACACCAGTCTATCATTGCTGTTTCAGGTTCATCTAACCCACAAATCCTTTTCCCAGAGACTCCTTTCTAACCAAAATGTCTTTCTGAATTTTTAGCATCATAAAATTTTCATATGTGTAATCTCCATACTTTACCTGAGCTTAATCCCTTGATCTTGCTATGTCATCCCATCCATCTTTTTCAGACTATTTCTCCAACTTTTTAAGATCATTCCGGAACCAGATGTTTCGCTGAGATGCCTGGTAACGTAAGTCTTTTCCTTTGTGCGTAAAGTCTTGTTTTTCTAAATATTCCCAAGGCTGTTCTTTCCCTATGCTAGCGTTAAATCTTACCTTGTTTTCATTGGTATCAACTGTGTTAATGGAAACCTCACATTTGACAGGTTCAGATGAGAAAACAACAACAACAACAACAACAATTATATACACTTTGATCTACTCACTGTAATCTCTCTTCACAGAGTAGTGAACTGATATTTTCCTCCATCTTTCTTTTAGTGAATGATTGAATTATGTTACCTTTGGTGTCTCTTGATAATTTAATTTTCATTTTCCTGACCTTGTTTCACATGGCTATGCTCATACTCATCCTTAGACACCTGGGGGTTTTTTTCTACTTGTGATTCCTTTTTCTTCTTGAGGTCAATGAAGAGAAGTTGATGTCTTTTCCATTTCTGGTTCTTCTGTATCTGCATTTTTGCCTTTAGCACTGTTTCTTTGTGGAACTGCTAACTGTCTGTAAGTCCTCTTTTTCTTGGTGGTTTCCCACAGGACATTACATGTCAGTTTCCTAAGCTTATTGAAGTCTACTGGTCTGAAACCCCTTGGGTTGATTTTTCTTCTCTTCTCTTGACTTGCATCTTCAAGAACCATGAAATCTACCTTTTCATGGTAACTCCCATACACATTGTCTTCCATCTTTCCTTTTTCACACTGCTCCTCCCTCGTGATGAGATTTAAACCCAGAGGACTTTTTCCTTTACTTCCTTTCTGGGTCTTCTGAGTCCAAACAAAAGTTGTGTTAAGCCTATTCCATAAAGGTGCTGGTTGTTTGTAAGCTGCTAAATTCTTTTTTTCAATAAATCTCTGTAAATGCAGCTAAAATCTTCCACTTCCTACAAGACCTGTGCTACAGGTGTCTCTGCTAGTTACTTCCAAAGAGCCTCATGCATCTTATCTTCATGGATGGTTGGCCTTTAATAGACTCCAATACACTCTGACAATGGTATCCTCTTTCCACTTTTGCAGACTTTCAGCAAGGCTAACACTATCTGTCTTACGGATTTCAGAACAAGCTTATACATACAAGGCCTACAAAGTGACACCTCTTTTGTCTCTCTGCTGTCCATTCTTCTTGAACAAGCAGCATCTTTTTCTGTTAGCATTCCAGTCATACGAGTGCTTCAACCATGTCTCTATTATTTCAGTGAAGCTGGATCTTATATTAAAACTCTGTTAGAATATGCAGAAAGTTTATAAAATGCTGATTTCACCACGCTTCTTTCATTACTATGCCAACATCCAAGACTGAGGCACTATCCTTTTCTGGTTTTTTCTGTGGCCCTGTGACAAATAGACTTATTTTTCCTATTTTTAAAGTCTTCCTCTAGTTTGCTGTGGTGTAGGCGTGAGCACATTCTGACCATGTGGTTTTTACTCCATGCACATTGTCGTCATCCTGAAACACCATCTCATAGGTAATAAAATAATTTTTGTGAGATTCAAACATTCTTTTTTTTTTGTAGGTACTGGTGCATAGGACACCACTCTGTTTTTCAACCATTTGCTCACAGGAATCAGGAATAGTGACTCTTCCTCTAAACTGAAAGCAATTGACTTAAAAATAGAGTTGTCTTAGCTTGAGAATGAGGTTTGAAACTCACCACTATGAGTAAGTGAAGATAAGGGAGAAAAGTGCCTATCTTACTACGCAGAAATTAGTCTGTTTCCTTCAGACTAGAAAGACATACAGCTCTTTTGAGTCCTTAAGTGCGAAGGGGATGTAGCATGCCATGCCAGCAGGAATGCTCACTTCATCTACATGCAAGAGTTTTTCCTAACCTTGGTGACCACACAGCCCAGAACAAAAGTTCTCAGCAATAACACAAATGAAGGAAATTGTCAGTCATGGGAGTGCTTCAACACATTCTGCATTGCCCAGAAATGTAAGAGACCATCTGGAATGAGTGTGGAATATTTTTGCCAATGACCTCATGACAGAATATTGAGAATGTTTATTAAGTTTACAGATGACACCAGGCAGGAATTACTTGTGAGTTTGAAAGAGGACAGGATTAGAATTCAAAATGATCTTGCCAAACTGGATGAATGCTCTGAAAAAAAATAGAATGCAATTCAACAGAGACACATACAACACATACACTTAGGCAGGAATAATCATCAGCATAAGCTCATAACGAGGAACAATTTTTAGAAAGTTTGCAGAAAAGGACGGGGAGGAACTCTAGTGAATCACAGGAGGATTTGTCAGCTAAGCCAACTGTGTCATACTTCTGTGAAAATGTCAACTATTATCCTGGGATACATGAGTGGGAATAGATCTTGAATGATACCTTCCACTCAGCACTGGGAGGGCTTCAAGAGGAATACATGGTCCAATTTTGGGCACTTTGCTCCTGAAAAAATATGGAGTGTTTGGAGGAAGGCAGGGCAGGAGCAACATAATAGTGCAGAGGACTGGAAAAATGAGAATTGCAGGAGTTTGCATGGAGGCTGTTTAACAGTGGAAGAGGTATGAAATAAACTTCAGGTAAGTAAAGCCTCTACAGAAAATAAGGAAATGACCTGCTCTCCCATCCTGAGAACTAGAAGACATAAATGCATCAGGAAAGATGAAGATCAGGCATTACTAAGAAAACTTTCCTGATGGTCAGAAGAGTGGCACATCAGGAGTATTTTGGGAAAGAAGTTTACACCCTGGAAAACCTTTAGACATGCATCTTTGTTTAAGGTGAATTGCAGGTACAGACAGTTTTGGGTAGCCTCTCCAAAAGGACCGGATAGCTGAATGCACAACTCTGGACTATGACCCAAAGAGGTGAAGCCAATATTTAAAACAAAGAAGCTTAAGGGAGTTATCCACGTGTATCCTGTCTTGATTCTAAGCAAACTTTTGGCATGCTCTTTCTTCAAAAACCCAGATGTTCCTATGTGTTCAAAATGGGTATTCCCACTGCACCAGGAGACCATTGTTCTGTCACCTGGGGGTGTTTGATGTTGTCTTGCTTGACAGCTCCGGAATTCCTCCACTATGCCTGGGTGGAAGACACTCTGGGCTACAGTTGACTGGGGCAGACCATGTCTTTCCCCTCTCTCCCTGAAATGCTAGTCTGAGCAGGGAGCCAGGCAGGTGTTAGACACAGGGCAGCATATCAGCACCTGCTTCCACCTGTGTGTATACACACAGTCCCCTCATTTCACCATTCTGTTGTCTTCCTTTCTCCAGGTGAACCGAACAAGCAGGGGGTCAGCACATGATGCAGATAATCATGTCCCTCAGTGTGGGACAGTCTTTTCCTATGTCTTACCCAGTGTGGAAGGCAACAAAGATAGGTGATGCTACCCTACCATCCAGTCACACCACAGGAAAGGTCATGGTCTTCTGTGTCCTTGGGAGTCAAGGGAGGAAGCAGTAGCCTTATCACCTTTGTGTAAGATCTGGATTTAGGGCACTAGTGATGCAGAGGTGGTGCCTTCCCAAAGGGAGTTTCAATTTACCTTTCTTTCATTTATGAAGTGATCACCTCTGTATTGGTTCGGTCTGGCTTTCAACATTGTTCCAAGTAAGTAAGTTTAAACTCCTATGATTCACATGATCCCTGACTAATGGTGCCCAAAATGAAAAATTCTAGGAGTTTCATGATGAAAACCGTATTTAGTGTTAGTTGTATCCATATATGGTAGGAACTGTTGGGAATAAAGCAACAAAAAGAAATACACTGGTAAAGATAGGAAAGTAAACCTCTAGAGTGAGATTTTTCATATGACATTTAAAGGACATGATAGAAACATTTTGGTGGGGATCAAATGTCACTGTTCTCCATATTTAGGCTTGATGTTCAATCTTTCTTATTGGTCAGGTTCTAGAGAGAAAAAAACACATAAACATACAAAACACCTTCTGTTCATCTCCTGGTTTTGTACTTGGGACTCTTCCTCCCCCTTTAGCACCAACCCCTCCCAGGTTCCACATCACTATGGGGTTATTAATCAGTTGTGATATCCACATGACCTCCAGTTTCAGCTCTCTTTGGTCCCTCTACTACAGTGGCTGAACTATTTCTAATTGGCTAATCAGCTTATCCGGTTTGGTCCTTGATGCAAACCAGGTCTAGACATGATCTATTCCTGGGAGGCCCCTGGGTTCAAGGGGCCAATCTCACACCCTGTCCATCACTATTGTCAGCACAGTACCCTATCTCAAAGACATGCCAATGAACATTAGTGAGAGATTAAAATGACAGCCTTGGTTTTCTTACATGCCTTTTAATCATCGTAACATGCAGTCTAATGTTTCACTCTGTCTTCCTTTCCCTGCAAGAGCATGTTCTCAAGGAAGGAACCAGGAGGGATGAGAGCGGGTCAAAGACCACAGCAGGGTGAAAGCAGTGGAAAGAAATTAAAATGGAAGGTGGGGGAGGAGGAGGCAAGAGACAAAAACCAAGTCAGAATCTGGCAGCCAGACACAGAGAAACAAGGCTAGAATTTCAATTCCCTCATTTGGCTCCCACAGGCTGATATCTTACAGGTACCACTCGCTGTCACACCAGTTTGCCACCAACATGTGCTAACACTGGTGCCTACAGCAAGCTGCCCAACATCCATAGCCACACAGTTGAAAGGTGATTTTCACAAATGCTGCACATCTCAACTTGTCCTGGGAAATGCTGTGAGGCTTGTCTGCTCTGAAAACCAAGCTGTCTTTTTTGAAGTGCCTGCATATGGATTTAGTAGCTGACTTTTAGACCTTTGGGTTTCTGAAAAAGTCTTAACCTGGTCACTTAGCTGTGACTTTATGCAATTATTGGCCATTTAGGCAAATGACAATCAGAAGGCTGCATGCAATAAGATTGTGTCTGAATTCCTTCTTGGTCTCTCCGGCAGTGAATAGTTGGTGGCTCTTCTTAAACAAAGCCCCATTCTCTGCAGAGATGTGTCAGTGTAAAAGGCGGATGGTCCTATATGAATATCTACTACACAGGCAGGCATAAAGAAGGTCTCCCTGTGCCCCAGTTGGAGAGCTGTGTGGCTGTGTTAACAGCATGCACAGCCAAGGTTAATGACCTCACTTGCCCAAGACTTCCTTGTGCTCGACCAGCTCTGAATGCAGACAGAGCAAGTTCACACCTGCCTGCAAAATACCATATGGACATCGTCTGTAACAAACTTGCTCAGATGGTTCATTTCTAAGGGGCATTCTAACTTTTCCTGGATGTATGTGTATTTTTTTCCTCTCATAGTTATGCTTTTACTGAAAATTTTAGCTAATGTAATACCAGTTCCTTAGCTTTTCAACTCCTTGGTCCAAAACTATTTGGCTGGTGGGATGTGTGAATTCCTTTAGCCAACCAGTGGAGCATGTAATTAGCTCTATATGCACGAATGAATTACGCATATGTTTTTCTATGTGGCTTCAGCTGGTAACTAAGCATGAGAAGTTTCCAGCTAGAAAAGGAAACCAGTGAGAAAGTTAATAAAGGCTGTGAAGTGGGCAGTGCACAGGATGTCTCTGGTTTTCCTTGCTCCCTTTCTCCTACATATCTGATTCTGCCTGCATCCTCATTTTTGCACTGTGTTTTCCATGGGATACACGTACCTCAGTGGATGCTGGGAGCATCCTATGAGATACACTCTGCTTCCAGTGCCTCACATTCTGCTTTCACACAGCACTGAATTTGAGTGACATTTCCTGATCTGGTAAGGATTAAGTTTGCCCAGTTGCAGAATTTAGCATGAATCCTGCTCACCCATCCCACCCTGCCTAAGCAGGAGATGGAAACAGAGCCTTATAATCACACCTGGCTAGTCTGTGAAGTTACTAACTTTTGGCTGAGATGAGGTATCTGGCTCTGTGTGTGTTTTGCACTAAGGATGTTTCAATACACAGTCAAATAGGTTTGCTTGAGTCATTTCACAGTCCAACCACATCATATACTTGCAGAGTTTACTGCGAGGGCAGCTGTCTTACTGAACGGTTACTCTGTTCCGCTTCCCTCCTTTTTGTTGTCTGTTTAGCATTTCTTTAAAGATGTGAGCTTTAAAGCAGGTCAGAGTTGAGGCAAGTTTCATATTTGACAATCCTTTCTCAGTCTTTGCAAGAGTGCAGAAATCGGCTATGTTGAGTTGGCCTTCTCTGAAGAGGGAGAATGTAACCCTGCTGGTAGCACCATTAATATTATTTATATAGCAAGTTAAAGTACAGAGTTCAGATTTATTTATTTTTAGGGGGTTTTTTTACATTTCTGGGTGGAAAAAATGATTAGAATGTTTTACATAAGCAGTCCATTTCAATACTTGATTTTTGTAATGCACCCTGGCATGTCAGAGCTATTATTTCCTAATATAAATAATACACTAGTACACAGACTTTCCCCATGTTAAAATCTATCCTATTCTTTAAAACCATACCATGCTCAGATGGAGTAGAATGGACAGAAAGTAATACCTTCAAAGAGAGAACTTCTAGCAGGCCATCAGTTCTCAACTGATTTCATGGTGAGAGTAAATTAGAAGTAGATTCAATGTAAACACTGTTGACTTCCACCAGTGGTTCATACTAAATTGCTGCATCCAAGGTGCAAACCAACACTGCCTGAGGTCAGCAGAAGTCTTTGCACCGTCTCTCTGGTTCTCAGGCATCCAAATGCAAGCTATCCAGCTAGGCAACACAGCCATCATCTCTCCCTCTGACCTCCCTCTGATACTGCAGACAAGGCCACACATTTTGCAGACAGGGAAAGGCTGAGCAGCAGGCATTTCAGCCTCTTACAGATGTGGTTAAATTATCTTAATGTATTTAAACAAAGCGCAATGTCAAAGTAGCGTAAATACCATATTTCAGCAAAATGGCTGCTTCTCCAGTGTTCTGCTTGCCGATGCCAAATGAAATACTTCTCACTGTTTATTCTCAGAATTCTTTCTTGCCCACTGAATTTTCATATTGCTGGGCTGGGCCAAATAATCAGTTTCCTTTTAAAAGAGAAAAACCATTAATGCATTCCAATAGGCTTTTCATGTTACATTAGAAACCCTTGGGAGTGCAATGTGATTAGCCTATGTTGGTTTTAATTATTGCTGATTGGAGCCTACCTGTGGGGAAACTGCAAGGTACACAAACAGCTACCTGTGCACCCTGAGACATTTACAGGGCAGATGAAGGAGGAAGCTCGAAGCGTATAGTAGCTGTTTGGTGTATCAGTGGCATTTCTAGCCTTTTTAAACAGGATGCCCTTTGTGTTAAAAAACACACCTGCACCACTTCAGAGATTAATGACCAATTTCTTGGCAGTACTTCTGGACATTTCAGTTGTCCATTAGGATGATGTAAGACTAGAGGAGGATTTTTTTTTTTTAATTGGCTTTAATTGAATGGAAATCTCTTCTCCTTAAAGTAACCTAGGTTTCTTCTCAAACTCTTCAAATGTCAGAACAAGGAGTAAAGAATTAACAGAGGCCCCCCAAATTATAAATCCTCCTCCATTAGTCAAGTCTCTTCTGTGAATGAGTTAACTTAAAAAAAACTATATTACTAAGTATTTTATCAAAGCAAACATTTAATCAAAGTGAAAGGAAGAGATACTAGTCCCCTTCTGGAATGGGATGGAGACTGCCAAGATGTGTTTTAATTTCTTAAGAAAACAAACTATGTCAAACACTGGGTTTTAAGCAAGCAGATGCTCATTTATCATTCTTTGTGTCTGTGCCTGTTCTTGGGATCCTGCTGAACACAACTTTTCTGAAATAGAAATGACCATATGGCCAATACCTTAAAAATTAAATCAACATGCCAAGTCATGCCCCCGTGCAATGCATTCTTTTAATGGTGCTTTTCTTCTTTTTTTTTTTTTTTTTCACGGCACTTAACAATGGAAAGAGAACAACTGCCTTCCTGGGAGTTTGTTTCATTGCAGAGGCAATCTATGACCGATGTTATGGCACCAGCAGAGTTTGGATACTTTGCAAAGGCCTTGCTTTCACAGCCCCACTTCTTTTAGAGGTTATCTCAAAAAAAAAAAAATCCCAACAAACTTTGCTACTGTCTTAACCCTGGTCTTACTGTAGACTTCCCCATTGGGCCCCCAGACCATATGAGAGAGCTCACAAGAAGTGTCCCACAGCTGCCCCACAGCTGTTCTGGAGAGATCTGAGCTGAGACCTGGGTTTTCAGAATCCAGGGGAGACAGCAGTTCATTCACTGGTCCCAAAATGTCTCAGGGTAGGAGGTTGGAATGATCCTGAGGATCCACCATCAGGACTGAGTCCAGCTGGCCTAACAAGCGAGAGAAGTCTCTGCCCTGTAAGTCTGCTGCCTGAAGGAGACTGTGCTTGATTTGCTGTGATAAATCTCGTCATTTTGTTTTTCTCAAGTGAAAATAAAGGGGATGTCTCTCATATCCTGAAAATAAAGGGGATGTCTTTCATATGCCTTTCTCCTCTCAGCATTGCTTCCACTGAACATGGACAATTCCTTGACAGATGTTGTTGGGTACTCCTCATACATCACAAACCAGCCAAAACTTACTGAATAAGGAAAAAATGAACAAGTAAACCAGAGTAGCGTTATAAGATCAAATTCTCCTAATTTGCAGGTACCATTGCCCCAGTCACTGAAGATTCACATGGTACAGGCTACTTTGATTTTGGACTCCTTGTTCAAGAGCAAAATTAATGCAAGTGCAATGATGATCCTCGGTCCTGATGCAGAAAAAATACACATCCAGTTGAACCCAACCAATGGCCACACATCACTGTAGACTGTAGCTTTCGCCCTTCTCATAAAGACTCAAGTGGCAGTTAAAAACCTGAAACATAGCTCAGTGACATCATTTATAGGTACCCACCTTGTCTTAGCCAGGACTGCTCAGCTTTACAGGGGTGTTTCACTGGTCAGCAGAGTATAAGCTTGTCCGTCCATTGGTATCATTCCTGTCGTGCTCCTCTGTTGCCTTGTTCCTCTCCCCACTGCTAGTGATCACAACTCACTCACTTGTCAGCAAAGTCCCAAAGCACTACAAGCAAGAAGCGACACTGTCAGGCATTGAGGTTGAACATTATCAGCATGGTGTACTATATACCATCATAGTGACTTGCACCTTTGACACCTTGTAAAGCCATACTTGAAACTGTAGCCTCCCTGAAGGGGAGGTCCTTTGCAGACCTGAGCTGATGCAAACAGTGACAGCAGTGGGACATTAAATCTACACACACAGATAGCAGTTGTGGTGTTCTGTATTATTAGATGTCACATTATTATGTGAACCATGAATACCATGCACCGTGCATGTGACACAGCTGCTCACCTGGGCTTGAGCCCTGGGTTAAGGGCAATAGAGATGACAGCAAGGAGAAAGGAACAGTGGCTGTGTTTCAGCTCTCTCCTTGCCTGCTGCCAGAGGAGGTGAACCTCAGTTTCTGCATATCCAAGTGTGAAGAAATACTTGTTGTCTGGTATGTTCCCAGTTTATCAGGGAAATAACCAGATATTTGTCTTCTAAACATCACTGAAAACCCTCACTGGTGGCTGCCCATGTGGAAATTAGTCATAATATTAGGGAATAGGGGAACTGATTATTTCAATTGGAATGGACCTACAGTGATCATCTAGTCCAACTTCCTGACCAGCTCAGGGCTAACCAAGTATGTTATTAAGGTCATTGTTCAAATTCTTCTCTAACAGCATCAAACACCTCTCTAGGTGCCTGTTCCAGTGTTCGACCACCCTCTCAGTAGATAAATGTTCCTAATGTTCAGTCTAAATCTGCCCTGGTGCAGCTTTGAACCATTCCCATGGTCCTATCACCAAATACCAGTGAGAAGAGCTTGGCACCTCCCTCTCCACGTCCCCTCCTCATGAAGCTGTAGAGAGCAATGAGGTCACCCCTTAGCTTCCTTTTCTCCAAACTAGGCAATTCTTCATAAGCTATTCCTTCTAGCCCTTTCAGCAGCTTTGTTGCCTTCTTCTGGATGCTTTCAAGGACCTTAACATTGCCTTCTTGTGGGGCCCAGAACTGCACACAGCACTCAAGGTGATGCTGCACCAATGCTGAATATAGAGGGATTGAGCACCTCTTTTGACCATCTGGTTATGCTGTGTTTGATGCACCCCAAGATGCAGTTTGCCCTCTTGGCTGCCAGGGCACACTGCTGACACTGAGCCTGACATTGACCAGCACCCCCACTCCTCTCCCAGTCCATACTTGCACTTGGCATTATTCTGCCCTAGGTTCTGAATCCAGCATTTCAACTTGTTAAATTTCATCCCATTAATCACTGCCCAATGTTCGAATCTATGCAGATGACTCTGCAAGGCCTCCTGTTCCTCAAAAGTCAACAGCACCTCCCAGTTTGGTATCATTGGCAAATTCGCTAATGGTGCATTCAACTCCTGCATACTGGTCCTGACAGTGTCTTCTGCAAATGAAGGCATACTGATACTCATTATGTTACTCTGTTCTTGTGTTTTCTTTTTTTTTTTTTTTTTAAGTGTGAGGTTTAACATTTGATTAACCATTTTCACTGTAGAATGCAATTCATTGGGTTTGTGCTTTGAATTACCTGTAAATCACAGTCATATAACTGATCCTTTTTTCTGGCAATATCATTTTACTGTCAGCACTCAGGAAGGTTAGCCACACTGATAGGGATGGGAAGTGCAGCCCATCACTAGAAACACAGTCTGTGTTTGGTGCCAATCACTAGCAAACCTTTCCTGATGCCCACAGATCTGTCTTCCCTTGCTTTCTCTGGTAGTTACTCTGTTGGGTGACTGTCTAATCCTCAGAAAGGACTTGATTTTTCAGACAGTCGGGGGATAAACCTGGGAAACAGAGGCTGGAGATGTCAAAACTGAAAGTCAAACCTCATCAACACACATAGGAGGAAATCTAGATATACCCAAGGAAGAGCTCATTTGCAGAACCACCAAGATGGATTCACAGGGAAATATTTTAATAAGATTAGCAACTAGTATCTGTTCCAAAAGTGAGTAGCAAGTGCCTGGATATATGGTAAATATTTATTTTAAATAAAATTTTATATTTTAATTTGTATTATAAATATTTTTATTAGTAAATCACTTCTCTCAATGCCCTACTTGGAAAAAATATGGAGGCCACCAAGCTTTGCAGTGACACGATGCCAGTGGTACAAGGAGGCTGTAAAGGTCAGAGGCGTCTCTTCAGCAGTGGAGCAGCATACCTGTTTTGGGAACTTCAGTGCTCTTGTGCAGGACAGAATGTCCCTCAGGTGAAGTGAAGCCCTTGACATCTGACAATCTCAAAACACTTTGCAAAGCAAGGGAGTTAATCTTTCGTATTGCCTAAATATGAAGATGGTCCATAGGAAAGTATCCTATTATGTCCATGAGTCACTGACTGAGCTAATAGGTCTCCTACTGACTTCCTATCATCTTCTGTGCATGCCAGATCACATGCTTCCCCTTGTCAGCTTGCCATTTCTCTCCTAATAAAGAGGTTACTCCTATCTGCACTACTTTGCATAAACAAGTTACCAAACTTCACTGCTAAGGGGGAATTTGTAGGATCATTTTACCTCCAGCCTCAAGATCACACTCCATCTCCAATCTTCTGATTGCCTGTGTTGCTCATGATCCAGCTTGCACCTAGACTGAGACCACTGGTCTGCAAGCCAGGGACATACACGCACAAGGAGAGTACTGGCCAGAACTTGCATCCTGCCCAACGAAGGGATGAATGTGGCTTCTAGCAGGCCGAATCATGCCATGCTGTGAATGCTCTAGCCCAGCAGTGGGTCACTGTAGCCCAGCAGTAATTCACAGGCTGAAATTCAACATAAGGATTCAGAGAAGAGTCAGGAGTAGAACCTGGCTCACCCGTTAATTTGTGAAAGTTTGGCCATTGGCTGCTGTCATGACTGGAAGCATTTCCTCAGGAGATTTTATTTGTTCCTTATCTCATGATTTGGTGTTTGTTTGTTTAAGGTTCCTGAAACACAGTCCAAACAGGTTGAACCTTGTGACTTGTGGCTGACTGAATACTGCTTTGCAAACAAAAGTGCCATGACCACAAACTGAAAACAGCGGGCTTCAGTCCCAGGGAGAACTCCTTTTGCTCTCCATGAACGCCTGGTGGATTTCTTAGTGGAGTTCATGTCTGCCCACAGACAAAGTCCTCTTCTGGAGAGATAAGATGACTTTCGATCTGACACCACAGCTGCCTGCTAACTGCCAGCTTTTCACAGAGGCATCATCATTGCCACAACATAAACCAACCCCTGCACTGTGATCCAGTGAAGACATGAACATGAACTGCAAGGAAGGGTATACATTTTTTATATATACATTTACTTATTTCTGATAAATTATGTAAATGCATATATGCTCTAAAGAAGTGAATTATTATTCCTTTCCTAACACCTCAATCAGCCTATTTTTCAGAAGTCCTCTGGTGTTTATAAGGTTGGCTTCTCAGGTCCAGCTGTCTGGCCATTCCCTAAAGTGGGGAAATTCAAACTAAAAGCTTTAGGCACCCCAGAAGTCCTTTGCTCTAACGTACACCTTGACAGTAAGTGTGGATGGTCCTTTGAAAGGGTTATGTGAGGTGACCTTGCTCCCAGATGATCCACTTTCTCACATGGAGAGGTCTGGGGGCAAATATCTGGTGGATTTGAAGTTTCTGGGCTGAAAGGGATCTTGATAGTGTCTTGCATTACACAGTTTGATGGTTTGGGAAGTTTGTCTTTGCGAAGACTACAGACCCTGATTAATGTGATGTTGTTGCTATGGTCATTGCCCTATCATTCAATGTTTTCTGTTTCTGCCTCTGCTGACAAGGCCTTTAGCACCAGTCTAAGGGCAACCAGTAATAACAGAGATGAACAGAGTCATAATGACCGTCCTCTGAGCAAACAATTGATATGCTAATGACGTCGGTGGGAACTCAGCTCATATCTACAAAGAGAGGGACTGTAGAATGGAAATAAGACAAGGCAAAGAACAGAGGGGTTAAAAAAAATATTTGAAGAAGACTCTTGTGGGGTTTTTCCAAGGACCTAGAACAAACTTTGTGGAGGAAAGGGAAGAACCCGGTGTGACTTTTGTACTGGGAGCAAGTCTGGTTTACAAGCTGAGACAACCGAGGAACTGACCCGAACTCAGTATTAGCCCAGCACAGAGAAGACACTGAAGGAAAGAAATCTAAGTGGAGGTTTTTTTTATGTGTATTTTATCTTGTACTAAGTATACTTCTACTTACTAAATAGCTAAGGTGTTACTGAACCCCATCTCAACCCCAATACATGTTACCTTTTCGAACTACCAACCAAGCTACCAACTCTAAAAGCTTACAGAGGAGCACCACATCTCCCAGGTGTCTAAGGTCCTGAAGAATGGGGTGCTTTGAAAGTGGTGGCTGGAACACAAAGTAGTTGTGTTTGAGGCTCCACCTTTACACAGAAAAACAACCAAAGCCAGTGCCCTAGACATGTTTTGAGACAGGTCATGGAGAAAAGCTTGTAGTATACCAATGTAGACAATGCCAATGTGCCAATGTACCAATGTAGATCGGGGCCCTGGGAATAGTTATACAAGCACCTAAAGAGGAGATCTGCTCTAGCCAAGTCACAGGCAGTAGCATTTCACATAATCATTCTTTTTTTATTTGCCACGACAAATAACCTCTGTTTGAACCAGGAATATTTCTTAGGAAAAAAAAAACCCAAACTATTGTCAACCAAAGACTTTAAATAATGGTAAATCTGGAAGTCTCATGAGAACCTACTCCAGTCTTAACACCTTCACTATTAAAGGCTTATTTCTGTTGTTAATTTTTCGCACTTCAACTTACACATTTCAGAGTAAAGAACCTCTATTTCTAGATACTCTCTTGTGCAGACACTTTAACCTCAATCAAGTTGTCTTTTAGCTGTCTCTTTGATCAGCTAAATAGATAGATTCCCTTAAATCTTTCTCTGCAGGGTGCAATTTTCTCACCAAGATCCATTTTCATGCAATCTAGGATGTGAGCTGAACAAAGCTGAGGGAAGAACTTTGGCCAGACTGTGTTTTGAGAAAAGACTTAGGAGATGGACTTTGTTATCTCATTAACATTTGGTGTTAATAAAAAGTTGATTATACAGTGATAAATTCTGCAGCGGTTTTTTTTGTTTTGCAGTGACAGAAACTTGAGTCATCCATTGCACTTCTCTGTGAATTTCTTCCCTTTGAAATGATGATAACAAGCATGATTATATTACATCAATATAAATCAACAGTGATGTCCTGTCCTGGTTACAATATATTGACGCTTTATTCACAACATCATGAGTTTCTTTTTAGTCATTTTCAAAAGTATAAATCTCCCTTTCAGGGTTCTTAGTAGCAAAATTAGCATTTGCTTTTTGTCCCTGTGCTCACAATTTTTTCATGGTTGTCAGTCCAAGTATTTGGCCTTCAGAGCTGTCTGACGGGAAGCATAAATCAGGTATATAAAATTCAGTATATAAAAATGTGGATTCACTTATGTGCAACAAAAAAAAATCCTTTTTGCAGGTGTAAAAGTGAAAGTGAATCTCTGTTTTAAAGCCACTCCTTTTTCACTTCAGAAAACTTTGCAGCATTATGTTACTACAGTGAGAAAATTCTTATTGGTCAGCTAAAGGCCAGTAAATTGTAACATGCTACTGTGTCTCCCACAGAAGTCATCATGATCTCATGATGGAAAAGTTCACTGGGGTATATTATTACTGGAACATGTCCTCTAAGAACAAGGGCAGAAGCTTGTAAAGGATATGGTGCCGGCACAATGGCACAGGAGTGTATTCCGCTATCCACAGGCCTCTGCACCACTTCTCCTCCCACAGAAAGGTCAATGACAGAGAGGTGAGAGGATTTATGTACCCACGACACCACTACGAAATGCTTTTAGCTAGCCTGGGCCTGGGATGTAAACAGCCCCGCTTATTTCAGCTGAACATTATTAAGGTCATAAAATGTCTCGAGATCCATGCAAACTTCATGTCAACTTGGCTGAAGCTCAGGTGCATCTGCTGTGAGAGCCTCCTGAGAACAGTTGGAGAGCTGTGGGGGAACACAATGACAGGTGGCATGCTGAGCCAGAGCCTGAAAGAGTTTTCTTTGGGAGGATTTGTGTCCAGTTTTGGTGGTCTAGCTTTCTGTGGGATGAAAGCACTGAAAGAAGAAAGCACTGCAAGGAAGGTCTTATGGCCTCTCAAGTCCCTCTGTGCCTGCGAGTGGCATCGCCAAGTCAATGGACAGGGGAACCTGGTATTTGGGATCATATGAAAATGCAGTTGTGTTGCTCTGGAAAACAATGGAGACTGTTTCATTGTGTCAGAGGTCAGGAGAGGGGGTGTTTTGCAGTGCCACTGGCTTCCACGTTCCAGTAATGCTCAGAAATTATTGTGCAGACTTTCTTTTGAGTGCAGTGGCCTTTCATGCTTCGGAAGGTAACAGCTTGTTCCTCTCCCTTTGCAAAGGCACAGACTGACACATTTAACTAGTGGCAGGGCTCAGCATTCATCCTCCTTTCCCCCTTCCAGTAGCAGGGCACAGGTGTGGGGTGAGGTTCAGCAGCTCAGCCCCGAGGCTGAGGCAGAAGCCTGGGGACAGGTCAGGGATGGGCATCTGGCTGGTGGGGGAACCCAGGGTAGGCAGCACCACTGCAAGGCAGGCGGGTGATGCCAGCTGGGGTGGAGCTGAAGGGTGAGGGATGCTGGAGCCAGGAATGCCAGGGATCTTCTGCACATCTTTGGGGATGTCAGTTCTGACCGGAGCATCCTGTAGCACAGGGGCAGATGGGAGGCCCTCCCAGGCCCACAAAAGGGACAGGAGAGTAATCAGGCTGCTGCAGTCTGGTGCTGTCGGTGACATGATGACATGCTTCCATTCTCAGGAATATCTTCCCAAAAGAGATTCTGTATGCTAATCCCTCCTGCCCCCATTAGCCAGGCCTGCATCTCCTGAGCTGCCAAGTCCCAGCAGGAGTAACCTCTGGTGTGCTGATAAGAGGGAATAAAAGCCACCTTCCCCAGCCTCCCCTGGATGTAGTGGGCTCTCCCCAGACCTGCAGCCAGCCCCAGAGCAGATGCTGTTCTCCTCTCTGGGAGGGTGATGCAGTCACCTGGTGATGATGGTGGCCTTTTCTAGACTCACCTGGAGCCCAGCCCATGTCTGGGGTCACTCCAGCCCTTGGAGAGCAGGGAGAGGGTCCCCAGCCCACCACCCCTGTCCTGGTGACTCTGGCAGCATCCATCCCCTCTGGCCAGCCTGTGAAGCAAAACTGGACTTGCCAGTGACAGACAAGGCTCTTCTCCAAAGGACTACCACCATCTGAATTACAGGCAGCTCTGTGCTCCAAAGCCCAGTCAGTGAGCAGGAGAGTGTCCACTGTCTCTCAGCGTTGTCTCTGAAGTTACCTTTGCACTGCCTGTGACCCCTGGGGCTGGCACAAATACTGCACTGGTCAGAGGAGCCTCAGGGTTTGCTCAGCCATACCACAAAGGCCTCCTCAGGCAGCTGGGAATAGCTGACATAGATCATGGGTCTGGTCTTGAACGTTTGCACATCCTCTCTGCAAAGAAGATGGTAAGAGCAGTAATACACTGCTCTTCTGTTGACATTCCTGCCCCATGGGGAATTTGCCAGCTACCAAAGATTTGGGCATATGAACTCCTCTGCTTTAGTGAAAAAAATCTTAAATACAGTCAATTTTCTTGGCCCTGGTGTTTTGATTGGTTTTGTTGTCATATCTTAAGAGATATGTCCTTTAAATTACATGGCACCAACCAAGCAGCATCCTGCTGAGCAGAAAATACACTTGTTGCAGCAAAATGTTCTTTGACTAACTCCACTAATAGGTTTGTCTCTCCTTTGGAAAGCTGTTTTAAGAAAATGAATTTGGTTTTGCAAATAAATCATGTCTGTTTGGTAGATCTGTACTCTAATCAGGTGAGGTAAATTCCCAGAGACTAGTTATGGGGGCTGTATAAATACCTCCATAGATAGAGGCATCAAGAGATAAAATGCAGAGATATTTATTATTTTATGAGGCTCATTCCTTTCCCTAGAATCTAAGGAGATATGCTTCACTGAATATCAGTAAAATGTCTTTGATGTAGTGAAAAATCTATTAGTTTTGATCCTTCCCAAAATAAATGTATATATATTGAAGTATTGTCTATGGTGCTGGTGACCTTTAACGACACATTACTGATTCTCAAGTGGACATACATGGCTGTGGCACAGCAAGCACTGTATAACACTGGAGCTCTCCAAAAGTATTAAGCATCCAGGACAAAGTCAAACCACTGTGTAAATTCTATGTGTGTTACATGTTCAAGTGCTTCTGCTATTTAGTTTTTTGGTGATTGATAGCTACCGTTAAAGGCACTGGGCATGTTTTCTGAGCTTACTGACTGTGGTGGATACTGGTGCCTATTTCAGAGGGCATACATCATTTGGCATTCAAGCCCTTTGGGCTGCTGAGGCAGACAATGCTAATACATGGAGCAGATGAGAACTGCATTTGCCAAGGCTGGCCCTAGGAGTGGGCAGCCACCCAAGGTTATGTCCTCAGATCTGTAGGTGAAGAGGTAGCCCCAGCTGCTTATTTTAAGTAGCACACAGACGGTTCTTTCAGAGAAAGGCAGATAGACAGCTGTTGATCAGCCCTGCTTGCACAGAAGTTTATGAACAGGGGAACAAAAGAACCGTGCTGAAGGCACCCATGAGGTGACACAGCTGGCAGTGAAGGTGGCTTGGGGAGATCTGCAATTCAGATGAGCAGAAATGTTCCCTACAATAGGTCTTTCTACCATAAGTGAAAAGGAGGTGGCAAAATATCCAAGCCCCTCAACACTGCTTGCTGGTGAAAAAGTGCAGAGAAACTTTGTTCCTTCTTCTTGGACTTTTAATTAAGGTTTATGAAAAGGTGTCAGAGGGAATAGTGCAGTTTTTTAGTGTGGAAATGTTATAGTCCAATTACAATCGGACTTGCTCTAGACCCTTTTGTCAATGCAGGGTCACCAGCTACCATTAGTATTAGTGGTTTCTCTAGGAATAGAAACAGTTAATGTGTTTTGAGGTTCTTGCCTCTTGGTGAAGGGCATGTCAGAAGACCAACAATTTTGGATGAGACATGGTGTGTTACAGGTTTATTTCAGTTATGATCTTCACTCTCCTGCCTATCCTTGTATTAAAGAAAATGCTGGGGTTTTTTTGTTGCATTTGTTTCAGTTGCTGATTGCTGTTAATGACTGCAAAGCCCCACCCTTTCTATTAACAGGTCAGTGCCCAAAACACGCCCACTGCTAGTCAGAGGTGCGTAGTTTAAACAGGTGCTCTTTCTAATACATAAGAAATGTGCTCTGACTTTTTAAAGTCAACCTGTCCCGCTTACAGTTTAGGAGCAGGTCTGCCTTTTGCGAATACTCTCAATGGCTGTGAATTAAGTTATGCAAATCCTGAGCGACTAGTATCTGGGAGGTGGTCCCTGGCTGACTATGAAAGAGCTGCTTCTGATGAATGGTCCAGTAAATTCTCAGCTGATGAAGCTACCTGAATTTAAAGCAGCTAGAAGGCAGAGAAATGGCTGTCTGCCATTGCACAATGCAATATATGAATGGACTCTTTTTTCATTTCATCCCTTTACCCTAAGGCTGGCCTTATATCAGGAGTGGAGACTATAGCACCCAGGTACACTGCCCATTGTGGTAAGTGCCTTCTGGTAGTGTGGCAGGTTCCACATGCACTCCTGATAAAGATTGTGGGTGAAATGTGGTCATCAAGGTCCAGCAAGTGGATTGAGTGGTTGATCTTCACATCTGCTCCCCACCAAGAAAAGGAGGGAGTTTCAGCACTCAGGGGAATGGAGGACGACACAGGAGATCCACCTTCCTTGGAGAGAGCCTGCTGGCCTCACTTGGGACTGGTCCCCAGGGACATTGCTTAGGCCAATGGGAGGATGACTTTATGAGCTAAGGGCACAGAGCATGGGAATGAGATATGTGCCATAAGGTGACACACACCTCATCCCCAGACAGAGCCAAAATACATCACTGCCCTCCAAAATAAGGCATGTTTTCATTTGCTCTTTTTACTCACACTGGTGGAAGAGAGGCCACAGACAGTGGTCCCAAAACATCACCCTGATGTGGTGGTATTGTTATCTAGATTCTGCCAAGGTGGTGGGTGGATGGGTCGTGTGCCCTGGCATGCCCGGGAGTTCTTTAGATTACTTATGCCTTCCTGCCAAAAGTAGCACAAAACTCCTCCAAAGAAGGAAGACCAGCACTTTGTCCCTTCATAGCTGCCCCCAAATCAAGATGGAAAGCTTTCTGCCCCAGGACTTGGACAATGTATTGAGAGATGTCAGGCATTTTGGGGGAGATTATGTGTTGACCCACACAGATCCAAGCTGAGTTACAGGGTGTTCTTCAGTTCAGCATAACACAAGCTCCCCCAAGAATGGGGAAGGACAGGGGCCTGTGCTCCTTTGCAGCATCTTTTCTCCTTCATAGCCTGCAAACACCAAGCTATGGGGCTGTAGGCAGGGCAGAGTGAGGAGAGGCTGAAAAAGGCACCTATGGGCTGTGGCTGCAGGCCAACATGCATGGAAGGCTACTCCTCTGTGCTCCCAGGCATGCCTGCTGAAAAATGACATAACCAGATCAGTCCTGCCAAGGAGCAAAATGGCATCAGGTACACACACGTGTACAGTGTTGTGCAACATGGCCAGTGACACCAATGCAGCTGATTTCTGCACAGGTTTATGCCAGCTGGCAGAACTGGCCTGGCCATGCCAGGACAGGGGACTCGGGCAAGAGCTCTCAGGCAAGCAGGATTTAAAGCAGGAGATCCCTAACTCAGCTAACAGTGACTTTACTAATGTTTGCCAGCTCCCATCTGCCCATGGGGCAGATGTGCAAGGGAAGCCAGGGCAACTTCTGAGCTTAAGGCAGGCATCAGTGTGACAAAGTGTCGCACAGCAGCAGGTATGCAAGGTCTGTGCTTGGGGATTAACGAGAGAGTGGGGCATTTTCCAGAATTCATATTCAGTGTGCTTAGCTTAATCCATTGTTTTGCTCCATTCCCTCTCAAACACCACGTCCCACCAGATATGACGACATTTCAAAGCCCTTGTTGGGGTGCGTTCTTTGTTTGTTTTGTGTTGGTTTTTTTCCAAAATACTGCCGAGGCAATGTAACACAGCCCAGCCCTGTGTACGTGCTGCCCCATTCTGGAAGATGGAAAACAAAAGCTAAAAGAGGATGGTTAACCTTTTCTAATTGTTGCAGCACAGGACTAGTTGCCAGGAGGAACTTGAGTGCTAATCCTACTTTACTCACCATGTGACCTTTGGGTAAGTTACCTAATTAACTCGTCCTTCAGTCAGCGGAGCCTGTAAAGGGCAGGTGTTTCAGTGAAATCCAGGATTGCTGAGCCAACATGTGGCCTTAGGAAATAACCAGAGGATAAAACTCACTGCGCTTTTTTAAAGGTGGCGTTAATACAGAGAATTAAAACATCCTGCAGTAAATTTAAGCTTGACCTCTAATCTTTCGGTGGGGCACAGGAGTGAGCCCAGACTATTTAGTCGCATGGAAGATCATTCTGAATGGCATTTGGTATTTGTGGAGGAGTGATATAGAGTGACCTGGTCAAATTATAACTGAGTCAATTCTGTTCTGCTGGAGTTAATTTCCTCCTGCTGGACATGTGCGGATCCTGATTTTCGTTGGCCACCCTGTGCTGTTGCTGCCAGTAGTCCCCTCCATAATCCCGCCATGGCTGCCCTCTAGGAGGACATGACATTACTCCTCTTTTTCCTCATGTTTGAAAGGAGTTTTCAGGCTGAAATAAAAACATTTGGCGTAAAGAGGTATAGTTACCTCTTGATTTCAAGCTTTTTCACATTCAGTTTCTGCCCTTTCCTGAATGTCTTTTTAGTGACTCATTTTAGTGGTAGTTGGATCTCTTTTCTTCCTGAAAATGTGCAGTATTAGGTAAATAAACAGTTCTCCTTTTTGCTGGATTCTCCATGCTGATATGAAATAAAAAGATAGGAACAACCATCCCCAGAGATTATCCTCTCACTGGTGAAAGATCTTTCACCCTGTGTTGGAAAAAGCACTTTACAGAACTATTCACTCCCTCTTTCGCATTTGATGTCAAAGAAAATGCCATTGTATCTCTGCTGTGGATTACAAACACATCGTTTATTATTATCTGGCACTCAGGAGGCAAGCCTGCCTCCTGGGGCAGGTACTGCTTTTTTTCCTGGTTTGATCTCTCTTTCTTTTAAAGAGGGAGCTTTTCAGGGAAAGGGGCAGTTTACACTCTTCTCTTTCAAGCAAGTTTGGTCCTTGCAGTCTTTTCCTGCAATGGTTCACGGCAATCTGTATTTATATTTTCCCTTTTTTACAATATGCTGTCAACCGGGCAGCTGAAATACACTCTTGTTTTGGATGAATGCATTCTGCAGCCAGATTTCCAGAATCAGTTTTTGATCCCTTCATATTCAAAAGTGTTCTTAACCATGAATGGTCTAATTGAAACCGGAGGCACTCGTTGGAGACTAAGGAAAAATTCAATAGGATTAAGGAAATGCTGAATCTGGGCTATTGTGATTAAATTTTGCAAATATTAACTGAAAAATCTTGGCGCAAATCCTAGCCAATATGTATTTGAGCAGTTCACCAGAAGAGAGTGGAGCTGAGCCTTGCCTGAGGTGTAGCAGCGTACTGTTTTAACACGTCCTTCCATTGTCTTCACTTGACAGAAGCTAAGGATTTTGGCTCATGAAGGGCAAGCTCTTTGAGGGATGTTAAGGTTTTTCAGGGGAAAATGGTTTGCAACATGACAATGAAATCAGACAGAAACCCTGCTGCCTTGAAAAATGACTCTAGGAGTGAGAACCCTTCCCACAAACCAAACAAGTTTCTTGGGTCACATCTGCATCGTGAGCTGAAGCACCCTGCGAAGATCCCAGTGCTGGCCACAGGGCTAACAGTGGGACCAGGAGCAGAAGACCTGCTTCAGTATGGTCCAGTGACCAAGCCCGTCTTCCCTGCTCAGAGGACAATATGCCATGATTTCAAAAGTGAGCTCACCTCCTTTTGGGCTTTGTACTGTGCTGAAAGTACATACGAGTCTGGGGTTTGCTCTGAGCTTTTGGGAAATGCAGTATAGGCATACTGGTATATTCCTTCACCTAAAGAATAAGCCTGGATATGTGGAAGGGAAGAAGTCCCTTTTCTGTGACAACAAGACAATGCCCCTTTTCTCTGAATACAGTACTAATAGGCTGTTCTTCAACCTGGAGAAGAGAAGGCTCTGGGGAAGCCATATTGCAGCCTTCCAGTATCTGAAGGGGGCCTACAAGAAAGCTGGGGAAGGACTTTTTACAAGGGCTTGTAGTGATAAGATGAGGCTTCAAACTATAAAAGCGTAGATTTAGATTAGAAATTAAGAAGAAATTCTTCACTATGATAGTGGTGAGACACTGGAACAGGTTGCCCAGGGAAAGCTGTGGATGCTTCATCACTGGACATGTTCAAGATCGGGTTGGATGGGGCTTTGAGCTACTGCCCATGGCAGGGGGATTGGAACTATATGATCTTTAAGGTCCTTTCCAACCCAAACCATTCTAGGATTCTATGATTCTACACTTTGTTCTCCAATGCTCTTAAGAGTACCTCATCCTAAATCTATCCAGAAACTGAAGTAGAAGAAAATTTAACAGCAAATTTTTCAGGAAGTGTCTCATGTGGTGAGTCCACTATGCCAGTTCTAGTGGTACTTTTTTGTTAGTAGGTTTTGTTTGTTTGTTTGTTTGTTTGTTTGTTTGCTTTGCTTTGGGTTTTGGTTTTTTTTTTTGGCTACAGCTACCTCTCAGGTTCCAGTATAAACCTGAGGTGCTTATATTCACCCACGAAAGAGCTGCTTCTCCAGGAGACTGCCAGTCTGACCCAGAGCCAAGTTTTACAGAGGTGCTATGGATGAAGTGACTGCATCATTCATGGTGAGGATATCCCACCCCTCTGTTCTTTGGCCTGGAGTAACCTGTTCAATCAATCTGTGTCCGTTTGTGAGCATCAGGCTTCAAGGAGGATGTTGACCAACTGGAGAGAGTCCAGCAGGCAAGAACAAGAGTGATCAGAGGGGTAGGAAACATGAGCTATGAGGAAAGACTGAATGAGTTTGGTTTGGTTTGTTTAGTCTAGGGAATTGAAGACGGGTAGAAGTGATAACAACCTTTACATATCCTTCAAGTTTGTGAAGGGCTACTGCAAAGAAGGATAAGCTGTTCTTCATGTCTTCTGGGGACAAGAAAGGAAGTGACAGGCTTAAAGTGCAACAGAGGGAATTCAGGTGAGATGGTAAGAGACATTTTCCAGTTCTGAGACTTGTGCACCACCAAGATGGTTTGCTGTGCAAAGGTACTCTTGTGGGAAGGCTTTAGCAGAAGCTGAGATAACTATCTCAACTCCAGCACCTTCAGCATGGCTGATCCTATCTGGAGGCTGGTGGAAGGGCAAGATGACCTTTAAAGGTTTCTTCCAGCTCCTTTTTGTATGATTTCTGTTATCAATGTAGAAAGTATCAAAGCTGATTCTTAATTCTCTGGTAGATGGTTTGAGACTGGGTTTTACAGAGTGTTGTCTGAGGGGAGAAGGGATTTAGAGGAGTTGTTTATCCTGAAATCATTCAGAAAAAAAAAAAATCCCAAAGACAGCATAGGGATTCCCCTTTAAGAGAGCTACAAATGCAAACAAAGAAGTGTGAAGGGAGTCCTCAGCACAAGAAAAACATGGACCTTCTTGAGTGGGTCCAGAGGAGGCCCACAAAAATTATCAGAGGGCTGGAACACTTCTTCTATGAAGAAAGACCGAGAGAGTTGGGGTTGTTCAGCCTGGAGAAAAGCAGGCTCCAGGGAGATCTTACCATGGCCTTTCAGTACTTAAACAGTGATACTTTCAATACTTATAAGAAAGATAGGGACAATCTTTTAAGCAAGGTTTATTGCAACAGGACAAGGAGTAATGGTTTTAAACTAAAAGATGATAGATTCAGATGACATAATCAAGAATTGTTTTAAAATGAGAATTTTTTACTAGCCCACGTTGCCCAGAGAGATGGTAGAAGCCCCATCCCTGGAAACATTCAAGGTCAGGTTGGACAGGGCTCTGAGCAACCTGATCTAGTTAAAGTTGTCCCTGCTTACTGTAGGGGGATTGGATGAGTTGGCCTTTCAAGGTCCTTTCCAACCCAAACCATTGATTCTATGATTCTGATTCTTTAAGTGCATGTCTCTCAGCTGATGTAAAAAATAAGATTCCCTACTGGACCAGCTATCCTCAGCAACATCCTAAACCATCCTTCCTGTGGGGGTCAGCGTGGTGCCTGTTACACTGAGGCACCCCTTGATGCCCCATTAGACAGAATCAGACAGACACCTGATCACTTAGGAAGAGACAAGAGTTGCTGAGTTTCTTTATGTAACGCAGTAAAAGGGAGAGAAACAAAAGCAAAACCTGACGCACACAACAATCCCTCCTTCTCCAGTTTCACAGGGAAGCAAGTTCCAACACTGTCAAGTCAAAGATTAAATAAAAAGCCAAGGGCACATTGCCATGCATATATTAGACCCATGTAAAACAGTGGCATGCACACCCTCACAGATATAAACACTGTGAGGTGAGCAGGGATTTAAGACCCAACAAAGAAGCTGCCTTTTCAGCAGCTTCATTGGGCCTGTATTTTTAGCCTTTCCTTTGCTGCGATCATGCCTGCTTTTAATAAAGGAACATTATGCAACTGGCATTTGCCCAGAGGAGTGCCCTGCCGTAGGTCAGCACAGGAGGAGGGGGAGGCTGGATGGCAGTGGTGGCATGGGGGTCCCCAGGCTGTGGCCGCTGGTGATGCTGCTCCCTGGGGAGGCTGGAGCTCAGCTTCACTGCAACAAGCCAAGGACTGGCAGATGGAAATCTGTGCAGCTAAGTCGGCACAAGCACTACAGGCTACTTTAGTATTAAAAGGCATTTCAGACATCTCTGCAGAAAGCAGCTCTACCCTGTTTTTGCGTTCAGCTCCTTTCTGTTGCTCTTCTGAGTCCTTTTGTCCCCTTTTGTGATTTTTCTGGAATTTAGCTTTGAGACGCACACACCAGCCAAGGGGCAGTGAGCTCCTTTGACTTTCCACTTCATCTCTGACAGACTCATTTTTAAGTAGGAATAGTGATAAACGCTGATGAGGTGCAAGACTTGACATTCATCTGTGAGTGCAGAGGCATGCAATTTCTAATTTCACCAAAATCTAGAAATGGATGGATATTTTTCTCTTTAATTTGAGAAGTTTTGAAGATCAGCACTGCATTTGAATTTCTGTAGCTTTCAAAAATTCTTATGTTTCCACAGGTTTGCTAGTTACACAGATTTTTAAACCCATTTCTCTCTTCCTGAAAAAATAGGAATGTGAAATTCTTAATTTCAAATAAAACATCTTCTTTCAAGCAAAATTTTCTTTGTTATTACTACCTCTGAAAAACTCATCATGTGGCTATGCTGATCAAAGAACATGGTAATTAAAAATTCTAGAATAAATTCCAGAAATTAAGGCTATGGAAAAAAAAGAAAATACTGTCAGAGGAACATCCATGTCTTTCTCTAATTATTTGACAAATGTTAGCCAGCTTAATGAAAATTATGCACAATCTTCATCCTGTCCTTGCACGTAAAGGAAACTTTCCTCCAAGGAGAAAGTTTCCATTGCAGAAGGAGGGTTTTTTTGGTCTTACATACCAGGTCTCTTGAAAATGAGGAGATTAAGCACGCATCATTTTCAAATTATGCACATCAATCTTTGCATCCTTCCTTGCACATCTACAAGCACATGCTTTACATGTCTGGAAGAACAACGTTTCCAAGATGGCAACTCCTGGGGAATTTTTTCTCCCTCCCCTGCCCAGGCAGCTGGATGGCTTTCTGTGCTCAGAGGACCTGTACTTGGTGCTCTCAGTCAGCAGCCAAATACTTGGCATATACATGTGGCTTCTGAACTTATTTGCTGACATGTCACTGAAAGAAGAAAAAGGTTTTCCTGCTGTCTAGTCTAGTGCTGGTACCAAATCAGGGCTGGGATAACAATGTCATCAGATGGTTTAGAAATACTTAGCGAGGCAGAGAGGTGTGTACCCTGGGCAGCAGGACTGCAACCTTCATGTGTTGTTAAATTGTTTCGCTTTTGTGACTGTGTTTCTGGAGTATCTTTGAGGGAATGACAAAGCATTCAATTATTTTGATATTTGGGGGTATCCCTCCCAGTGAGACCTGAATGCCTAACTCCTTTGTGTTCTCTCAGAAGTGCAACTGATGTGACTACAGCTCACATTGTGTGTGCCCACCTTATCTCTGGGAGCATGGATCACCTGGATCCCAGATGTCCAGGAACTGGACATGGCAGTGCATGGCCAGGGCCTGAGAAGGGTATATCTGGTGCACCTGGGGCTCAGTCACTGCATAAACACTTGGTTGTTCTTCCCATCACTGCTTGGGGCAAAGGTTACCGAGTTCAGCTTTACTCTCTGCTCCATGTACACAGGACGTACTAATGCTTTAAAATGCTGCTGAATGAAAGGTGGTTTATGAATGTAGGGTATTAAGCCTTTGTCCAGCACGGCAGCTCGCATGTTTACTTTGGGTCCTGAACACTCAGCCTGAGTTACCGGAGCAAGTAATCTCTCAGTGCCTGTTGTTGCATGCACTGCAAACTGCTGCTACCCACACACACAGCTGCCTCACAACTCCAACTCTGCGTTTTAGCCTCATTGCACCACTTCAGATGCCAGTCAGAGGGATGTCTCCTCTTATACAACTGTGTTTGGGTAAGGTTCTTTGTCTGGAGAAAATCCTGCAGGGGAATCCCAAACCTGATCTTTCCCCAGCTGCCACTCCTGCCAGCTGCATGAGTACTCCCAGATCTTGCTGAGGCAAATCATCTTTTAAGGTTGTTGAGGAATTCTGCCTCAATGAATGTAGCTAAATCTGCAAACCTCAGCGGGAAACACTGTTCACCCAGGACAATGATGGTGGATTGTAACACTTAATGCACTAGAGAGCAAGCCATGGGGCTGCTATAAGAGTGAAGCATATCTGGCTGCTTTCATATTCTGCTGGGTTTAGTCAAACTGGAATGCCCCAGTACCAAGTCCTTGACTTCAAATAAATGACAGGGCTGCAGTCCTCCAGGAGACTAAATTGTCATATGTCTCCAGCAGAGGTCAAGAGAAATTGAGGCCAGGCAATAATATCTGAGGGCCCCGAAATGGAAGGAAACATGATTAAACTGGTTAAATGAGTCATGCCTACATGATCCTATGCTGCAGAGGTAGGCAGAAAAGCCCACCCCTAGCACATGAAGATGCAGATAGCAGAATCTGTCAAAAGGCTTCTTATTATAGGTACCAAGATGCTGGTAGCTGTGCTATTTCCTGGAGAAAGGGTAGCAGTTTTGCTTCACTGAAGCATGACAAAGCAAGAACGGTCAGTATTTGGCTTGTGCCCAAGTGTCAGGGCGTCTTATAACTGTGACGCACGTGACGACTGCATTTTCATGAAACTTCTGAAATGGAGGAACTACAAGGAAACCAGCAGGAATCAGCCAGTAGATGTACACTTAATTTGTGCCTATTTCCACAGGCAAGATGTGAGACACTAGCTGCAGCTCCTTTTGGAGCAACCACAGAAGAATGGGATAACTGCATTTTTGAAAAAGATAAACTGCCTTAAAGCAGGTTTGACAGTGCTGCTGGAGGACCTGTGGAACAGCTTAAGAGGCTGCAAGAATTTGATGTTCTGTGACATCCTCAGATTATTTAGGTGGGAGTGGAGAGTGACCTCAGCTAAAGACAAGCATTTCAAAAGACACCAGACTAATCTCAGTGGCTTCACAAATAGAGCACCAACTAGGATTATTTGGGCTCCAGTTTTGTGGTCTGGGTATGTGACATCTGACAAGTCCCATCGTTCTTACGTGTTCTTTTTTGCCCATTTATCCCTTCATTTCCTTGCTTACACTTGCTGTAAGTCTTCAGGAGAGACACAGGTCATTACTAAGTGTTTGTACGAGGCCTTTTGATGCCTCAAAGTATGCAGACCATTTACTAATATTTGCCGGCTTACATCTGCCTACAAGGCAGATGGGCAAGAGAAGTTAGGCTGACATCTCTAATGGCTTCCCTCAGGCCATGCATTTGCTTCAGCCAGAGAGGAGACTGCAGCCCCAAGAGATCTAGCTCTCTCTGTCTATCTAGTGCATGCATGTCATGAGTAAAACAGGCCTAGGTGAAGTCCCTTGAGTATAAATAGGCAGACCAGCATGTCTATAAGGACTCCAACTGGCTAGAAGACAGCTATCTCAGGTATGTCTACCCATGCTGCTCTTGCATTTCCTGGCTGCAGCCTACATAGCCAGAGAGCTAACACAGATGGAGAATCCAGCTCCCTCGCTCCCAAGTGTCCAAGGAATGACCCAACCATCTGCAGGAATCATTACCGTCCTCTGCGAGAGGGGACAAGGTCAAACCAATTGAATGTTGTCTAAAGAGGATCTTGGGGAGGGAATGTTTTCATTACAACAGTTCATCTTTCTTTTCACAGTTCATCAAAAGCAGGCCTTCTGCATACACACGCAAGACAAATAGGACTGAGGGGTGATGACGGATACTGTAGGCCCACAGTGATTGGGATGACCCTCCACTCACACAGTTGATCAAAGGCAAGTAAAACAATCAGCCAGCCATCAGCAACGATGTAATATTAAACTCCCCAAACACCTCATTTAATTAAGTCATTATGATCAAAATCTCCATACCAGATCTTTTAAGTTATACACTCTTAGACCTTGCCCTAAGATAGCAGAAAAGGACTTCCGGAGGGAAAACAGCTGTAAAAAAAAATATTAATGTAATAATGGCTCTTCCCTCTACCCTCCCAAATCAATTGCTCTCTGGAAGGATACACTTCTGTCTGATTTTCCCAGGCAGAACTCAGAAAGCCGGAGCGCCTCATGCTCAGCCCTCATGCTCAACCCTCGTCCCTGCTTAGTCTGCTGCAGATAGAAAGCAGGGAGCAACAAACTCTTACCTTTGTGAACCTGATGCTGGCCTTATAAGGCCAGCATAGATGGCCTTATAAGTCTGAGCCAAAGCTCACTGAAGAAGTGCTAGGCCTGTGCAGGTGCAGTGGCAGTGACAGGAGAGGAGAAGGAATGAGGGAGAACCAGGAACACATCAATTTGGAAGGTGTTTTCACTGTCCAGCCTTCTCCCCAGAAAGCAAATATTTCTCAGCCAGACTCCAGCCTGAAACAAGATGGGATGTAAAACATGGCTGTCCTGGAGGTGGAGCTGGAATTTATTCTGTAGTCAAGAGCATCTGACTTCTTAGAGTGGGTCCAGAGGAGGGTCATGGAAATGATCAAAAGGCTGTAACATCTAACCTATGAAGAACGGCTGAGAGAGTTGGCGTTGTTCAGCCTGGAGAAGGCTCCTGGGAGACCTTATTATAGCCTTTTAATACTTAAAGGAAGCTTATAAGAAAGACTTTCTACCAAGGCCTGTAGTGACAGGACAAAGGGTAACAGTTATAAACTGAAAGAGAGTAGATTTATATTGGATATAAAGAAGAAATTCTTTATCAGGAGGTTAGCAAGACACTGGAACACATTGCCAGGAGAAGTTGTGAATGTCCCATCACCAGAAGTGCTCATGGTGAAGTTAGACGGGGCTTTGAGCAATCTGATCTAGTAAAAGATGTCCCTGCTTACTACAGAGGGGTTGGACTAGATGACTTTTAAAGGTCCCTTCCAACCCAAACCGTTCTATGATTCCTTGAACTTCAGAAGATATTTCAGTCCCCTTAAACACCCATCTTTGTATGAGATGCATCCTCCTCTGGAAGTTTCTCTCTCCATTGATAGAGTGATCTGAGAAAACTAGAACAAAATAGATGGATAAATGAGCAGACATGAGCCCCATCCTTTAGCTTTGTAGTAATGATTGTAAAGACTTCAGACACCGTAATGATGACAAACAGACTTCTAATTCCTAGATGAAAAAGATGTTTTTGTTTTCTCTCTGCTTTCGTAACTGGTTTAAGGCAATCTAATTTCTGTACTACATCTGAAAGGGATGACTCAACCCTATGTCATACGTTCCCACCCCATCATTTGCACGCCTTGGTGATCATGTGGTTGAGCACTCAGATCAGGGGATTCCAAAAGATGAGGGAACTCTTCCCTTTTTCCCTGTTTTCTGCTGGATGGAGCATTTAGTTGGGTCAGTCTGATGTGCTTGATTTCCCAGATGCATAAGCCCCACAACCTGCACAAGGGAAGGAATGGGAACTCATGGACAGGTGCAGAACAATGCTACACATTTTGGCAAAAGCCAGACTTAGATTGGCTCAAGGTGATCATGAAACCACATCTAACTCACATGTGATCTTATAACTCAGTGGTGAGAGATTCTTTATCTCTTTACCAGTCTCCTGAGTCATCTAAGCAATGGTAACCAACTTACTATTCTTTTCCATTTCATTATAGAAAGGCACAACAGTTAAGCAGAGTAAAGCTTACCATGCCTGAGTTCATCAGGCACCTGAAATGAAGCACATCAAGGTGCTGCGTGGCACTAAGCAGCCAACTTCAGCACTTCTAGTAGCACAGTAGAGTTTGCTACCACTAAGCAGGGGAAAAAGCTGCAGGAGAAGAAGCAAGGGTCATTAGTCTGGAAGTTTTGAGACAAAGGAGAACCAGAACTCCTGGAGCAGACTGCAGTTAACCTAGAGAAGACCTTTTAGACAGACTGAGGATGTGATCCTGTCCCTTCTGATTGTGTACCTTGACAAACGGGTTTGCATCCAGAACTGGAGAGGAGAGGAGAGGAGAGGAGAGGAGAGGAGAGGAGAGGAGAGGAGAGGAGAGGAGAGGAGAGGAGAGGAGAGGAGGTGTAGCAATTTAGGAGAAGGTCTGAAGAGGAACCCTAAAACCTGCAGTTACAGTTTACTGTGCTAAAACTTACTTGTTAGCTAATCTTTCCAGGGCTGAGTTTCAAATCCCCCACAGCATGTTTGGTAAAAGTAACAGTAGTCTAAAGCCTGAATCACTAAAAATAAACTACGTTTATCTACTTGACACCTTTATCCACTTATTTACACCTCTATCCACTTTAACAGACCACCAGGTGACTTAACTGCTTTGACAGGCTTGTATAGTTAGGTGACTCCTAAAACTAGTTTCTTTAGGCACTGTGCAGCACTGTTTTTTCAGTTTCCATTTTCCCTGAATTGTTGGACTAAGCACAGATCTGCTGCCTTGGGCAGTAGACATGCTGCCATGGATCCTTACTACCAGATTACTACTACAGTAGCTGTATCTGGAGGTTTTTTTATGTGTGTATTACCATGGAAGCCAAGTCATGCAAAGCCACCAAAGGCATAATTGTTTATAGCTAGAATGGGACTCACTCACGAGACAGAACAAAGTTTGAGGTTTCTGCTACATCTGATGATCCATTAACTAAATTTCCAGTGGTGTCAACAAAAGAGCTTTCTTTCATGAGCATTTGGAGATCTGTTGCTGTGTAGTTGAGGCTGGATTCAGTGACTACCCTGATTGTGTTCCCTGCATTTACACTGACCAACCTAATATTGATCCAGAGCAAAGTAATGTGGGGAGAAGAAGCTGAAATTCAAAAGGAAAGAGCTCTCTAAACCTTATCACTTTATCTTCCTAAAGGACTTGGGTTTCAAGCAGACTCTCTGAGGATTGTGCAAGAAAGACCAAAGAAACCCTGGACTGTACGTGCAAAAATAATACAATGAAAACCTAAAGGCAGACAGCAGGATGGAGAACACAAACCACCCTCCACCAGCTTCTGGAGAGGGGTGAAATCTTCCCTGTGAATACCTAATTCTGTAGGAAATGGGCACTCCTAGTCCATCAGGTAAGCATGAATGGGGCCTCCCTCTTGTCATGTAGCCACAGAGCTAAGTGCTAGAGAAGATGGTGTTTCTACTTTACCTATTGCTGAAGCAGTCCAAGTTTTTCTAATATAGCAAGGAGTGGGGGCCTGCTTTTCTGGCTTGGTGGCTAGAACATAACGGGATGGTGGGACAGGGAGTTGCCTGAGGTGTAAGCTCTGCTCCAGGGAGGAGCTCATTACTTTTGCAAATTTGAACCTCATCAGCAGATGTCCTAGAGAGCCGTTCACTTCTGGGGTAAGTGCCTGAGGGTGCAAGCCCAGAGCTGGTAGGTGGCCAAGATGTCAGCTTAAGACAGCACTCATTCATCATCATGCTGTACTTCCAGTTGACTTAAAGCTTTCCGGTAACTGGAATAAATTTTAGAAAATATTTTAGCAACAAAACAAACAAGTCAAAGAAGAGACTTGTTTCTAACCAAACCAAAACATTTGGTGATGATTTTTGGTTTCTTTTCTTCTAGTTGCTGAACCAGTAACTTCTGCAGTATTAAACACAGTGAACTACATCTCTCGTGGTAGTAAGTCATCTCCCTCTCCCTTCTTGTTATATGGGTTCAGGAAGAGCAGCAAAGACTCTGACCCCATAGTTCTGCAGAAACCAAAGCTGATGTTCTTGAGAACGACTACAGAGTACATCGCCTCGGGCTTGGCTTGGTTTTATCTGAGGTATTTGGGCTGTCACCCACGTCTTGAACAATCCCACTCATAGAAGCTAGGTATATGCATCCACTTTTTGGCACAAAATAAGAAAAATGACTGATGAGTTAAGGTTCTGGTAAAGGGAATGATGTCTCCTCTCCATAGACAAGGATAAATTGGGGTGCATGAAGAAAGGCATCTGTCCAGCTACCTGCATTCTCCTGATTGCTGAGGCACAGCCTCCAACATAATCATGTGTTTATATTTGTCGTCCATCTTGTCCCATTTGGAGGACAGATGCACATGAAAAGACCTAAACTCAGTGCTCAGTCCTCAATGAAAACATTAACATCATTCACCTTCCAGAGCTCTTCTCCAGCTGCTCCACACCATATCCTTTATTAAATGCTTATATGAATAATTATATCTGCAGTCAGACTAGCTGGGATTGCACCAGAAAAGGAAGCTAACCCTTCTGCTTTAGGGCACAAACTGGTTCAGAGAGGGCAGGTTTGTCAGCCCTGAGGGAAGGAGTTCATACACCCTTCTCCACAGCAGCCAGCACCACCTGCATCCCTTCCCTCCATTCCTTCTTCCTGGCCTCTTCTTTTGACCTCTTGAGGTGTCTTTCAAGATTTTTCTTGCTGCCAGCTTTCACCCCTGCCTGAAGAAGCAGGCTGTTCACCCTGTTGCATGCCCTTTCTCCACCTGCAGCTTGTTCCATCTCTACCCTGTTCATCCTGGATTTTGTCAGTCATCCCTTGATACCAGTTGCAGTGAAAATTTCTGTCTCTCCTGCCTCAGCACTGCTCTTTCTTTCTCCCCATCCTCCACCATCCCCACCTTCCTTTCTGTATTTTCCTCCTTCCTTTCTCTCTTTCCCCAAATGCAGGGTTCAGAGGCCAGGTGAGGGGTAATTGAGGAAGCCAAGTGTTTTCCATGTGGACTTGGGGCTGGATTTGCTGGAGCTGAGCCCATGCACACCTGCAGAGGCATCTCCACCAGGCAGCACTTGCTGCCTGCAGGAATCATGTAGAAGTCTTCCTACCCCCCTCAGGCTCCTCTTCCTACACCCTCAGAGGCACAAGTGTGATACTGAGGGTCTCCCCAGCTTCCTGGTCCCACAATAAGACCCCACAGGGACCTTCTGTCTGCCCACAGTGCCATGCTAAGGTGTGGCCTATAGTACTGGTACCAGTTCCCTCATTATCAAGCTGCCTCCTTCTCGCCTACTGAGGTTGAGTTGTGAAAGGTGTCTCTGTTTGCCTCAAAACTCTGACTTATAGAGATGTGAAGATTTTTGCAGCATTCTCATCTTGGCTGTTTCATTGGTGCATGGTAAGATGATCAGGGAAAATATTCCTTATTACCTCATTCAGATCAATCACACAACCCCACCATTGCCTACAGCATACTGGATAAAGATGAGAGCTACTGTCTAGTGTGTTGGACAAAATGGTCGCATTTTTTACACCTTCTCCCCAAATCACTGCCTCTTACTTACATTTGTATTATAATTTGCCTCGACCTGAAACCATCCTTCCATTCTGTTTATATAGTACAAGAATCCTAACTGAGTTAGTAGGGTTCTTAGGCATTGCCCAGGTAGCATTGATGCTGACTTCACTGGCTCATTATATCAGTAAGCCAAGGCTGGAAGAGGAGTGACAGAACAGCCCATGACATAGTCCTCCAAACCAGGACATTTTTCTTGTCTCTCCTCCCTGCTGCTATAGAAAGCATAATGTTATCTGCTGCAAGAGTTTTTGCTGAAGGAAGTTTATATAGCCTAATTCTGCTGGTACCTGTGCTGTGCAGAAGGACTGAGAGCAGACAAACTCTCAGGACTTTCTGTTCCCATTCTGAGGTAGAAGTCACGATAACAAATACTAAGCAAAGGAAACAGACTCACCCACTCCATCTCAATGCAGACAACAGACTTCAAGCCACAGAGCTTAGTGCCTCCCACCAGATCTCTCCTAACCTGCTCTCACTTCGCCCTCTTTCATTTTTAATCTTTCCTTTATCATAGGCAGGACAAAGTACCAAAGCAAAAGATGGACTCCTTCCAACTCTTGTTCCTGACCACTTTCATTCTGTTTGTTTTGGGGTTTTTTTCTCCTCTCTCCCACTGAGATCATTTACCCATAGCCAGAAAATGCAGGAGGTCCAAATGGAAGCCTATTACAGACCGTGATTTGCCATGCACATTGTGATAGTCCTGGAAGAGCGTGGTTGCATACCCTAGAGGTGAGGAGTTTATAATGCCTGATCCAAAGCCCTGTAAGGTAAATGGCATCCTTTCCATTGGCTTCAAGGGGCTTCAGATCATGCTGTAAATAGTCCAGCAAGATACTGTACATGGATATGACAACTATTTATAGGACTTATGATAGATAAGATGTGTACTCACCATCTAAATCTAGACACTGTGTCATCTGGGGAGAGACAAATCAGGACTGATGCTTAGTGGAATGAGAGATATCAGTGACGATGAGGGACCATTGACTGACATGTCACCTGCTTCCCCAAAGCAGAAGCACCTGAGGTCCTTCACCATCTACTGCAAGTGCCCTTTGTAACTGATAGCTTTGTTCTAAAGGGAAGTTGTCAAATATAGCAAAGTGATAACCTCATATTTATGATGTTTTTCTGCAGCAAACACCCCTAGATCCTCTCATGATGATCCCAGTCCTCCCAGAGGCCTGTAGTCCCCTATCTTCCTTTGACTGGATCTCTCTAACTGTGGCAAATGGCCCCACAGTCATTGGAAACTCATGCTTGGTGGTGTCAGTGCAAGTTAAAGTGGATGACCTTGGTATCCAGGATTATGTGTGTAATACTGGCTTGATTGCTATCATCAGTACCCAAGGTTACCAGATCTGACAACATCAGAGTAGAGTTACCTGTGTGGCACAGCCCATTCATATTCATATCTGTGAGCAAGCTCCTCACCAGCATCCATAAACACACTCTCCCTCTGAGTAGAACACAGTGTGCAGATGTTATCATGCAAATGAATTTTTTTCAGACAAAGTTGATCTAACTTTTGATGTTGGAGGGTGTTATTTCATGTTATAGAGGGACTGCCAGCAGTGATCCGATACTTTACAAATATTCACATTGAAATGCAGGTGGATGCAGGTTGTCCATGCTGTTATTAGATTTGATATGGTGGTGCTTAATGATAAATCAAGAATAGCCCCATGGTCTTCAGCACTGTATAAACACAGAGCAATAGACAACCTCCGACTTCAAACCAACAAAAAAATAAAGCCTTGGTCGAATTGATTGAAATGCCAGAGGTTTTAGAACAAAAACCTCGGAAGTGATATAGATAATGTTTATGAATGTGTGGAGAGACTTACAGTAAAATAATTGATGAGTCATAAATCTACAGTACTGTTTCTCTGTCATGAGGGAGAAGAGCATAGGGGAAGGTAAGAAGGGTAAAAGAGGGGGGGGTGGTCTCAACTGGGTTTTGTGAGACTCAGTCAGTACGTAAGTGGAGCTTCCATCCTACCTATCTGCCCAGCAGTTCTGGCAGGCAGTTCTGGCTGTTGTTGCTCAAGCCCCAGGTAGCAAGTCCCAGGTATCAATACCTGGGGGTCTGTGGCACTGTGGATCCTCTTGACTGATGACTGCAGTCTCATTTCTGAAAAGTATCTTCTTAATTTTTCAGATCTGCTTGCATCCATTGGTGTTCATAAAAATTCTGGAAGGCATATTATTGTTAAGACTCATTTGCAAGTACTCTGCTGAAGAGAGGTTTCTGGTCCATGGGCAACACACCGAGCCATACTCGTGAATGTAGAAAAGGAAGGTGTAGAGAAGTCAGCTCTCCCACACTGGCATGCATACATTTGGGGTTCTTATGTTCTGAAGAATGCAGTAAGTCACTACTGTCTGCATACGCACTGTCATGGAGTGGTAGGGTAGATTTGTTTGTTCATTTTATCCTTGATCCTTTGAGGCTTTCTAGTTACTCTGTACTTGTATTTTCCTGTTGACTTAGTTATATAAACTTCCTCTAACAGGAGAGTATGTCTTTTGTGCTGAAACCCTGAGATCCTCTGCAAGGGATTCTGCATTGACTGCAAATGATCTCAGACATCATGACCCTGTAGTGACCACCCAGCTACAGCTGTTTGAAGAGCTCTCAAACCTTAAGAACAGCCACATGAATTGCAAACTCAACGAGTCATTGTTTCTGCAAGTTTAGTCTGGCAAAGTTTATACTGACTCTTTTACCTAGAAGTTTTTCAGACTTGCTGGGGAGCCTGAAGAAAACTACTTTGATCACAAAGCAAAATTTTCTAGGGTTGGCTTGCAATTTTCAGTGCCCAGCTCCTAAAAAATGTAATTGCATTTGGCTTTCAACAACTGGAAACAAAAACATATTTTGGTTTGACATAATCCCCCAAAAATCTAATGTCAATTTCTTCTGGAAATGGTAGTTCTGCCCACAAAAATGTGCCAGTTTGGGTATCTTCTGTTGTTGTCATTTAATTAAAATCCTGGACTAACTTTACTTACTATTTTTTGATGATCTTTCCACTGGCTGAATTTTTATTTTCTGATATTAAAATGCATGCATCCAGTTAAGCTCTGAGCTCCTCTGCAATGACGTGCCACATCCAAAAGCAAGTGTGTTCCTGTCCACAAATGGGACAGGGGATCCCTTCTCCTGTCACCTGTGCAAAAGCAAACACTGTGCCTCTCATCACTGCTAGTGGGTGAAAGTTATTCACAGTTTCAAAAGCTTCTGTAATGAATAGCTGATTGTGAATGCTCATGTTTCACATGCTTCTACAAGGGGTAGTGTTTTCTTGATGAGTTCCCATGTGCCTTTTTTACAAGGAGACCAAGACCATTCATCTATTTGGGTAGCTTGTTACAAAAATACCATTTGCCACCAGTGCATCTGGTTTAGATATTGACTTGACACCAAGATGGAAAATGACAGCATATGATTTGTACCTCCCAGACATACAATACTGGTGACGGGTATTTGTAGTTGGTTACGTTCTTTTATTGATTAACTTTTTATTGGTCAATTAGAAACTCTCCAGTAACCTGAGCATATTTGAAATGCTAAGTCAGTGTGGATATTCCATAAGTGTCATTCTTTAGAAGGTTGTAAGAATTTCAGGTTATGGTGGCCTGAGGTTGGGGTCCTTCCAAAACCTAAAAGTAAAAACAGGCCAGGCAAGTTCTGAACTTCTGGAGCTGTTTCCCAGTCTGTGTCTCACACCTCCCTTGATCAGAGATAAATTCTTCTGTCTTACCTGCTTCCTAGAAACTTTCCCCAACATAAGAAGCTATAGAGGGAACACTGATTCATTCACTTTGCACTACCACAGGCAGCATATCTTTCTCTAACTCCAGAGAAAGTCCAGCTCTGCAGTGCTTGTAAATGGTCTTTAGAAGCCCAAGGCAGAGTGTTGCACACATAAGCGTGTGCTCTCTGTGTGTGAAATTCAGCTCTCTGTAGTGAGATACCACAATGCTGAGGTACTCGATAAATTCTGTTCAAATGCTAGGATGCATTTTATCCTGTAGCCTTTAATGGTACACTAGAGAGAAGACCAGAATTCATGTACCTTGGCATTGATTTGGTACAGAGTCTAAATCAACATCAGTTCTGATTGCTCCATGTCACTGTATATTACCCTGCTCTAAGTGCTCTGCCAGGGGATTAATCACCGACAGCAAAGAATTAACTGCATGTCAGACTTATAAAAGGAGAGGTTTTAAGAAGCCATCTCTTTATCCACCTTTGTGAAAACAAAGCAATACGCAATGGGAGATGTACAAATAATCAGAACACCCAAGGGGAGGGTGAAGGTGGAGAACAAGCTTCCAGCGAGACAATCCACTAAAACGGTTACCTTAAAAGCTTCTTGATGATGGAGTTTGCTGCATTTATGAAGAATGTGACAGGACACACTCGCCTGTAATAGCAGAGGATTGGAATTGTCAACCAAGGACAGCCCTTCCAGTCCTTTTCCTATCATAAACTGTCTGAGGCGTTGCAGTTAAACTCAGCACAACAGCTCTAAGTAGGGACAGCTGTGAAATTACAGTCAGGTGCAACTCTATCAATGAAATAATAACAGCAGCTAGTGTAGTGTGAAGAAGGGAGAGAGCAGAATAGAGAATAGCTGCACAATAAGAGAGAAAACCAGCAGGCCAGTTTCTGGACACAGACCTGTATCTTTTGATGCATTGTGTTGGGAAATCAATCATTCCATGAAACTTAATTCTGTGTCAAAGAAAAAGATCGTTTTAAGTTCAAATATCTGTCTTCTCATCTAGGTTTGCAACGCTTTTCCAAGAGCTGAAATGATCTCAGCTGAAAGGGCTGATCTATGTACAAGATCAAATAAGTGATAAAAAGATTTGTCTCCAGTGAAAGGTCAGTGAAATTTGTCACACAATTAAAACTACTTTATTTCTTTAGAAATCCTCCAACACCAGCCTCTCTAACTGTGTGTTATTTCCAGCCTGCTCACCACTTTCTCTCATCTTTATGCTACAAGAATGACCCTCCTGCCTTACAGACTTGCCTTTGCTGATGTTTATATTCATCTAATTAAAGACTGCATCAGACAGCTTTTAGCACTAAAAAAAAATAAGCCCATCTGGTTTTTTTCCCTCTCAATGAGAAGTGTCCTCAGGGAAGATTGCATGTCTATATCATGAAGGGTGGAGGCAGGCAGTAAATCCCATCCATGATGAAAGCCATGTTCTGTCTTTCCTCTTTTTATTTTTGACAATAACTGTACACCCATTTGCCTTTTGTTACTCTCCCATCTTGGCAACACAATCCGGACCTTAGAAATATCAAGGGCAGGGCTGAAGACATTAATCTAGAGTTTGACTGATGACAAATTTGTGGGGCTGGAACTTGCTACCTGACTGGTAGCTCATCATTACCAGTGATGGCATTGCTTGTTGCCTTTTCCTTCAGTCCTTTTCCATCATTTCTCTTTTACTCCCATTGTCTCAATGCAAATGAACCTAACAGAGGGGCTGGACTGCCTCCTGCTTTGTGACACCTACTGCTGTGTCAATGTCATGCAGTGCTGGAAACAGTGGATGCTGTCTTCTACTAAGACCTTAACTTTGCACTATGGGCATCGAAGTACACGCTTCACCTAGAATAGTTCAGTAGAGTGTAGAGTGGCATGAAATGGGCTCCTAAGACACCCACCATGGCAAATCTGGTCCATCATTTAGCAGGAAGAGCTGAGGGCAGGATGGGCACAGGTAGATGGAAAGCTACAGATAGGAGCTGGGCTGGGGGGAAGCCCACACACATCCCCAGCAGTGTCAGAGGTAACAGGCAGCAGAGTTCACAAATGTCCCTTTAATAGTCAGTTGAGGATCTATTTGATGCTGCAGAGCTATCTCCAGTATGGCTGGTCCATGGCAGACTACAGGCATCTAATACTTCTTGAGACCTTCACTGGCAACAAAAAGAGCAGAGTAAGTCCCTGGTCCCTGGTAGAATAACGTCCAGTGTTTGGGTGATGAAGACACGGTCTCTCTTGTGCATAGAAGCATGAAAGAGAACTAGGACAGATATGCTACAAGTGACCTGAGGAGCTAGAATGAAATGCCAAGGAAGGGGGACAAACACAGACCAGACAACCAGATCTGAAGACAGAGTGTTATCTTCCATTTAATGAGGTGCATCTCTGATTTGTATCAACACTCATGGACTAAGCAGATGAATTCACTTGCCAATGGGTTCAGACAGCAAAGTCTCCTGCTCAAGAACCTACAACAAAAGGAAACTCTAGCACACAGAGATGACCTGTCCATCAATCTGACTTGATTTCTGATTGGGCTGGGGAGAAGGTGACCTTTTGTTCTCTCTGATTTGTCCTCTGTTAACATTTGCTTTAGGTTCTTGTCAAAACAAGACCAGCCTCTTGAAGTGCAGCACACGCTCTGTCCTGTTTAGTTTTGCAATGTTTTGTTTGGCTGCTAGCAACTTGTTCACCAGAAGAAACAATACTTCCTTGGTCCATGCCTTAAGAAATCCTCTCCTGTAACATCAGAGTTCTAACAAAGCCCATGCTGCCCACCAGACAGCAACAGGAACAAAAATAGCCAGACATGCCAAACTTCTGACAAAATGTTCTCAGAAACCCACCTGGGAGAAGCTGTGCAGGAAGTTCCTAGGGTCATCTTACTGGGGAATGAGAGACAGAAAATGTATGCTGCATTAGGAAAAAGTAATTGTCCATATGGTCCAATCCCAAATTTGTGGCTAACAATAGTGAGTGCTTGAAGGGAAGCTGTAAAACCCTTCCTCATTTACCTAAATACCATGTCAGTAGGGATAACTTACTTTGGCCTTTTCATGGCTAATTGTCTCATGCCCTGAAGCTGGGCATTGATAATACCTGGGATTTCATCCTGGCTAGCCTGGGCTTTGAAGCCACGTGTATTGCTAATGTTATATATTGTAATTGCAGTTGTTATTATTCATGTTTATTAAGACATGGTCCATTACATGAGTTACAGCAGGGGTAAATTTAATCACACATCTATCCCATGTTCAATCTAAGCTCTTTGCTTCAATAACATTCTGAAACATGGAGACCTCTACAATTACCTTATGCATTGCCAGAAAAAGTATTTCCTTTTATCCTTTCAAGTGTTTCTTCTTACAGTAAAGAGAGTGTCTTGGTCTTGTTTTATTGGAAAGGGAAGTAGCAGTTGGAGTCACCTGTGTTACTGTGTACTCCTGCTCTCATCCTGTCCTCGTGATCTCATCCAAGTTTAATTGCCCTGACAGTATTTTCTCCTTATATCAAAGATTTTCTTCCCTTCACACCTCCTGCATTTTTGTGGCTCTCTGGATAGGCATATTCTATTACTACATCTCAGTTCTCTTAGGAGCAAGGTGATTTGTGGCCCAGACCCATCCAAGCCTTTCATAATGGAGGTCATCTGAGGTCCCTGCACCAACTTAGCTGCTGCTTTCTATCCTATCATGAACTGCTTGTTTTTCTCTCCACCACCTGCTGCAGCTGGTTCTGACTTCACTTGGGAGCTCTTTGAGGACAGAGTCTGTCCTTTACCAAACACATGACCCACACTTAGTCCCATGGAGCACATCATGAGTCCCACAGCACAGTCCGAGTGGATTCCCTTACCAATATAACACGCGCAAAGACAGCTCTACAATAGGCAGCACATCCTCTCCACATAAGCAAAACCACTGGCAAATACAATAGGATCAGGAAGAAGCTTGCTGAATGAAGTTGCATTTTACTTAATATCAATGGTGCTGGCACCAATGTGAATAACATTTTCTCCATTAAGTTCTAAGCTATTCCAGTTGTGTCTCATCCTATTTTCTTGGTCAGTTTTTTATAACCAACAATTGCTCTGTTTCAAAAGAGAGACCGAAATGATTCCTTCCCAGATATATGGAACTAATTCTGCAAGTGTGTGTTCATGAATAGACCTGAACAATAAATATTTTTTCAGAGAATAATATATTCTCTGAGAGAGAAATTATCTGGAAATGTGGTTTTAGTTGTCCTGAAACTATTCACACATTATTAGTACTACATTTCCTGAATGATGTAAGCTGGGAAGGAAATTTTTTAAAAAAGAGTATATTAGCTTCACAAATTTGCAAGAGGAGGTAGTGCTCTTCCAGTTGGACTACTATGTCTAGTCTCAAAGGTGTAGGATACCCAGGTTGAACTTCCACTCAGCAAGGAAAGATGCAGCCTTGCCTTGGCTGCTGGGAGCATGAATGTGGGCAACAGGACCCTCCCAGGGTGTGATAGGGTCTCTCAGTCTCCCCTCTCCTGTTGGGTTCTTCTGACATAAATCTCCTAGTCCCTCCCACAAGGAAGGGAACATGTGCATCCCATCTCCTAAGACAGTACACTAATCCAGCAGGATGGAGAGGGATGTCTTCTGGCCCAATCAGTATTTAAACAAGAATATCTTCAACAGGAAAGGTAGAGAGATGGAGAGCAGCCTGGCCCAGAATACCCTGTCCCAGAATCTTCTGAGTGAGGGGATATCAGAGCTCCATGCTCAGGGCAGCTGCTTGACTCCAGGCAAGAACTTCAACCTAACCTAGCCTTGCACCATACTCCAGAGCCTCTGGAAACGGGTATGTATCTATTATTGCCCTCTCTATAACACACAAAAGGCTGTGATGGCAATAATGCTCCTTCCTTATGCAGTTGCATAACCCACCCCCTCTTTGCCTTTGTTTGCATGTGTCCATTGCTACTCATTTCATTTTGGATCACATGGAACATTTTGTGTCAACTGAAAACAATAAGACTGATCCCCTTCCCCCGCCTGTGAGTTAAACCCCCAAAAATTTACATTTGTTTTTTCTCTGAATCTAAATTATTTTCCAGTGAGGCTGCCAAGCTGAAAATCATTTCTTCATGCAGCTCCAGAGATGAAACAAACACATCCTCTCCCATGTCTACCTGATTCTCGATCAGAAAGGAGACAAGAGGCTCCCAAAACAGGACAGCCTGGCCTAGCAGGAAAAGCTGTTGCTGATGTCTGCACTACAGGCATGATGCAGAATTTCAGGTATGTTGGAGTAAACAATGTGTGGCTTTTTGGACAGGATTTTGCTGCAGAATCCAAGAGGCCTGCCCAATTTCACAGTCAGTACAGCCAGGAAGATGGAGATGATATGAGACTAGATTGAAAAATGAGGGTTTATGGGAAGGGCAGCACCTCTGCAATAGGAGATCCCAATGCCATCGCCACTTTCTTCTTCCACCACAGTGACATAAGACACCTCAAGAGCCACCCCTGAGTGTAATTCCTTAAGTTTACTCCCCGATTCTTCTGAGTTGACGTGCAAGGGATAACGCACACCTCTGTGAAGCTGCTGGACTATGCCATCCTGAGGTTTTTATTATACCTTTAGGCCTGGTAGATGCAACCTTTGCAATCAGAAGCCGCTTTTACTTTACAGGACAGGGCTGCACTTCTCAGAGGAGAAGGACTGTGAAAGTAATGCATTAAACTGGCTGAAAGGATAAATATCACACTAAACCAAAGGTCAGCTGCAATTACTTTCACTCTTCTAATCAACGCCTCCAATGTGGGACATCAAAGCAGGGCAAACCAAGCACAGAATTCAACGTGTCCCTGAACTCAAGGCTGCATGACAGGAACAGCATAGAAATGTCCTGATTATATTTCACAAAGTGGTAAATCTCAGACCCGCCCTCAGAGGAAACCTGGCCCTGAATGCAGGAAGATGCAGTGGGACATGATGTTCTGTATGACTCCAAAGGGAGTTAGTGATATTCCTGCTTTCATGTGGCACTCTCATGTGAAATCTCCAGTGAAGATGAAAAAGCTTTGAGAGAGGGACACAGCTTGTTTTGGTGGGCTTGCCATGGGTGAGCCAAAAGCTGATGGCAGGAGGCACTGGAGAGTGAGGATCAGTGGGAATACTCTTCCTTGACAGTGTTGGTGGAGCTCTGACCCCATCAATGAATGGGAGAGCTTGGAAATAAGCTTGTTCCATTGACATGGCTCAGAGGGATTATCTCCTCCTTGACCTTACAACCCTATGGCTGATGAGCTTACCAGGTGCTTTTATCTAGCCCCAGCTGACACTGCCAAGGGGTTTTGTCAGATCTGCCGCTGTTGAGCAAAATACCGTCGGATGGATTCTCCATGCTCATTCTGTTTTATAAATGAGCTGGACAATGAGGCTTTCACATCAGGCAATGGGGCTTTCAGATGGAGAGGGCAGGAGGACTAAATGAATCCACACTCCCTGTCTGATTTGGTGTCCAACAGGAGCATGGATCTGAGCAGCTGAAAGGAGAGATGAACCTTCCAATTTAGACACAAACACTACTATAACTACATACAAGGTGTCTAAACATGAGCAAATATAACAGTCATTCAGGTTTAAATGCAGTGCTCATGAACAGAGATCTGGTTGTAGTCAATCTAGCTCTAACATCCATTATCACTGCTTCCAAAGCAAAGGATGGGATGTCAGAGCAGATGAAAAATGAACACTGGCCACACTAAACCACATACCATGCTTCCTTAAGAAGCCTTCCTGAAGTTCCCACATGTACAGCACTAAAAATGCATTTTTCCTCTGTCCATGTCATCAGCAGAAGCTATGCCTAGGCTAAAGATAAGGTAGGTGTGAACACACACTAGCTATCTTCGACCCCGGTGTAGTTCAGGCAAACCACTGTCTTAATCTCATGTACACACCAATAATAACAGTATATAACTACGATATGGCCACTCTTGCCAAACCACAGGCAAAATGCTTCCTTATAATTCATCACAGCAGTAGGTCCATTCTCTTTCCGATATTGCACTCAGAGTAGAGAAGGGAACAATGTTCCTTGTCCAGGGTGGGTATAGACCATAATTCAAGATACATCCAGAGTCTGTTGCTGTTTGGGAGTGACTGACACTTGTATGTATCTCATCTGCATAGCCAGCATTTCCTTTTGAACGTCATGGGTGTGATTTAATCCCAATGGGTTAGCTCAGTCTTTTAAGGCACACTTCAGCCATAGAGGCAACTCCTACCCCTGCTAGTGAATCCTGACAAAAGCATTTGGTTTGGTTTTTTTTTCACATGGACAGGGCTGCATGATTATTGCTTTTGTTACAGTAAATGTATTGCCGGCAGCATGTTGTGCTGAACAGACAGCCCCGGAGCCTTAAGTCCTCTGTATCTCCAGGAGTGCTACAACACAAGGAGGGGCAGCATTAGCTTCCACTACAGCGACCTGTCAAGTTGCCTCAGCCTTGGCTCAGCAGGGTCACTTCCAGGAACAAGGAGATAATTCAGCCATTATGACCCTGTCCGGCTCTCCCGTTCTTTGATAAGCCTCCTAACAAGGGTACCAATTAGTGCCAAGTGTGATGGGGGATTTTGCAAGGCAGGCACCTGGGAGCTGAGCCGAGACGGGGAGTGTCAGTGCCCATCGGCACTGCACTGGGAGGTGCTTCCCCTTGGCACTCGTAGGCACAGGGTTACGGGGTGATTTCTGGAGAAAACACCACTGCAGCAGGAGGTGCAGGGGGTGCCTCCAACTGCAGGCATTTTTTCTCCAGGCTGGTACTGAGCCTTGCTCTCGTATTGTGTCTGAGACACTTCATTTCAGATAAAAATCAGGCTCAGAGCATTTGTTGTCACAAAGGGTCCCATAGAATATTTATGGCCTATTTTGGGAAAGAATAAGATGGTAGCTCTTACATCCTCGCCACATGTCCCTCTCATCTCTGTAAATCTTCTCTGTGCTGTTTTATTTGGATAACGCGGCATTCATAACGTGCTTTCCATTATTATATGCTGCTGTCCAGCTGTTCAGTGTCAGGCTTTGCTTTAGGCTTCTTTTCTCTCCAGGCGTGTGTCTTTCTTTGCACATTTGATTCACTGATGTGCAGCATATGCTCCAGGGCAGCTCTCTTTCATGGGCAAGCACCGGACTAATAGATGATCTCAGGAATGATCAGATCAATTCATTAACCTTCTGAATAAAGTTCTCTATTGATACAGCCCCTCTTATCAGGGAAGCCTTGGGTATTATTTATTCCACAAAGTGGAAACGTTGCTCTCCCCCTCTCCCACCCTGCCAAGGTTACGGCCTTACGTCAGCCCCTGCGGCAGTGACCTTGAGGGTACTAACCCTTTGGAAGCACTGGTCTTTCTCCCCATCGGGCCGTGCATGGGCACAACTCCCACTTGCGTGGTGATCTGCACGTCTCACTGCACTTTACATAGGCAGGGTTCTCAGAATATATTTGCGTTTGGATTATTGGTCTCCTCTTGCTGTAGCATCAGCAAGATGTTTGGCATTAGAGTGGCCTTAGTTCAGTGATTATTGCTAAGTGGGCTTGCAAGCCTGGGTCTGAAAAGGTTTGTATTTATCAGTAAGGGAGAGACAGTAATAAGTTCCCCAAATTGGTTATGGAGTTTCCATCCATCACAGAAGATGTTTAAGAAAGAACTGAACATGTCCCTGAGCAGCCTGCTCTATCTGACCCTGCTGTGAGCAGGTGGGTTGGACTAGGTGATCTCCAGAGATGACTGCCTAACTCAACAACACTGTAGATGTGTGATTCTGCAACCTCGCTGACTGTGTTCTCAGGGGGGGACAATTAGAGGCAGCAGAATAAAGGGAATTTACAGGATTAGAAAGGGCAAAGCTCCCCCAGTTCAGGAGTGACTCTCACACTGTTTTCTCCACAAAATAGACCCTCTGGAGAGAGGACACTACATTGTAAAGCCAGAAAGCCTAGGGTGATGTTCTCGTGAGGCCTGGAGACACATTATGTTTGCAACCCATCCCTGTCTGCTCACTTCATTCAAATCTTCCATCTTAATACCTCACAAAAGGCTGCAGATTTCTCCCTGTCTTTATTGTAATTACTTGGATTAGCACTGAATCATCTTTTTCAGCTGTAATATGTGAGAGACACGAGGTTTTGTTCTGTGCCTATTTGTTCTATTTATTCAGAACATGAAGCCCATTAGCTAGATCATCATTCACTATGGTCTTTCTTCTTCCTATTAATCTAATGAACTCCAAATGTCATTTTGAACATTTTGGTCACAGTTGCCAGTTGTAAGGCTCCTGGAAAGTTCTTGGTACTTTTCAAGTAGCAAAAGCTAGCAGTGTCCCAGATACCCTTTTTTCCTTTCAAATAGAGGAAAGAGTGTGTAGCACAGCTCTGCTTTCTTGACAGGTTTGCCTCCCTGCCTCTGAGGTCTAGGGGGTTGTTGGAGGAGGGAAGCCCATTCTCGCTGCTCCCCTTCCAGGCTGTGAATGAGGACAATTGTATCTTGTGGTGGTATTTTTATAAAACAGAATATTTCTCTGTGGTTTTTTTCAATTTTTTTTTCTTTCCTTGACATAATTTTAGCCAGTCAGTCTGCCTAGGTGGAAATTAATTTTACTAAAGCAAGCCAGTTTTATGGTGCAAACGGTAACATTTCTGGTAATATTAGTCATGTTTTACATGTTACATTTTCATGGAAATTTCCTCAGGAAATTATATTTCCTCAGGTTTATTTTTTTGTTATGGAAAGCTACTGGTAGCAGCTGTCAAAGAAAATTGCAAGTACCCACAAATATTGTTATTTTCAAAGGCAAATATTTGCAGAGCATAAAGAAAAGGCATGGAGTTAAGCCATCCCTTTGGAAGAGTTCCCGTTGGCTCAGGCCCTGCTGCTAGTGAAGTGCCACTACTCTCACCTTTTCTTCATATCATGGCACATCTGTATTTCCTTCTTTCACATTATTGTCACTGTAGTAACTGCGGTCCCAAAACAAGTGCAGGGCCCTACCTGCTACACAGTGTACAAATGTGGGTAAACTCACTTTTTATCAACTTTTGTACTTCTATTCTCTTTCCCTTGGATTATCACCTAGGGTATGTTTGAGGTCATGTTTAATTTCCGCTCTGAGGGTTTTTGTCTTCAAAATAATAAGTTATAACCCACCCACTCACAAAACAGAAGTGGTATTTGCCTTGAGGTTTTAGTGTTCACCAGCTGCCATTCAAGCTAGAGCAGGCTTCTCCTTTTCACACACCACCGCCACCACCACCCCACCCCTGCACCTTTAAATGAGTGATCTTGAGCAAGCACTTGATTTCAGCACCTGCAAATGGAAAATACTGTGAAAGTTGAAAATATGTCATTGTGAGCTGATCACCCAAACACCAGGCATCATGTGTGTTGGTGTACTTCAGGTGCTCAGCATACTGACATCCCAGAACACAAATGAATCCCCTGGTACCTCAGTCCGCTATCCCACATGAACACACCTCAGTAGTCCTCCATCCCATGGGAACACAGCCTCCATGACAAATAAGCAAAATTAGCAGAAAGTTTCTCAGTTGCTTTAAAAGCTATATAATCTATACAGTGATGGATTCAAGCTGGTGTACATAGACTCGGCCAGAGGCCCACCATAAAGTCCCTCACAAGTGTCCATAGCTTGAAATTTATGACCATGGTACGAGAAGACAAAGATCTATCTTGTATCAAGGCTTGTGTGAATGTGGGAGAGAGAGGGATTTGGGGAGCTGCGAGGAGATAGGCTTCTGTGTCAGGGTCCTGTAATACAGCTGTGTAATATTCCCTCTGAGAAGCTGCAAAACTCCTTAATGAGCCTTTCTGCTCTCTCCTGGGCATCCATCAGGTCCCTGCCAAGACAGAAGAACACAGGCTGTCTTGGATCTGAGGGATGATTTTTTTTTTTATTTCAGCTGTAATAGTCACATGTGTTTTTACTGTGGTATGGTGTAAGTACACGGGCTCTGGTCAGGAATTTGTCCAGGAACACAAGGTGGAAAACCTCAGTGTTTCTGAAAAAGATATTCAAGGGTTATCATTATATGAGGGACACTCCCTTCAGTGTTGTCATGGTAAGGATAACATATGACTGTAAACACCATAGGTTAAATATCTCTGCATGAAATTAAAGGGCTGTGCATTATCTGGTGAAGAACAGCTGAGAAATTCAGCTGGGTTGGCAAAGAACGGCGTTCAAATTATGAGCTCCAGCCTTAATCCTTCCTTTTGGACAGGCAGCTGAAGTCTTTTAGGATGGTGCTGAGATCCAAAAACATAAGAAAGATAAAATTGTGCCTGAAGAGAGAGCAATTTCTGGGTGCTGCAGTGCTTGTGAGCTCCCATCCACAACACAGGTAAGGAGCACAGAACTGATGGAGTACCTGGAGATGGTGGTGTCATGGTTTGAATGGAACCATTACCATACACAGGTGAAGATGCTCTGTGTAGGAGAGAGGTTGCCAGAAGTGTGGTCAGAGAAAGGTTGACTCTTTAGAGCCTGAAGGGCATTTCAAAGACAGTGTCACCAGCTGGCCTGAAATAACTACATCCTGTGGCAGTTTCCATGGGAGGAGCAACAAGGGGCTTGCAAGGGAGACTTGGTGTGAGGACGGTCTCTGTATATTGAGTAGCACTAGTGAGAGGCCACATCTTTAGGACAGTCCCACTGAGGTCTGAGCTAAAGCTAGGTCCAGTGGTAACTGCTAAACTCTCCAGCTTACTACCCATGCAGATACTTCAGAAGATTTTAACACCTTCAACCTTTTTACCAGAACCATGATGAGCAATCCCATTTTTGCAGAGCAGGAACATATCCAGACACTCTGAGAAGAATTGTTCAACATCTCCGTTAGAAATACATTTACCTTTCTTCTTGCTAGTGTGGGAAAGGGACACCTTTGTCCTAGGACTTGTGGGAAAAAGCTAGTGAACAACAAGATTTTAATAAGAGTAAGAGAAAACACTTTTGGCAGTGCTGGGGCATTTGCTATAGCAGGATTTACTATTAGCTTAGTAAGATTAAAAGGGATCAGACATGTTATGTGAGTAAGAACTCAACATAAACTTTAAAGATTCTTAGTACTTTAGTCCTCCTGCCTCAGGTGTAAGACTGCTGGAGTCCACAAAGATGCCCTTCCTTTACTCCCATCACTCATCCTGCAAATTGCAGTGACATCCAAGTGTGGGCAGGGAGGAACAGAGCTAGTGGTGCATGTGGGCTGGCTGCTGCCAGGCACAGGGATGCCAGACAACAGCTGTGTAGACTATGGGCTTCCTCCAGGATACAGTCATCCCAGTGATGTCCAAGAGGACCAGAGTTTGAGAGGATCCCCAAGGAGTCTGTGCAGGGAGACATCATTCCACCCCCCCCTCCGCAAGCCGGCTGCAGGCGCGTCTGTCCTGCTGCGATACGCACATTTCAGATTGTCTGACCTTCTGCAGTCTGGTTGTTTTGGCTGTGCAGCCTTGGTTTATATTTGGTCTGGGCTGGCTTTTGCTTTGTAGATCAGGTGGGAGGGTTTAACATTGTGTTTCTGGGGATTTGGGGATTTCTTCTCGTTTGCTCTCCCTCGCTCTCTCTCTCTTATTTCTCAATGATTTCTCCGGCTGGGTCAGGTTGATCTGTGTGGGATCCTGGCAGTGCACCAAGGTGTAGCATAAGCAGTGCTTGTAACATTGACTGCCTTGTATATTCAGTCATTGGGCTGCTTGGGAGCTCTAAAACCTTTTACAAAATAGCAGATCTGTCCCCGCTGAGCACACTTACAGCAAGTGAGATGAATACAAAACTCATCACAGGCAAGTCTCCAGGTATGTCTTAGTTAAAAAACATACCAGGATATATCTGGCTACAATGCAGCCTTCTCACACTCACGGGAGATAGACACCCACTTTATTAGGCTGTGCTGTTTCTTTCTACAGGTTATTTTGCATTAGCTGAACTTTGTAGATGTGAATCCATCCTCAGTCACAAACAGATGTCAGTGATCTTCACAAAGTCTGCCCAGTCCTGATTTTCCCCTGCTTTCTAGCAATTCTGGTTTGCTGGGTTTTGCCCTCTTGTAGATCTAATGCTCTCAGCAGCAGTGCTGGGTGTTCCATCAGAGTAGCAGGGGCAACTGGACAATTGCATGAAGACCGCTCAGTTCCTCCTGGCCACTTCCCAGGGCCGTCCTCAGGATCAGGCTTCACAGGAGGAGCCTTTGAGTTGAGAAACATTTTTGCTTCAGATGCTCCCATCAATTTCTGTGTGCCATTACCCACTCCCTTCCTCAATGGGAAGGTCAGCATGAGCGCTCTGCTCCTGCAGTTCCCCCAGGAGCTTCTCCAAAGCATCCATGATGTATTCCAAGAGAGCAAAATAGATAGTGTCTACAGAGAGGTGGAGAACAAGGTCAGCAGAAAAGTGTCTGTGTTTAGCAGAAACAAGTTTCCCAGGTTAACCTGGTGCTGGTGTTCAAAGAGAGGCAGAGGGTGCTGGGGGGCAGTGTGCTGAGGCTGCCTTTCCCAAAGGTTAAGCAGACGTAGGACAGAGCTTGCCAGGCGCTCCACACATCCAAAAGCCAGTTTCTAATTTGGGATATTTTCTTAAGCCCACTGTACTCTGGGGAACGCAACCCCAGCAGAAAGCATGAGCTGAGTGTAGAGTCCTCCTGCCACACGGTCCCATACCTCTGTCCCCAGCAGAGAAAAGGGACATTGTGCTGTCTGGGAGCACCATGCCAGGGAGGAAGCAGCCTGTCCAGGGCACAGCAGGCAGCCTACAGCAAGCGGCACGCACTATCCAGGGCGCCCATGGACATGGTTGGAAGGGAATAGAGCAGTGGGGAGCTCCCTGCACACCTCCATGACAGCTTTCTCCTTGCATCCCAGCCTTTCTCCCTACATCCTTAATGTGCAGGAAGACAGTGTGAAGGAAATGGGGTCCCAGCAGCCCCTGGGGACAGGTGGCATTACACCAGGCTGGCTGCAGTGGCACTGTTGGGCAGGCAGCAGCATCGTGGGCCTTTTGCGCTCCTGCAGGCTTAGAGCTCTTCCGGTTTAGAAGCAAAGGCTCTAAGCTGGGCTACATGTTCCTGTTGCTCTGACACCTGAAACCTGGCATTGCATTTATCAAGCTCGCAAGGCAGCCTTTTGAGATGTTTGCCAGGACATGAGGCTAATAATTTAATCAGGTGAATTCAGACAGGGTCCTGCGGTGGGTCGGGTTGCATTATATAACAGGATCCATAGGAGTCTTTGCTGGGTGATAGGCTGGATGCTGCACAGCCTTCTCCAGGATGGCCATTAAAGAGAAAGTCTGCCTCCGTTTTGTACCCTGTCCAATGTCATAAACTTTCACAAGTGGAGAAATGAATCTTCCTTTCCATAAAACTGCAACAGGGCTTTGAAAAATAAAACGTGTTGTTTTTATAACAGAAAATCTTGTGCAGTGGCTCCCCTCTTCCCAAGCAACAGCCAGACGCTGGTGCAATTCACTCTAGGAGTCTGCGCACAGGTTTCCATTCAGATTTTCTAGTGGGTTTAGCAATCGAGCCAGCTGACCCTACCGAAGCACTTCACCCCACAGATCTGCACAGACAGCAGTCTGTTAACACATACTATTCAGGGGCCTGGGACAGGGAGGGGGGTGGCTGGATGACAACTGCTGCTCTCATCAGGTGGAATACAAAGCCTCCTGGGCCTGCTGGTGGGTTATATCTCTGTATCACATGCTCACTTTCCTGTCGTTCCTCTGTGTGCTTGCTTAGTATCTGCACAACACTCAGCGCGTTCATACCCTGCTGCTGTATGGCACCGATCATGTAACTGAAGAGATTGCTGCTGTGTGTGGCCAAAGGCAACACAATGCACAGGACATGAGAGTAGGAATGTAAAAACTGTGGGGCCAGATCACGCTCCTGGAGGCAGTGCACAGCCTTGCTTTGCAACAGACCTAGCGTCAGGTGGAGAGGGACCGATTTATGGGAATCACAGTCTTTTGGACCATTTGGACCCTGATCATCCTTTCCTTCCTTGCAAGCATCTCATTAATTCCTCACTGGTCATGTTAAAGTGCAGACCCAGCAGACCTCAGAGATGAGTCAATCTCTAGGTGGGAATCAAGGGCTTGCACTTCGGTTCACACTGTTATTTTAGTTTGTGGTGTTTGCTTCTCATTACGGTAAGCTCCCAGGAATGCCAGCACCAAAATAGCACAGAATCACAAGGTTACCTGCTGAAGAATGAAGTAAACAAGAGGGATATTCTTTCTCTCTGCTTCTTTCTTTCTCTTTGCCAGCCCCCACCACCCAAGGAAGCATTTTGACTACCTGTACTGAAATCCAGGGTGGAGATTTCAGGTTTGGAGTTAAGTGCATCCAGACATATGAGGCAGTTTTTGGGCAGGCCTGGCCTAACTCCCTCTGGGAAGATGTGCAGCCACAGTGATGTGGGTCTGCAGTGGCTGTGGAGATGCTGTTCCTGCCAGTCCATCTTTGTCAGGCATGAAGGTAAGTCTCTGCTGGGTCTGGAGAGAACCAGTGCCCTGACATGCATCAACCTACCTCTATCTGGTAACTGGGGCTGACTCAGCAGGGGATAAGGGCCCTTTGGGGGAAGGCCACCACTGGGGATGCTTGATTGGCATCACTGTTTCTGGTCCGCACTTTCTGGGGTTTGTCCCAGAGGAGAGATGAGCAGGAGCAGCTCTAGAGCTTCACCTGCAGCAGAAAGCCCCTGGCCATCTCTCAGAGGCATAAACAAGCAAATACAGCCCCTTTCCAGAACCATGGCAAGGTCTCCCAGGAGACCAGTGCACAGTCCAGGAGGAATTCAGAGTTACACCTCTCTGTATCAACTCCATGAGACAGACTCCTGGCAGACAGAGAGGGGCCAGGAGTGACTTCCCTGTTTCTAGGAAGGCAGCGCAGATGGTGGGAAATATTTCACCCGCGCAGTGGCAGCAGTGCTAACCTGGCATGAGGGCAGCTGGGGTCCAGTTTCCCCTCCTCTCCCCTGGGCTTCCCGCGCGACCTTGAACACTGGGTTTGTGCAGAGCCAGCCTTGGCGCAATGACTGCCAACAACCTCCACTTGCAAGAGAAAAAGTGATTGAGAACTAGAGGGGTGCTTGGCAACTTGGGGACCCCATTAGTGTGCAGAGCGATCAGCACCCTCCTTAGAGCTGTAATAGGATGCAGGAGATCAAGGTACAGCCACCACCTCCGCCACTGGCTTTCGGTGTGACTTGGAGAAGAGGTTCCTTAGTCCCAGTTTCAGAAATGACACTTGGGAAGGAGGGTCACACAGAAATTTGTGTGCCTTGACTCTTCATCTGCAAATTAACAGCTCAAGCTGCCAGGCTGGGGATTGCTTTATACTCCTGCTATGCCCAGAGGATGCCTGGGGCAGCAGCAGGGACAAACAGTTGGGGTCCATCATAACAGAAACCCTCACACAGCCAAAGGAGACTGCTGAGGCAAACAACATTTTCCAGCATTAGCTGCTCTCTTTGTCTCCCCTTCCACTTTTTCCAAAAGAAACTAAATATGCACAAGACTGGGGGAAAAAAAAAAAACCAAACAAACAAACCACAGCTTTCTGACACAATCCAAAGAGCCTACATATAGCAAAAGCTAAAATGGAAGCTTTAGCTGATGTACCTGGATGCCATGTGGTGATTCTGTGGGATCACCTATACGCCAGAGAGTTGTGGCCTTTTATCCCTGTCTGGTATACTAACAAAATGATTAAAAAAGCCACAGTGGTTTCACTGGCCACCCAGAATGTATGGCTCTGGGGTCCATGATGAAATATTATAACAAAATTGGGGAGACTCCACATGTGACGACCTGCGATGGTGGCTCTTTCTTTGTGCCCTTGTGGGAAGAAGTGCACCCGGAATTGATTATCCTGAGGGCAAGGATGAAGTATGGGATGTGGAGAAAGGTAAAGCAGAAAAAAAGTCCAGAAATGCAGCCTTGACCTTTCCTTTTGCTAACCTTCAGCAGAGAAACCAGTGGGTAGCACAGACACAACACCTTTGGACATGTCTTCAATGAACATCACGGTGTAATCTTTTCTGGAGTTGGAAATAAACCTACTGCTGGATTGGTCAGAGAGGGGGCCACTGGTGCTTGTTTTAGGGCTACTTGTCACTAGATTCTTTCCCTCCGCTCCTTGCCATGCTCAGACCTTTGGAAAGAAGACACCTGCTTTAAAACAATGACAATCACTGTACTTGACGAGAGGCAACCAAAAGGTGGATGCAGCTAACAGATGGGTGGAACACAAGGCAACTGTAAGATGGTCAAGGTTAGCGACAGGAGCAGCAGCCCCAGCATACACCACCTGCCCGAGAAATTGCCAGGCCCAGGCAGGTTCATGTTTTTCTGTTAAATGTTACAGGGACTTCCCAAGGGAGACAGGTGACATATATCTCTGTGATGCTCACCGGCCCAAAACACTCTATTTACAACCCAGTGTTTTTGTGCCTGCAATTATGCAAGAGGATGGAGATGACTCATGAGATACTGCAGGACACAATATAACAGATGTCCTGGCCAAAAGTGCTGCAGGGAGATGCAGCTACCAGCAAAAACTGGGCAGGAGATTTCAGTGTGACCTGGCTTTGAAAGGAGGAAAGTGTACTTTCAGCTAGAAGGGCTGGGGACCTTACAAGTGGGCAGGGGAAGAAAGGAAAAGCTTAATGTGGGCATCAGGTCCTGCTGAAGAATCATGCCTTATCATGCCAGTTGACTCCTAGACCTCTACACCTGTGTGGTTGTTGGTGCCTGGTTGAACATGAGCATAGGAACACTCACCAACCAGGGGAAGGGACAAGTCTGATGCTAAAGGGCTGGAGGAGGCAATGGGTGCAAATGCAAACTGTCATATTACAGACACAAACTATTTATAGATAGTTGTGGAGCCCTTCAGGAGACATGGTGAGTTCATACCTTGAATAAAGAAACAGCCCTTGCAAAAAAGATACCTGTAAACTAAACTGATGGCTGAAGTCTGTGGAGAAACCATATAAAAATGTGGTGGATGGTCCTGAATTGCTTTAGGGAGAAGCAGATAACCAGAACAGATGAGGCTGGATGAAAAGGTGGTGTGGGCAGGGAAGATGGAGAGGAAACCAGTGACAGTGATGGTGGGAATGGAGAACAGTTGCCTATTAAAAGTTTTTTTTACACAGATCCTATTGCTCTTTCAAGTAAGTCCATTGCAGCACTGGGATGAAAGCAGAATAGAGATGCTGACATTCATTTTAACCACTTCCTCTCCCTTTCAGTTGAATATCTGAGTTCACAAGATGTCACAAAGGTTGCTCTGAAACAGATACCCATGCAAGTGACATGGAGAGATCTTTCTTCTTTTCTTCAACAGACCATTCTCCTTCCATGGTGTTTTTTTTCCCCACAGTGGCAGGTTGGGAAAGGGTTTCAGAGGGGCCATAAAAGGAGAAGTGTGTGGGTGCTGTTACATGTCACTGCGGAGGGCTTCCACAGTGTTCTGCCACAGAAAGGTCTTCCAATTTTCCTCCATGAGTAAGAAACACTGCACCAAATCCTCTTCAATGACTCTCTGCTCAGCAGGTCTGTGGCTTCTAGGATGCCTGGGAACACAGACTGCTATCTGCCCCGGGCATCCTAGCTGGGACGAAGCTTCAGTGGCTTCAGACATTTCCTGGTAGCATCTGTTTCCACACCCTTTCCTTCACAGATGGTGCTGCAGCAGGAATCCCAGAGTTCAAACTTACGCCCAGCTGCTGGATATGCCTGTGCAAGGCCAGGGCAGCCACAGCCAGGCAAAACAGAGTGAGGCCTCCTTTATTACAGTATACAAAAGCAAGGGATGTGTTTATGGAGGTCAGGAGGGGCTGGCTGAAAGCTTGAGATATTCTTCAAGGGGACAAGAGTCAGCTGCTATGGGAAGCAACGTCCATCTTTATTCCCAGTTGCATGTCAAATGTAACAGCAACTACTAAACAACAGTTGATAATGCTCATAGCACTAATAGCCTTGAGACATTGTACAAATGGCCACTCAATTAAGTATTTGTGGTAAAAACTGCCTGGGAAGCATTTTTTCCACAAGAAGATGATATTTGGTCTATGTGGAAATTTTTCTTTCCTGTTTTAGGCTCTGGTTCTTCCCTCTTTGGCAAGTCATGATTTCCAGGTGGGCTGGAGAGGGACACTTGATAGAGATATAATTTTTAGGTCTAAAGTGGTTCTTATCATTGCCAAACACCTGAGGCTCTCCATAGTTTCTATTTTTATCTGGGTCTTGGACAACCTTAGCACAGCTTCAAGCTTTTGCCTGGTGAGAGGGTTTAAAGGTCAAAGACAGCCTTTGAAATAATCTAGACAGTGAGCCTACGCAACACTGGATTTCACGTTAAAAATTACCATATTTTCCTCATTCACAAATTAGCTTTCTATACCTTGTAAGAGTGTAGCACATCCAGAAAGCCTTCCAAGATCCAGAGGAGGACAAAGTGCAGGTATTATTAGCAGCAAGCAAAGAGCAGAATTCTCTAAGCAGGCATTGCGCTAAGCAGGAGGTTTTAGTTTCCTCTGAGACAACTTTGGCTTCTTCTGTTACACAGTTTTACTCAAGCGTTCAACAAATTATCTCATGAAGGGAGCAAATATTGCAAGAACAATATACCTTGTATGTCTTGCAGGAGTTGAAAACCACGGCACGGAGAGAGCAGCCTCAGATCCCTAAACAAGTTAAACAGAAAGGAAAGGCACAGAGGGGGAAATCCTCTCTGACTTTGTTATGGAAATGCGATACAGTTTGACATTTTAATTGCGATTCTCCCCTTATTATCTGGCACACGTTCATAGTGCCCAAGATGTTGTTTAGTGAATCCAGCTGCCTCCTCCGCTCCGTTTGAAGTCCGTTGACTCCACGTGATAGGGGAGTGTGAGAGTCAATGTGATTTGTGTATGAGGAAACATAAATATGTCACAGGAGTTTAGTCTTATAGGTCTGCAGAGTTTATACTCACAAAATCTGTTGTGCCCTTGTTTACACACCCAGATCCAAAGGCCTGACACACCCTCGCTCTAGCTCGAAACTTTCATCATTTCTGCCTTCTTTCTAATGAGGCCATCGCAAAGCATGTGGACGATGTTTGACCACAGTTTAACATATCCAGGAAAATGTGCTCTCAAATGTTAAGAAGATCTTTAATCAAATTTGATTCTTTGTCGTTAGATGAGACAAGCACACGCGAGATTCTGCTGCCACATGTACAAACTCCTAGGCATGGGCCTCCCCATGCTCCTGAAATGCACCCACGTCAAAAACACATGGAACGTTTGCAGATATATGGACATTTGCATACCTCTAAGCATAGACACCGGAGTACTTAATCTGTGCTTAAGTGCTGAACAACGTTTGCTCTTCCCACAGCTAACCTCTGCCAGCCAGGATTGTTGAAATAAATTCATCTCTTTGGTGCTGTTCTTCACCTGAATTTCACCACTGCTGCCAGCCACTGGGGAAGACTTGGCATAAAATGGTTGTGTGTTTTAATGTAATGGGGGAATGGAAAGATTTACCATGTGGCATATCTAAAACCAAATCATAGGAAGCACAGTGGTATAACTTAAGGGAAGATATTTGTGGGAACATGCTATTAGAAGCAGTTTTCCTAGTCTCTGAGAGTTGTCTTTAAATCCCAGGCTGCAAAATCTGTGCACCTGAAAATGAGAGATGGCAACAGGCTTCCTTTGTATAGGAGGTTCTTTGAGAGAAGCAACAATGCAAATAAAAAGATTCAGCCTAACTCAATTCTGGAGTTCGGTTGTCTCTCTGAAAGCACTAAGCTTGCACTGTGCCCTTCTTGGAGCTAGGGAAAAAAAATTATTTTATTAGTAATTTTACTTTATTAAATGACCTAGCTAAGGCTATCACAAAAAGGCTTGGTCACCTTCCTAACCCCAGGTCCAGGCCTTTCTGGGAGAGGGGAGAAAAGCATTGGCAGGACACACTTGAAAATTCTGGCTAGAGTTGAGTCTTCTGTTACTGGAGCTTCACATAGAGGAGTCATCGGGGGAACATCCAGTTCTGCATCGTCTCACTCTAAATTGAGGGCTGAGTCTTTAAAGCTCTCATGCTTCTAACCATTACTTCTATACCCTGATGAGTGAGACGGGGTGATAGGGATCCATAAGTGAGTCACAGTTTGAGGAGCAGGAGTCAAAGTAACATTCTGTTCTGGATGCTCAAGCTAGAAACCTTTACAAGTAGTAAGACAATCATTACATGGGAAATGTCAGATGATAGCAGGACCAAATCATTGGAGCTTTGCTTTCTTGGCCACACAAGAGATAGCTCTTTGATACTGAACATGCCAAAATGACTTTTCAACTGTATTCAATTATTGAAGAGACGATTTCGAAAGAACACAAAAAGGGGACGTAGATGTGCAGTTCATGATTTGCAGGAGATCAGAACACATGGTTTCACACAGTGGTCTTTCCTGCTCCATTTGACAAGAAAGTAGGGTTCTTCTCAGAAGGAACCCAGAAATAATACAGCTTGGGTATAGTGTCTAACGGCACCATATGATGATCTCGTTAGTATGGGGTTTGGGTACAAGGGCAGACTGCTCTTCTCATTACTTCTTTTAAAATTCATTCACCAGGTAACTGCAAAATGACATGATCTCCAGCTACACCATTACAGGCTTTTAGTTGCACAATAACTGCAGAATAATGTAATATTTTATGCTTTGTGCTAGAAGCTGTCATGTCCTAGTCACCAGCACATAGCATCACATTTCTCCACTCAGCAACCAGATGATCTAGGGAGATGGCCATGGCAGGAGGCGGAGAATAAGCAGGTGTAGGTGAAGTAACCCTTAGAGAGCATTTCAGAGAGGATCACGAGGTTTTATCCTATCTGTGGTGTCTTAGTGAAACACAGTAACCTCATTGCCCAGCTCTTAAACATTATTTCTTACTGAAGTCCGGAGTCTTGGCACAGGGATTCATTCAGTGGCTGATGCCAGGCTGAAGGCAGGGTTTTTGTGATAAGGGAACATGGAAATGAAGCCAAAACTTATTTTTGTCTCTAAAGCATGCACCTGACCCTGTGGCAGATCTCTGTCAGGGCTTACTTGTCCTCATGCCGAGTGCCCGAATCATGTGAAAGTGGGAGGCCATCGGGAACCCTTTGCAGAGTGGAAGCTCCTTGGGAGGGCTTCCCTCTCCTCTGATTTCACCCTTTTGTTTGAAGAAAGTTGCTCCCTAACATGCCAAGAATGTGAACTCAGTTGGCACTTAAGCCAGTTAGAAGCCCATCAGCTTACTAACCTTTCCTCTCCCAGCAGATACTGCTGGGAAATTGTTCTTGTCCCAGGAAGAAGCTCAGGCAACTAAATGCAAAGTTGTGAATTTGCAGCTGACCTAGGTGGGAAGAGTTCCCACGCCTTAGATGGCCTCACATCTATTTCTGTCAACAGAAATATTGCCCCCCTAGCCATAGAATCAGTGAGTTTGGGATTAAGAAGGGAGCAGTTTCCACTTGATAAAGCTGATTTTCTTTTTCCATTTCTTCACTTGCTCTCTTGCTTTAATTGTGGGGCTCAAAAGTGCAACTGATTGTGATGGCTTCATGAGCTCCAAGACATCAACTGAGCCACAGTACCTAGCTATGCCCGGGGTCCTCAGCCGCAGCAAAAGAGTTAAATACATTGCATGGCAGAGGTGAAACCTGTACCCTTCACCTCATATTTGTGAGGTGCTCACGAACAGAATCCATTCCTCTGGCCCAGCTGACACACAGCAGTCTCCAATGACAGACCATATGTCGGAGCTTCCAGAGCTGATTTAGGCTATTTCAGTGACTGATTCGTTCAGGGCAGAGACCAGCATGCTTTTGTGGTCACTCTTACATGGAGCAGGCAAAGATATTACCTGGGCCACCTCCCAGTCACTGCCTGATGGATTCTGGTTACTCCATGTGAGCTCTCCCTCATCTGTTTCAGTGAAAATTTTTTAGTACAAACAAGTTTTAGTATTAGGTTAAGCTAAAACAGATGACTTTAGCCTTCCTTAGCTGAAGAACACTGCACTAGCAGAGTTGTGGGATGTCATACAAACTCCAGCAGAAGCACAGTTGCGAGTAGGTGTTGAGTGCAAACATTCTAAAACTTCTGCCAGTCACTCACAAAGTGAGTGTGCATCTTTGCTCACAGTAGCAATGATCATTTAGTCCACTGCACTGACTGGGTCATTTACCTAAACCGCAGGATCCTGCCTGGTTATTCGATATGAGAGGCAGACATAGTCTGCATGCTTTCAGAGCAGGCTTATGAAGCAATGTTGGGAACACTGCAGGAGAAGCAACTTTCTGCAGCCACTTACCAACACTGAATAGCCTTGCTTCTTTTTGGAGCCCACTATTAAGACCTTTTAACCAGCCCTTCCCACTTATCCCTGCCTAACGTTAATAGCTTCACAGATTCTCTCCCTCTCCTCCTGCCTCCGTTTCTCCTTATCTGATCATCTAACTTCTCCCAAAGTAGTAGTGCTATGTTTAGCCTGTTCTGGCACTCCGGGCACTCCTGCGGGTGCTGGGTTGGTCTCACAGGGCGCCTACAAATTTCCACTGCTATTGGAGAGAGGAGTGTTTTCAAAACTGCTGACACCAGATCCCAGCGAGTGAACTAAACCAAGAGGCCAGAGCCTGTGAAATGTGCTTATTATAGCAGGGGCAAATAGCTCCCATCTTGTGTTACTGAAGCTCTGCAGTCATGTGTCCCGGCAGCCCCATACCCTGTCAGGCTGGAGGGCAAGAGCGTGAGGTCATTTCCAACAGCTCTGCTTCTGTGACGTCATTACGGGAAAGCCGAGCAACTACTTGTTTTAGGCATGGGAAGTCAGAGGAAAGGGCAGGCACAGGATTTAAGCTTTCCTTTCTGCTTCCATGTGAGCCAAAAATAGTTTTGGAGGTTACAGAGGGGTCATTTTCCTCCCCTTTCCTCCTTGGAGGCCACTGTAGCCGTATCACTGGTAGCTTTTTAGGAGTGCTGGACTGGGACAGCTTTGCTCCAGCCTTACCGGAGTATGAAAGAGCCATCTACAGGTGATGGGAGATAAGGCGGCACAGCCCTACCTTCTTCCCTGATCAGCAGGAGGGGGAGATGCTAACCTGAGCATCTGGCCTTCTCCTCTGTATTACAGCTCCTACCCAGGGTCACAGACACCCCTCTGGCAGGGCACCCCGTGCATTATGTGAATGGCCCCAGCCTCTTCCAGCTCACAGACACTGACTTCAAGACAGGGAACCATCAGCTGAGCTTGCTGGGGAGGCTGGTTGTCCCAAAGGTAGTAAAGCACATCAAGAGGGACAGAGGGAACATGCCACTTGCAGACACCTTGGAGACAACTCTGTAGCAGCCTTTCACACTTCTCCAGTGAGGCAGTGGGAGGCCAGACATGTGTGACCAGGATTCAGCAGAGTGAGAAAGGGACCATTGCATCTCAGTCATCAGCCTTCAGCTCCAGCGAGACTTGGGCCATGCTCCGGATAGCTCCAGCTGGTTTTTGCAAGGTGTCTGCCTGTGACAAACTGAGTGACCATTGTACCGACCAACCAGACACTGGAGGAAATGCAGTGGTCATGTACAAGCTGGCTAAGGAGGACCAGCCTTGCTTTTGGAAAGAGAGTGCTCCAAATGGAGAGTGGTGCTTGCAAAACATTTAGGAAAAAAAGGGAACTTTCCTAGTCAGAAAGGCTGATGTAAATTGCTGTAGCAGGCAGGAGAAGGTCTAGACTGGAAGGCCAGTTCCACTCTGGAGTCCTTGAGAGATTAAATGTAAATCTATAATATTTTTATACATCTACTTTTTCCATCCACTTCTAACATAACAGTTCTCTCCTTCTCCCCCTTGGACATTTCTACATAGACCAAGACTCACAAGTGACAGGAGAGCTCGGGGCGTATTCAGTTCCTAAAAGACACCGATACCAAGAAAGTCAACTGTTGTTTCTTTATCACAGATATTTGACTACCTCTTTTTATTTTAAATTTTTCTTTCCTTTCACTCGCTCACCCTCAGGACCTCCTCTTTCTCTTTGTTTCCATGCAGCACATGCCCACACTTCCCCCACTATCCCTCTGTCCTATTCCATTTGTTTCCTACACATTACTCTGATTGAAAGTAGCTCTAATTTGTGAGTGCTGTAGCCCCCATGGGCTCTATCTGACTGACACATGACATAGTTTAAAGAGTGTGGACTTAGCCTCAGCGAGTCGAAAGAGCAGTAGTCAGCATGTACGAGCTGTGCAGAATAATAGAAAATACAGCTTTTAATTAAAACTGGTATTTCAGGACCTCTGCTGGTGGCACCCCTGCTGAAATATGACATTGCTGAAGCCCCGCAGATTGTAGTGTGACCCCACCTCCAGGAGCTACAGCTCCCCACATCAGCACCAGCCCTTGGAACGATGGGAAGTGCTCTGTGTAATGGCTAAATACCCAGTCTGGGCTGAGAGCACTCCCATAGTGGGATGGTGGCCGCTTTGTAGACTGGACTAGCCAGCCTGCGTGGCAAAGCGCAGGCCGCAGCCATGGCACCACTTCGCGCATTGCTTCCAAGAACATCCATTTCAAATAATGTGAAATTCAAACACTGTGGGATTGTGTCCCTGTTGTCACCTATATAAGTGGGACTAGAGCCCAGGAGGCTGGGAGCAAGGTCTTCTCACACCTACCCTGTTTATTTGACATAGGGCAGCACCTGTTCTCCCATCTTGCTCTGCCAATATTTCATTTCATTTATTCCTTTCTTTTATTGCACCTGCTGCTGCTGACTCTCTGAAGCACTCCATCACCTTGTTGCTATCCCAGCACCTCAGTTCTCAGTTCCCCCTGCAGCCCCTTGAAGGTATCACCATGGCTGCAGGGAGGCACGACATGGAATTACAGCCGCTGACCCAGCACAGGCAAGACTTGGTTAAACTGCTTGTTAGGCTATTGCCTCCCCGTGATACCTGTGGCAAGTCACTTGGGCCTTGATCTGCAAAGGCAAACATGACTTCCTTGATCCTGGTGTCTGTAAACCCAATTAACAGCACTGCTTTATTTCACAAGGTACCATGGTAGAAGCGGACATGCCCTACAAACTATTCACAGGACCAAGATGGCATCTCAGAGAGAGAAAGCAGCAGCAGGCTGGGCACGTTATGAATAATTCTCTTAAAATGGAAGCAATGCTGCCCACCTGTCCCTGAAAACCTTGTCTCCATGGCACAAGCAGAAAGGGCACAGGGGACCTCAGTTTGCCCAGTTTGGTTCCTGTGCACCCAGTGTCCTCATGCAAGCAAATAGACGAGCTTTCGGAGAGCTGTGCTAGCTTGACATAGCACTTCTCATTTCACTCTGTCCTACTCCAACCAGACTGCAACCTGTGTTCAAGGTGTGACTCAGTTCTGGGTATCTCACAACCCAAAGTCACATTACCTTCTAAACTTTCAAGCAAAATAATATCTGCTTCATGTGTGGGCTGCGTGGTCAAGGAAGGTGAAGTGAATATTATGCCCTCTGTCTCTCTGGATGCATCTGCCAGAGGTCAATCATTGCATTAGCATTTAGACTTCATAGCAAATCAGAGGAAGAAGAAAAATTAGGGTTTGGAATAGAAGAAAATACAGTTTATTTGGCACACATGAAAGCTGGTGCCCAGAGCCACAGTTAATTTGATAAATAGTAATTTTTTTTGACATTTATAATATTAGGGTAGGTTAGGGGGAACAGTCCCATAATTTGGACCCAGCAACACCTCTACCTACTGGTAGAGAAAACAAACACCAGAGAAGAGCTCCAGGCAATACTCCTGACCCTCCTTCAACAGCACTGCCCTCCCTGGGGCTCTGAGGCTTCTCAGTGCCAGGTCCTGGGTTGCAAGCATGGCCTTCCACACAGGAAGAGGAGCCTGAGGTGAGCAAAGGCAGCCCTCTTCCCTTCATAGGGTGCCTTGGAGGGTGGGCAAGGAAAAGGAAGGAGCACCAACAAGACCCCAGGCTCCTGATGGCTGCTAACTCAATATGGGACCGAGTTTCAAAGTAGAAAGTCTTGTTTGGACTTGCTGGGGAATAATGTTTTCTGCAACTCAGGAGATGAGTGTATTAATGAACTCTGAAGACTTGTAATGGAGGGGAGACCACAGGACTGTCATTTAGACCCGAAAGACTTCTTGAGTAGAGACCTTTGGGACCTTTCCTGGACTGCATAAGGAGAGCTGCAGATCAAGAGGTCTTCCCACTCTTGCCCTTGCTGAGGCCTGTTTGAGGACAACCATGCCCCGAGGAAGAAGAGGAGCTGTGTCTGATGTTGTTCCTCAGCATCCATCCTGCCGGAGATGCACAGGGGCACTTTGGCTCTCAGCAGAGCTCAGTGAGAAAGTGGGGAGAAATCCACCCCGAGGGACTCCTGTCCTTTTCATCCACAGGTCAGGCCTTTCGCACACCAGCAAGCGTGGAGTTAAGACTGGAACTGAGATGAAATCCAAACATTTGCGAGTGCAGGAATTCCCAAGGAGAGAACTGAACTGCCTTCTCTCTGCTCTCGCAGCAGTGCTTTTACACAGCCTGCAGCTGAGCCTGCCTCAGCCAGCAGCAACAAAGAGTTTAATCTTATCAGTGACCATAAAAACTCAAATTCCTCTTAGCAGAATTGCTGATGGGGACGGTAGTGCCAAGCCTGGCTTCATCGCAGTCTCACACAGTCAACCTAGAGGGGAAATACTATATAACAAATTCCTGAATCACAAATTCCTGTATCACCCCCCACTCTGCAAAGGGAGAACAGCCCATCAGCGACGCGGCACCTCGTAGGGTAGAGCAGGATCCAAAATGTTTTTTGACTCCGTCACCTAGGGTTAAGATTTTTAAGTTACTGAAGTTAAACAGGTACGATGCTTCCTGCAGGCTCATCTAAAGTGCTGCAGAGGCACTCTGCCCTGGCAGTGTATGTGCTCGGCTGCAGATGTGTCCTCAGCATGGCTTCACTGGGGAAGAGAGGGAGGACTCGGTCCCTGTGGACAGGATCTCCTGGCAAAGTCACGCTTCTCCCTGCAATGTGCATTGCTCTCACCAAAGGTGGTGTACACCCATGGGAATGACTTGGCATTTTGGTGCTGAGAAGGTGATGCCTCAAGTGCTCCTCTCCCCTGTGGGCTATTTTCCATGTACTTGTGCAGATGCTGGGGAGCAATAGGTGGGCTCACATCCCAAATATGGGTCTGGGACCTGGATTATACCTCTGTGGCTAGTTCTGATGTTTCTGTTGTGCAAAAAGGTGTAGATAAGGCTCTCTGTCTCCCACAGTCTGTCACTTGCAGCTGTGAGTTCCATCTCCACGGATGCTTGGACCCCCTTCAGGATGTGGTGAGGACCTCCACCAGTACCACAGTAACCAAGACTGGGTTCTCTCCAGCATCTCCATTCTTTCTTTTGGCCCTTTCTACCCCCAAAATCTCAAGTGCATGTGCTTGAAATGGCAAGATAGCTTTCTTGGGCTATATTAAGCTGTCTGCCCCTTATACACCTGCCGCTGCCATCATCCTTTCTGCTGTCATGGATTCATCCCATCACCTCCATATTTGTCCTCTCTTGAAGTATTTATCGATCCCCTGCCATTACCCCACCAGCTATGCCCAGCCCTTCCACCCTTTCAGAAAACACAGTCGTCTTCGTGTTTCCCATGCCTCTCCCATATGGTGCATTTGTTCTCTCAGCCCATACAACACCCACGTGTATTTCATTCCCTATGACCACAAGTGGTCTTTACACGTACACTTCTCGTGCAGAACTGTGAGATAGCCTGAGCTATGCTCTAGCTCAGTCTTGTGTCTAGTGGAGGTGCCTCACCCAAGAGAGGAGGCTTTCCCTCTGCTCTGGAGCAGGCAGCTCCTCTTGCAGCCCAAAGCGAAGATCCTCAGGACACCCAAGGACAAAGCACTCATGTGCTAAAGACCTGGAGTGACCGTGCAATGCAGACACACTTGGACGTCCTCTGAGAACCAGTCTGTAAGCAGTGCTCCTAGCTCTCCAAGGTCTCGTTCTTGATGCTGATAGGAAGTCACCCTGCTTATACAGGGGAGGTTAGTGGAAATACTTGGCATGCACTTCAGCTGTTGATAAGGCCGGGCTATCTACCAATACACATTGTTCCTCTCCTTCTGTCTGACTTGGAGTGGTCTACAGTTCTCATCACCATCATGTGTCAACACCTGTGCCTTCTGGCTCCTTCCTCTTGCCCTACCCTTTGTACATCTTGGATTAGAGCTGCTCAGCTGGCCCAGCAGTTGGCCGAGACCCCAATACCCAGGTCCTGAAGTATCTGGTGGCTTTGGGAACGATACTGTGGAGAATAACACAGAGGCAGACAGTACTGTTTGCAACTGCATTCAGGCACATGGATTCACTTGCAAAAGTGTACAAAAGTGTGTTGGTCAGAGGAAGATAATAGGTGTCCTTCCACTATTGCAGGTTCGAGGTGACAGTCAGTCATCCCAATTAGGGGCTACAGAGATGACGCTTCCATGGAGAACAAGTTTTATTTATGAGCCAGATTAGGAGGCATTAATTGCTTTCTCTCCTGGTTTCTGCTCAGAAAGGTACAGTAATCACAGGAACATTTTTGACATTGTTGACATAGCTTCCCAGCCCTCCTGCTGAGAAACAGGGACTCTTGCATACTTCAAAAGGGCTTAAAGGCTCGGGTTGTGCCACCACAGTAGTAGTGCCGATCTAGGACTGGGGTGGGGGGAATTTGCATTAGAAGGATTAAATACCAGGGCTATTGTGGAATTTTAAACTGATGTTTTCCGGCTGACCACAGGCCCAGAGCTTGTGTGTGGCATGTTTGAGCCTCAAAAGTGCTCTTGATCCTCTGATCTTTTATTTCATAACATTTCTCCCCACTCTCTCCCTTCAAATGAATTTTGCTTTTCTTTTGGCTGCTGAGCAGACACACATTAGCAAATGAACATGTTGGGTTGACAGTACTGAGAGTAGTCTGAAGCTCAGGAAAGAATTCTTTGCATGTATTGGTAAAAACGAGCATCTGGATTACTCTTTTAGTGCTGGGCCCTAGAATAACAACGAAGTTAAGACAAGCTCCATTCTGACCCAAGTGTCCTGTAAAGTTTTGCCACAGTCCTGCAGAAACACTATGGGATGTTGTTACATCATACTACCTTCTGAGATGCATCTCTTGCTTGTGGTTCATATAAAACCCTCCTGGTTTTCATAGCAGGATGCTAAATGAGATGTTTCTTGCAGCTACATCAACATAATGAGGTCTCTGCTGAGACAATTAATTTCCAAAACATCAGTCCATGATATTTCTGGCACTTCTCAAGCACTTTGCTCCGCAGGTAAGAGATTGATCCTGTGAGGATGCTCAGCGTCTCACACATCTGGATCAGTTGTGTTCCTATGCCAATCTGCCATTCAGCTGTGATTAGACACAGGCTCATGCTGCACACAGATTTCATGCTGGGGTAGCAAATGGCTTCTTATTAGGTCGTTCATTGGACTCTGGGTTAGGTCCCAGAGTAGCCACCCCCCCTGCATGGCACTATGTAAGAAAAACATGGTTCTTGGCAGGGAAAGATGTCTGAGGCTGGAGTTTGGGGCTATTTATTTTTGCTTTGCACAGAGGTGAATACTGAGCCTTCCAACATTAGCCTTGCCATGTGCAGCATCCTGAAGACATAAGAGACTTGCCTTGGCTTGCCTTTGAGGCAGACACTGGAAGCTGGAAAGGGTCCATCTTGGCCCCTAGAATCCAGCATTGTGGTTCAGCGTCTGAGCTGGGTCTGGAATGGAGGCACATGCCCCTGCAGACCGGGAGAAGAGGGGGAGTCTCACTCCTGCTCCCCCTACATCACAGCCAGCAAGCATGCCTCCACAGGATGGGGTGTGACAGCTCCATGAAAGCAAGGGCCCACAGCCTGCTCCCAGCTCACCCTCAAATCTGGCTGCCTCCCCAGAGCACAGCCCTGTGGTTTACAGGGCACAGGCACCCTCTGTAAGCAGAACCACTCTCTTTCCACTGTGATGTGACCCTTCATGGCCAAAGGCGTCAATCGGTGCCAGCTAAAATTGTTGAGGATCTAATATGCAAATATATCCATACCTGTTCTTTCTAAAATCACTCTTCCTGGTGTTTCTAGTAGTTATTATAATTCAGTGAGGACTTGGCAACTCATCAAAGCTAGCATTTTCCTTTAGTCTGATGCAGCAAAGTATTAAAGAGCAATCACTAAAGATCTTGGACCTACACAGGGAGGCAGCAAGGGGTGTTCAGCTTTTTCCCTGCAACCATGACTCAGCTTTATAGCCCATCCCCTGCAGACCAGTATCCCCAAAGAGACAGCTGTACCACAGCCAGCTATCCCTCTACTATGCCTCCTTACACATCTCAGGATGGCTCCTCCATGGGACACTGAGAGCTCTGTCATGGAAGCAGTTGTAGCTAGAGGCTTCAAGAGCAGGTGTACTCTCATCTGCATTTGACAGATGCCTGTTAATTATTTATACAACACAAGAGGTGTACTTGATGCTAGACAAACAGCAAGCAGAACCAGCCTCTTTCCCCAAGGAGCCTTCCATGCAGATTATGCAGATACCTACAGGCAAGGCAGGATCAGAAGTGAAGCAGGGAGCCAATCATGTCATATTGGTAAAAGGAGAGACAAAAGGTGCAAGCCATTAGGGGAACTGGAATAAGAAACAGGAAAACAAAAGAGAACAGAACAGAACAGAAAGACGCAACAGGGATGTCATAAACACTAGACATACCAGCTTAAAACCATCACAACTCCTACCCTGGCCACCATATCTTGCTTGTGCAGTAAGGCTCTAGGAAGCTGGGAGTGAGCAGTCCTAGAGATAAAATAGAAGGGTCTGCCATGAATTGTCCTTTTGCCATATGCAATGTGCAGTATGTTCTGGATGTGCAGCATGAAAGGATAAGCTGGAGCTGGGGAAGTAGAGGCATGGCAAGACCTACACTGTGCTTCCTGTGCAGACCAATGCAGTCCTGTGTATTTGGGACCACTTTGTCTCTCAGTAGTGTTAATTACATCCCTGTACATCCAACCAGGAAGGGGGTCAGGAAAGCACCAATGATACTACAAGAGGGGCATAAAGTCACCACCTCACAGGAGATAGAGCCCACAACCCAGGCTGCTTCCTTTTGTGGATGCAAACTGTACAGAGAAGATCTGCTGACAAAAAGGGGTACTTCAAACCAACAGGCAACTGAATATTCTGCTGGAACAAGGGTAAGTCTCCATTTGATGGTGTACTTAGTCAGACACCTTTTTGGAATCCTTCACAGACCACATCAGACCATAAAATTTCTCTCCGCCTTGCCAGTATGAACTTACACATTGGCTGCTTTAATGGTTGAGGTGGCACTTTTATTTTAAGCACTCCTTTTCATTGGCTTCTGCAACCTTCTGAAACCATTTGGAGCTGTTTTGTTGGGTTTTTTTCCACTGGGATGAAATTTCTCACGCTTGTGCTCAGCCCTGGGTGATGAAAGTTTGACGATAATCTGCTGTTGCCAGTGTCTCGACTTAACAAAGTGGTGATTTTGGGCTGGAATGGCTGGAACACTCTGATACACTGCTTGGAAGAGGCATGGAACAAATTGTGCCTGCTCATCTACTCCACACACTCTAATTTATGGATTCCTGGATGTCTCTTCTTCACTGCCTCAGCACCCAGGCAGCACCTGGAGTCCAGAACACCCTCCTTGCTTCAGTCCATGCTAGTTGTTGATCCCACTTTCATGAGGTCCTGCTATACAGCTTACTCATTCAGGTCACTTCATTTAAGAGACATTAGCAAAGTAGTTGATACTATTAATCACAAGCAAAATCAAACAGAGCCCGCAGGCTTAGCAAGCCAAGTCATTGCAGGGTCATGCTGCTTTTCATTAACTTTTTTTTTCCCTTTAGCACAAACCTTGCTAACATATAGACCCTGATTTTCCAGAGTGCCCATCCTTTTCCCAGTGTGCCCCCACTAACTTCTAATACATGGTACACAGAGTTTTGCTTTCAAATCCCATAGGACAAATGGGTCTATTCACAGGATTAAGTGCTGCCCATTGTGGTTTCCAGAGCTAGCTTGACTGCAGGGAAAGATCTGTGGCTCTTGATCTCAGCTGGGTTCCTTTGGGTGTGGGAAACTGAGCTACCTCTGTGTAGGTTCTTCAGGCTCCCCTGCTCTTCTTTGTTCCCTTTTTTTAGAGTCTCTTTACCTGACCTTTTACATTCCCCTACACATGCTAGGACACCTCTTCAACAACATCTTCCCCTCCTAGCAGCTAAGCCTTTGGCAATGTGATCCCAGCTGGGTACTTCATCTTTCTACCCCACTGATAGCTCAAGATCAGTCAAGGGTGACATCTGAGATCACATCCTACCTTACATGGCCCCCATGTGCCCTGCAAATGTTAGAAAGAGCCCTGCTGGAGAACTCCATGAAAGGCAACACCAGGCAGTGGCAAAGGACTTTTCATCTCATTTCACCCTGTGAAAAGCCCAGCTGAGCAGATACTTAAACCCAAATGTCTGTGAAGGGAGGAAGGAAGAGATTAAGAGCCTTGAACCTCTTGAAAGTCATGAAATAGTCTGAAAGTGATATTGGCATTGGTCAAATGCTAATGGAGCATGGCAGGGAAAAGTATCCAAAAGGAGGCTAAAGTCAGAAGAAGGCCAGAGCACACCTATGCTCCCCTTGCCCTTTCTTGGCACGCTCCACCACTTGAAGCACCCATTGAGGGGGCCTGCTGGGAAGCAAGTTGCTTTTGCAAAGGGCTGGCTATTAACTTTGAATCAAAAGGAGCATTCAGGAGGCCAGCAGGTCTGGAAGGAGGGAGAGCTGGGGTGAGCAGGGGAGGAGAGGGCACCGGTTCAGCTGGGGAATGAGGGAGTAGAACATCTCCAGTGTTGGCTGGTGAGGCTTTGCTTTCCCTTTATAGCAGCCCTGTCAGCTGAGTGAGAGACACTACAGGGAGAGATGAGTTTGGGGGCAGGGGGGGCAAATGTTGGCCTGCAAAGTCAATAGTAACTTAACACCCTGCTGACATTTTTGGTTGGCAACAGGATAGATATTTAAATCATAACCTTCTCTCTCCTATACCCCTCTTCCCCACCAAAAATAAATAAATAAACCCAGCAGACCCTGTTTTGGCCTGCCAAGAACTTGGAGCATTTGCTGTGCACTCCCTGAGCCTCATGTTGGGCACCGTTATCTGAGTCTTTCCTTCACATCAGGGATGCTCGCTCCCTTCCAGCTTTTGGAAGGGTATTGAGGACCAGGTGTCAGTGAGTCTGGCTCCAGCAGCTGCCTGAGACCCGAGCATGTGTCCCTGGGTTGCTGTGCAACCAGAGGCACAAGGCAGAGCGCAGCAGTGCATACGTGCTGTTTTGCCCATGAGACAGCCAGGTCATACCAGCTTCTGTGACCCCTGGCACAGCACACACAGGACCTGCTTGGGCTGGTCACATCTCAGGGGGGAGCAGGAGGAGAGGGCAGGAGTTTGGGAATATAGTGAGGAATATGGGGAGGGAGAGAAAAAAAAAAAAAAGGTATTTTTGAGTCTCAAGCAGTGCCCTTGAAGAGCTGCCAGGATCTGACACTAAAGTCTTTTCCACTTGAAACTGAGGCCTGAAAACAAAGGTGAGTACTACAACTGCCTGCTCTCTGCAGGTTACAGAACTGCTGTCTCTCAGCCCCACAAGCCTGCATTCTTTTGATGAACTTGTTCAGACCCTGGAAGAAATGGAGCTTACTGAAGAGCTCCAAATCCTCCAAATCTTATGTTCTTTCCCCTCATCCCACTGTGGAGAACAGAAGATCAGCTCCAGCATCAACCTTACCCCCTTCCTCTTGAAGGAGTGCCTTCTCCTTGCACATGGCACTGAAAGGCAGCTCTTTCCCTGAAGAGTCTCTGTCAGATTTTACAGCTCTGGTTTCTGTTTGCACCCTCTGTCCATGGGTCCTAATCCACAAGGCAATGAATTCAGGGGGAAAACATCCATCAGCTGCAAGGACCATTGAATATGCCTGATACCAATTAGGATCTAATTTGTCTAGTCTTATTATTCACATATGAGTCCTGAGGTTGAGATTCCCAGCAGTAAATGAGAATTTTCCTCCCTCCCTGCACCTGGGTTTCAGTGTTTTTGATCAAATTAAATAGCCTGGCTTGCACTTTCATGGCTGAAGCCCCTGCCTGACATCACTGGGCTGGATGAAGCAGACAAAAGCCCTGTCTTGGGGAAGGGGGAAGCAAGAAGTGAAGCTAGCTTAGATAAACACATGTGAGTTATGAAATGTGCAGCAGAGAATTATCCCCAGAGCCTTTCCAATAGGATGACCTCCAGGTGAGCAGCAGGAAAAAGGTGCCAACAGAGTTGTCAGCAAGGAACCTTTGCTAACATCTGTGGTAAGGTCTGTGATCTTTCACAGAGCTGTCAGGGGTGGAGGTATTCCCCATCAGCCTAATTCCCCTTAAAATGTTCAGGCCATTTGTCCAAAATGATAAGAAGTGAAAAAAAGGGAGGTGCAGACAAAGAGCTTAGTGATGCCCAATATAACTATGGGATCAGATCTCCCCAGTTTCCTTTGCATATCAACATGGCTAATAGGGAGCTCAGGGCAGGACTGCAAGTCCAAGAGACTCTAAATTAAGACTATAGTCTAAAAAATGCCTGAAGACTAGCTTGCTGCCAAATGTGGGTACTGACTGTGAATACTAAAGCTGAAGATGCTGCTTTAGAGTAGCTGAGAGCTGAATTCTATTCTATTCCCTACCTTATAGTGCAGCAGCAGGAAAGCTGCTTAGTGCAGCCCAGCCTTTCAAACGCTGGTGCCTGAAAGTGAGTTCCAAAATATGTGTGGAGCAGCCCTTTTCAGAAGCTCAGTGCATCTGGCTGAATAGTGTCAGATGTCCTCAGAGCTATTGAAAATGCATTCCAGCTGCCTAACTCTGTTTTTTTGAGCCAAATTTGAGGTGAGGAGGATGGAAAAGCTTGGTTTCACTTGTTAGCAAGTCTTCCAGTTCATACCCAGTGGAGAAAAGGGACCAGCAAAATTTAGGATGACTACAGCAGAAGACAATAGTGACAGAAAATTGGTCTGTTAGCAGATTCCCACCCATTCTTTTGTAAGCTCATAATAAATATCTCTTTAATGTCACTGTTTGTTTTTATTCTTACTGAAAATGCTCCTCCTATTATTTTTACTTCAACCCTTGGCTCTCTTTGTAATCCCTCTAGTACATTCTTTTCTTAAAGCACATCTAGTATGAACTGAAGAAAGGTCACGATCCATGGTCACGTGATAAGACATTCAAGACCTCTATGTTAGGGCCTAGAGAGTATGGTGAGTTATGGCATGGGGTTATGGGTTGTGTCACTGACTGAATGGAAACAGGAATGGGACTGTGCTTCTTTTTGCCCATCAGGCACGTCTTACTTTCAGGAACAGAGGACAATGGGTCCTAGGTAATAACTCTTTTTCCTCAGTGACCATTTAGATTTGAACAGTGTTTTCTTTCTGCATCAGTTTTGTATAATCTTTAGGTTATATTCACCCCCATTCAGGGGATGTTTTGATACTAAGTTTCATATACCATGGGGCTTTGCCTTACAACCTGAATGGATCGCAGGTGCTGCTGAGTGGACAAACCTGCATGATGGAAGCAGTGTCTCTGAGAGGAGGTAGACTATGAGTGTGCAGGGCTGCACTCAGGTGAGTGCCACTCAGATCAGTTAACGGTCCCAGCTGTTCCCATCAGAGAGAGCCTCTTGGTCCCTGTGCCTTTGGGAGCTGACTTCATAAACTAAAACCAGCTCAGGATCTTTGCCTGTAGAGTCCAAACTGGTCCCATTCTTGCCTCCCTCCTTCCAGCTCCCCCCATATAAATGAACACCACCCCAGGGCCAGTGGGATGGCAGAGCTCCCAAGGGAATAGTGGTGGCAGGGAAATACCAGACATCTGGGGACAACCTGCTGCAGAGGAGGGGCTTGAATGCCATCCTTCCCTTGAGAAGCCATGAGAGCAGAGGAACCACTCAGCCTGTCTAGGGACCAGACCACTACTTTCAAGTCCCTTCAACATTTAAGCAAATGTTGCCCAAGGACCCCAGTGGGCTGTCTCTTACAAGAAATTCTCACAATGTTCTCCAGGCACATTTGACCTTAACAAGAGATGAGTTTGTACATCCCAGTCCTTTAACTGTCTCAGTCCTGGCTAGTCAATGTACCAACAGATACTGGTATTCAAACTCCCATTTATTTACAGAGAGTTTCTCTGGCAGGAAGGAGACATCCTCATGACAGAGGACTCTCATGGGGGTCCACGGTGGAATTCTGAACTTGGTATTTTCTGAGTTATTCTCATGTGAACACACTCCCAGAGGAGAAAGTGACACAAAATCAATTGCACAGATCGATACCTGTACTGATGTATTTCCTGGTGAGAGGCCAGATGGTCAATTGAAGGTAAACAAAGTCTGAACGAAGTCTGAGCAGAGCAAGAGGTTCCAGATGGGAACCAGAAGTTCATAGCTCATCAGAGCCATCTCCATGCACACAGTACAGGTACCAACCAAACACTAATAAATGATTAACAGGGCTGTTGTGCATTAGCCTCAGTTTTTGGTTCCCTCACTCTATTTGTGGGTAATTTAAAAAAAGCAGATGATAGGGAATTCTGCATTTGGACAAATTAAGTAGATATTCAGTTCTCTGTGGACCTCAAACAATCCTGAGAACCCTGTTTCCATGCCTCCCAAAATGCTCTGGACCACAGATCAGTCCTTTCAGTTGAAGGCTGCTCAAAGGCAATTCCCTTCAGAGTCCATCCAAAATCTCAAGCATCTGACTCTTCCCTGAGGCCCTACAGAGTAATGCAACCCCCTTCTTTTTTCTGTGAATTGAATGATCTTTATCTTCAGAGTCCTCAGTTCTTCATACAATGGGAAAGAGAAATGAGCTTCCTGGGAATGGAAGCTTTTGCTTATAATGAAGAGATGATACAAGGAAATCACCTGGGCTTATTGCCACCTTCAGACCCCCCTCCCACATTTCCACTTTCCTTTCACTTCCTGTATCTTTTCCTGTGGGTAGTCTGGACATCCACCTGCCATTTCTGCCTCTTAGTGCATTTTCCATGCTTGCAGTGCTACAGCACTATAATATCAGAAATATTCTTTCTTGGGTGCTGCCCACTCTTTTACACTTCATCATACAGTCACACTATGAGTCCTGTAGCAGGCTGAAGGGGGGAAGGTTCACCTCTTGGACAGCCTCCATCTATTTTGTCAGGCACCAGCCCTAGCTTTTGATAATGGCCTGAAATTGATGGGACTCTGAATTTCAGCTACGACAGCACAAGTGGTCAGAAGTATCTGGAGCTGAAATCAGTCTTGCTCCTTCTATTTCAACTGGTATCTTCATAGACTCCCACTTGAACACGGGCACCTAGATCTAGAGAATAACATTTTTCAGGCCCCCAGGAGCAAGAGTGAGGAGAGCACCAAAGGAGAATGAATGCTGGGATCCCTGCAGAGCACAACAGCTCTGCAGCAGACAGCTTCATTCTCATTATCTGACCTTCAGTTCCCCCATCCAATAATTTTATTCATTATACAACAGAAGGATTAGACAGTGCCTGCTGGTTGGCACGCTCTGATGGGCATTAATACCTGCTGGCACAGAAGCAGGCACATGCCAGTACTCCTCTGTGATAATGAAAAGGCACCACTTCCACTTCCATTTCAGCACACGCTGAGGTTTCCTGAGAGCCAGCATTGATCTTTTTGTCCAGGAGAGTATCTGCTGCTGTCAGTCCTGACTTGCAGCTCCAAGAGTCCTGCTGCTTAGGGCAATGGCTACCATCAGAAAGCTGGATGAGGTCAAACTGGTCCCCTACTGAATTACTGTATGGCCAGGGCTTGTCAGGACTGTGTCACACAATGGCAACTTTCAGTGGCACGTTGCCTTCACGTATAACTGGGGTTATCCTGGCATCCCTCAGGGAATTAACTGAAAAGTTGCACCAAGACAAGCTGGATAGTGCAGCTACTTGCTACTTTTGGGTTCCCACTGGGAGGTTTCCTTCAAAATTCCTCCCTTTGCCTTCCTCCAAGTTGTGAAAGAGCTTCTTTGTCAAAAAAAGCTGAGGCAGTTTATCTGCAGTCCTCTAGGAACTCCATCACCATGACTCCTTTTATGAGCTCTGCCATCCTGTTGATCCCCGGCTAAGTGATGGTGATGGAGAGCTGAGTGAACTGGGAGGAAGGATTTACCTGGAACACTGGTATATAACCCTGTTGCAATGACCCCACCCAGAGGAACTTACCTCTGGGATTAATCTCCAGGCAGAGCAGTGAATAATGCTTGACTTGGAGGGAAGACAGATGGAAGGAGCTGTCAAAAAAATGTTGAACAAGCCACAGAAGAGAGAAATCCTGAACTCCCTGTTCTACAACCCAGCAGCAAGAAGACAGCCCAGAACACTGCACGTGACCTTACTGTCATCTTACCAGATAAGCTGGAACTCCCTGTCTCAGTGTGCCATGGGGTACAAGAGCTAAGCAAGACTGTTTTTTAAAATGTAGGTAGTATTTATAATGGTCTCCAAACATTGTGTTGGAATAGTAACTATTTGAAACATCTCAGACTTCCAAAAGAAAAATGTCCCTTATTGTTTCTGATAAACTGATTTCAAGGCCATGGTGCTGAGAAGGAATTTGCCCTCAAGCTGACTTGGTCCAGAACCTACCACTGCAGAGTATCTTGCAGGGTTTCTCTGGAGGAACTGATAATAATCACATTCAGACTCAGAATGGACATTGGAAATATGCAGTCATTAGGCTGATTTAGATGTCTGCTATGGTCAGAATGGACAGCATCTGTCCACCTGATCCATGAATATTTACATTTCTGACCTAGCTGTGATGTATGTGAAAGAGTGGGGTACTAAATGAAGAAATGAGCATGACAGGTACAAGCATGGAGGGGTTCATATCCTGCAGGTGACAGGTCTGATGTTGTATGAGAAGCCAAATTTAAAGCAATGCTCTAAGGCTATTAGCAGCACCCTGGTGCTACTGCAGCTCACTATGCCAGACAGCAGGTTGTTTGAAGCCTTTGTGAATAGGACCATCCACACGCACAAGCTTGGTGACAACCTTCCACCCCCAGCAAGTCTGAGGGCACGAAGAATTTCTGCCCAGCTCTTTGGGTGTGGGAATTTTGTTTCAGTTCCATGCAAGCAGCTCTGTAATTCGGTCCTTGCAAACAATAGTTTGGCCACTCCAAGAGCAGTGAGCATGAAAGGGGTGTGACTGGAGTGGCTCAATTCCCAGAAGCCAGGCCAATTCTCTGATGGGAGCTCAACCAGCATCTCTGCTGAGTGTCCAGGAAAGTGGTTTTGGCAGCCTCTCTGTAGATGGTTCCAGTTCAGGAGAAACTGCTGGTAGATTTGGGACAGACAGCGTGCAGATCACAGCTGCATGCAGCCAACAGTACAAGCCCTCTTTGCCAGAGACACTCCTCCAGCATGCTTGATCTTGACTTTTTATTTGCCGCATTGCATTGTTCTTGGGTGTCAGCCCCTTTCACTCCCCTCTGCCCCAGCAGCATTTCATTGCCACATCTCCTCTCTGCCCAAAACTTTCTTTGCTTCCCAGCTCTTTCCCCCACAAAAGGGTTCCTCTTTTTCCTCTACTTCAGACTCACATGTCCGCTAGAAAATACCCAAATCTGAATGTCTCCTAACGGAAGTACAGTGAATATAGGAAATGTTTTTGCTTAAACAAAAAGCCCTGTTACTAACCTGCATGAGACAAATATCCTCTCCTGTAAATTCTTTGGGACAGGCACTGTTTCATTCTACCTCTCAGAGAGATTGTCTAGCACAAAGCCTTTGTGTGCAGCTCAGTTGCAGTTAACAAACAAGAACTATGAACCGAGCTTGCAAGGGTTGAAATGGTAAAACTGACCTTACTGGAATAAGTTCATTCCCCTTTGCAATTATCTGGTGACAGACTTCACCTCAGGCTGAATAAATATAGTAGTTCAGTTTCCAGAGCTCCAGTTACTATTTCATAAATGGTGCTCAGTTGTGACTTGGCCCAGCTTCAAACAGGGATGGGTAGGTTAGCTCTGATTGATTTGCTCTTTAAGTAAAAATTATAGTGGGTACAATCCCAGGATTGCAGTCCCCATGTAAAGCATGATGTCTCCAAGTTTGGGATCATAACATTGGACCTCGAGCTGATAGCTGGGCTCTGACACCAACTCTGCAGGTGATCTTCAGAAAATTACCATTCTTCAGGTTTCAGTTTCCTGAAGGAAAAGGAGGGCATCATAATGAAGTACCACAGTAGCCACAAGAGTTTCTTCCCCTTTCTTGCAACCAGTAGAGAATCTCATTTGTACCATTACATTTAGGGTCATCTTCAGGAGGGATTTTTTTTCAGTGGAGGACATTCTTCCTTAAAAGCACTATCTTCAAGTTCTTACAACCATTGTTTTGATGGAGAGCACCACAGACATCTATCTACTAAGCAATTCTCTGATGAAACAAAGCTTTCCCTGCACAGTGGTGTCTGGACCAGACAGTAAGTATGTCAGCAGACGCCTAGAGATTATAGATATCATGTTTGAAATAAGTCAGGAATGAGACTTCATACTTCAGTGAATATCTGTTCCTAAAACATGAGTCAACACTGACACAAACATAGGTTTTTTAACTCTATCTTCATTGAGATTCAAAAAACCAGTGACTAGTAACACTCCTGCACAGCTGCCTATGTCCAGAAACAGTGGGAACTGAGGACAGATGAAGGATGTGCTGGTGGAACCAGGGCTGAAAAATCTCTGGACCAGCTGAGAAGTCCACTGAAGCTCAGACAGGAAGCCAGATGACAGAGCTGTGAAAGGCATGGAGTTGGAAGAACGGCAGAGATGTTCTAGATCTGGACAGAGCAGCGGCAGCAGCAGCAGAGCTGCATGTGAAGCAATGTGGAAGGGATGCTGTCAGGCAGAGCTGTGGGCAGAAACACTGCATATGCTGGTCTGCAGCCAGGCCAGCACTGCAATTGGCCTCTCACCACTGTCAGCAGCTGACGAGGCCACAAATGGAAAGACAAGGCAGCATGGACAAGATCGCAAAACCCACCACAGATACGTGCAAGGAACATAGACATCTTGAGTCGTTAAGGGAAAGAGGTATTAAGGTGAGGCTTCATATGTCCAGGCTTCATGCAACCGAGTCACCACCTCATGGCAGTTCTCCAGCCCTGCTGCGGGCAATTCAAGGGTGCAGTGGAGCATTTCTGCAGACCTTGGAGCTATTCACAGTTTGGAAGCATCTCCAGGGACAGAGGAAGCTCTGCAGTCTCTCCATGGCAGTCTGCTCTGCATAGGACTGGCTGTTTGAGGCTCCAGAAACAGCACAGGAGGACAGGGCTGGTGTTTAGCCCCCATGATGGGGAAGTGTGTGCTCTGCCTTAAGCGTGGCCAGCCTTCTGCTTCTGCAGAGGGAAGAAATGAAATGAATTGTGTGAAGGAGACATGAATGTTAAAAATGCTCTGTAGAATCCTGTCTGGAGATGTTTACTCTAAATACCACAATGAGCGTACCACATCGCTTTTGGCACAACTGGCTTTTTTTTTTTTTTAAGCACGCTTATTGTTGATAAAAATCCAGAGACACTGACACAATCTCAGAGTTATCCAGAGACACCCAAAATATCCCATGGCTGGCAAAATGAAACAAAAGCTTTGATGTACTAAGGATGCCTCAACACCAGCAGAGCTGCAATTCCTTAGGTTATGGCATCCCACAGGACAACCCACTCATAATGGCCACTGAGCCTCCATGCAGACCCAGCAAGTGGGATCTGAGGTAGCCCTGCAGGGGACAGCCGCAGCATGGAGACAGCCATTGACCACCCATGGTCCCGGGCACTGGCAGTACCACCATCCCTCTGGGCCCTGGGGTCCCCTTGGCTGACAGGGCTTGAGCAGGGGACCCTGATGAGCACCAGGACACGTGCCTGCAGGCCTGGCGCCACAGGCAGCCACTGAGAGGCCTTGGAGGCCAACCTCAGAAACCCTCAGGGCTGCATCTGGCTCTCAAGATGCCACTTATCTGACCCTTCCCTAGCCAGCTGGCTCACAAGCCAGCTTCTTTTGCAGTTTCAGTTGCTTCACAAGACTGTTCACAGCAGCGTGAGTGCAGACACTGGCCAGAGCTTGTATGGAGGGGAGAACAGGTAGGGAGGCCCTACTAGAGAGCAGAAAAGTCAAAACAAATTTAAAATGTTCCCATGTTGGTAAGCACCAAGAAACCAAGATTCATTTTCTCCAGTTCATCACGGTCAACTCTTGCATTGCTTGTGTAGGCCTTGATCCAGCACAGATCTGGAACTCCAGCGGCTCCCACTCTTGGGGTCTCAGGGCAACAGGGAATGCCAGCATCCAAGGAGAGAATGGAACCTCAAAGTCAGACACTTTAAACAGGTCTGAATTGTTTTGGGTTTTTTTCATCCAGAGTTGAAAGCCTAGCCCTTAAATGGGTGAGCACTGAAAACCCCACGTAAATTTTGAAATTCCTGACCTAAATAAATACTTATGACTAATTAATACTTATGATATCAAAGCACTGTAATGATGGGGGAAAACCCTGGCAGCTATTATAAAACCTACTCCTTGCAATTGTATGGGGAACGAGGTCTGGGAAACCCCATTTCCAAGTGAGGCAGGATGTCTCTCACTCACACATGCACACACAGTGCTGGCAGTCATGTCCACCCTAACTGCAGCACCCCAGCTTTGTCCCAGTGCCCCACACAGAGGTGAGCTTCACTTATTGCAAACATCTGTCACAGACTGTCAAACCCAAACACAGTTGTCTTGTTGCTGGAGGTCACAGGAGGTAAAGACTTTACACGAATATGCTGGAAAAAGAAAACAAACACACACACAAAAATCCCCAGCAAGAAAGGACAAGCCAATCTTAACAAGCAATTCCGTTACCCGTAAATAAAAAGAAGGCAATCACAACATGCCTTAAGCTTGGGGGAACCAAAAGCCATCTCTCATCTGTGGGTGACTGATGGCTCGCGGGCTTTCCAGCACAAACTTGCCTGGTGTCGTTTGTCACCTGCGAGGGGTAAGCCGCTCCTGAAGGCTCCTCTGTGCTGGTGTGTGTGCGTGCGTGCATACAGCCCACGGAATTTCAGCAAAGACGCATAAGAGGATTGTAGTCCTGGTTCAGCTAAAGACTTAGGATTCTGCATAATGTGTTAAGAGGAGCTTAATGCAATCCTACTACTCTGCCACAGAAACCCTGAACAGCGGCCTGTCTGTTCTCACCTTTCCCCATCTGCTAGCCAGCTGTGGAAGAGCTGGTTTGCCTCGGGACTGTTTAAAGGAGCAGGTGCATAGGCACAGGTTGGGATTCTGTGTCTGTCTCCTCGTGGGAGCAGATTTTTGTGCTCACTACAAAAAAAAAAAAAAAACCAAACCAAAAAAACAAACTATGCAGGACATCTCATGCAAAACTCTTACAGTGTGGAGAATTCACATTTTTGCATAACCCAAGGGGCTCTGGGAGGTGTCTTAGAAGAAAGGGGGCTTTACAACTCTGAAATGGGAATAGAAAACCAGAAAATAGCAGTTTCATGTCTCAGTGGCAGGAAATAATCTAAGTGTAAGGAGTGGAGCCCTTGGCCAAAAAGATAGCATCCAGAAGGACATGTGCTAGTGTGGAATAAATTATCATGGCTAAGGCAATATAGGTAAGCATCTACTTGAGTTGAGACCAGCTGTCTGAGAATAGAGCAAGGATGGCAAACAGTACAGAACAGGGAACAGAAAAGCAAGATACTTGTAAATCAAACGCCAATAGCAGGCAACAGTGAGGTCAAAAGTTTGGATGAGGATATTTCCTGCTACTTAGTTGCTGGGAAAGTTTGGTTTTTGACAGCTCAGCCAGGGTCACACACATCATTATTCTGAACTTCTCCATGCTGTTGTGCTCCCTCTGCAAAAACACATCTACTGTGAAATCCTTTTTCTGCCTACCTTCTCCCTAGATTCTTCTCAGGTTAGAATTGCTCAGTGCCATGGACAGTCTTGTTGCATGCTTTGGTACTGTGCACAACTCCTCTGGAGCCTCCAGTCACTATTTTAACATAAATAAAGACATAATGCAGTTTAGAGTTTCCCAAAGTTGGCACACTAACCAGGATACTAGCACAATGCTGACTGGGGATCAAATAAAGGAAGAAAATGTATTAAAACCTGATTGGCTCACAGATAGCAAAAAATAAGTTTCATCTGAATGTGGGTGAGGTAGGGGAAGGAAGTGGACTAGAATGCGGGCTATTCCCTATTGTGGAAGACAGTAGAATGCTGGGACAGCATTTCCATGCTCCATATGCTAGAGAATATGTAGGTAGAAAACTAGAAAAGTAAATTGGCAGATCAGTGATACAATGAAATATCTGCTGTTCATAATTGGACAAGAATCAGGTGATGTGTGTTATAGCATCAGTCCTAGATGAATATGGGAAAGTGTAGTCCATACAGACAAGCTTTACATATTTATGAGGTTGTATTCTGAAAAGCAGTGACTCTGGGGAGATCTGATAGTTACACAGGTAATTCGCTGGAATCTGGCTCCAGACAGAGCAAGAAAGACTAACTTATTTCTCCTGGTAAGCTGAGGAAATAGCTAAGGAAATACGGAGTAGCATAAAGAGCATGATTTTCCCACTGGCATGGCATTGACAAAACATTTACCAGAGACCACATTCAAAATGACTGGGAAAGATTCAAAAATTAACTACAGGTATGATATAAAATCTTTAAGATACTCTCTTGCATGAGAAACCCTTCAGGATCCCATAGAGTTTATCAGAAGAAAGTTTGGGACACTGTGGTGTTTTAATGACCTACTAAGGAAAATTGCATCCAAGAACAGGAAGGCCTATCACCCCACAAACAAAACCCTCATAAAAACCAGTCCAGAATATGGAACCCATAAAATTCAAACTGGAAATAAGATGCAAATGTTTTCCTTAAGATTTACAGAAAAGAATAACTGAAATCATGTCCCAAGGGAAGTGGTGAATTTGTCATCACTTGGACTCTTTGTGTCCAATCTGGGATGATTGCTAAAGTACATGGTCTAGTTTACCAGAATATAATGGATTTGATAAGTAGTGGGGAAGAACAAAGTGTCTGGACTGCCAGCTGGCCAGGCAGAGCTCTGCATGTTGGGTTTTGCAAGTGATGTGAGGAGATCAGCCACTGCGGTCCTTGTGGCTGTAACAGTAAGATCTTGTAATGCATTTTCCATCTGTGATTCTGAAAATGGCTTTCATAAACAGCCAGTGAGGTGGGCTGACCCGCTGTGACTGTGACCATTGAGTGTCCTTCCTCAGTGCCTGATCAAAGCTAAAACCCTTGTTGGCAGTGTCTAATGACCACACTCCTTCTGAGGAGACAGATAATGAGAAACGGTCTTGATGGGATTTCTCTGCAATGTCCAAGCTGCATGAAGTTTGGCATGTGGATAATGCTGCAGCTAGAACTGGAGTCTCAATGGAGTTTTCCTTACATCTGCTGGCATTGATTTCATCATCCATGTGCTATCTTCTCTAGAAATCTGTGCACAATGTGTGATGGAAGCACTGATCTTTTGCATCCCTGGAGACAATGACTCAGCTTTTACACTACATTTTACTATGGCCAGCATTAGGTGTAGAAAATTAAATGCATAAATAGTAACTATCATAATTTTTGGGGTGTGCCTAGTGAAGAGACAGGATGAAACTTCAAGGAGGCAAGAAGATCTTACGGTTAAGCAACAGTAACGGAGAGCACCATACTTGGCTTCAACTCCGAGCTTTGCCACTAATGCTCTCTGATCACATGCATGTCCTCTTCTGTACCTGGACTTCTGTAGCAATGAGAAGAATTGTATTCTGTCTACAGAATTCCTGTCTACCATCTGTTGCTTTACAGATTCCCAAGTCCAGGTGCTGTCTCTCTTCATGTACACTTGTGCAGTGCCTGGCAAAGAAAAGTACATTCTGAGCTTCTGTACTTTTTTTCTAAAAAATGACTGATAATAACAGCAAAAATACACTCTGATGAGTACAGTCACAATTTAGAAAGCAAAATGTGTTGCCTTAGGAGAGATTTTGGTAGAACCAGCAAGACTGTATTGATGATTGCTAAACTGTTTATATTCCCCTTTATCATCCCTTTCCAATAGGTCAAAGATAGATACTTACCCCAATCTGTTCTGTAGTCTGTTATCCCATATGTCTTTAAATGAGCCCCGTTCTCAGACAGTTGTCCACTAAAGACAATTTCTTTCTTTCTCCTCTTCTTGCCCACTTCTCTCTCCCGGCATCCTGTGTTCTTCTCTGCTTGTGGCATTTCAATATAAGTATGTGAGTCCCTCCTGTTTCAGAGTGATTTCATTTGATTTTGCTCTGTGTTCAAGCAGAAGCTTTCTACAAGTCTATGGAAATTACTGGGAACTTTTCCATTCTTATCCATGAGCTCTTGGACTAGGTTCACTCAATTTTTCATTTTACTTGTCTTAACTTTAATGCTGAATGGTGGTTTACTGTTGCTGGCAGGTAGGGACCAGACAGTCATTCCATAATGCAATTGCCCAGAACTACACATTTTAAAATGTTTGCTTAGAAGTCAATGGGAGGGAAAAATAGAAATGGGATGAGATTGGGGAAGGAGAGAAATATTGGTGTTCAAAATCCCTTTTGTCTAATGCTGATGAAAAAAAACAGTTCACTAGAACATTTACAGGAACAAGGGACACCAGATATCTCACATGTTGGGAAAAGAATGGTATAAACTGCTTCTAGAGAAGACATTAAGGTTCAGTGAAAGATTTAGGGTAGTGAGTCACCATGTGTTAGTGAATTCTTTCACATATCAGAGAGGGTGGAAACATTCCACCTTAAATCAGTAGAAAATAGCTACCAAAATATCTACAAAATGCTTAAAGGACCTTGAAGGAACCTAGTACTTGTCACTTTGCAAGGTTGTGCAGTCCTGCATGATGACATGGAGAAAGGAAATGCTCTTGCCCTCAAAGCAGAGGTGGGCTGTCCTCCTTGGCACACCGCTGGATAAAGAGAATTCAGGAGAGCAGAGGTGAAGTTTCAGGATGGGGAGGGGAGTCCCAGTCAAACTGAGCTTATGTTTGGATGCAAATAGAAAATTCAGCACAAGCCCCAGTGCACCGTCCGAGTCCACAAGAGAGAAAGCCAGGCTATGGAGAATGGTCTGACAGTGTGTGGACAGAGGATACCATTCTTTAACATCTCTTCATAACCTTTAGATCAACTTTAAAAATCAAGGAGGCCTCTAGAGCCTTTCAAACAGATGGTGAGTAAAGCAAGTATAGTTCACATGTTCTCTAGGAAAAGATCCTTTATGCCCTTTCTTGGACATCTTTGTGAACTCCATCATTTCTTACACATCCAGTCTAGTTACAGAGTGTGGAATGAGACAGATTTTGATTTTTCTTACCAGGAAAAAGCTCTTCCCTTATGTCTGTGCTGAAGCTCTTTGATGGGAGTGAAGAGCAGTTTGTAAATGCACAACAAGATAGGCTATTAAGAGGTTGTCTCTCAGCACTTCTGCTCACAGGGCCTTGGGAAGCCATGCTGTGCAGTGCACAGGTTTCACTCTGGATATTACTGCTGTATTCCAACACAGACAGCTGATTCTGATTCAGCAGTGGTGGCTTCCAGAAGCAGAGAAGTGCCCATCCATCTCCAGATGGGTGCTGAATAGAAAAATGAAAGCAACTAAATAAAAAGCCCTGGAAACGGACATGGTGACAGCAAAAAAGGGGAAAGTAACTTTGTTACTCATAAGGTTATTACCTTTGGAAAGGAAACTATGTAATTGAATATTCCTCTGGACCATTCATCTTCATTCTCCTAACTTGATATCAAGAGCTACCAGGTGGTGCCTGCACAGGCCATTCAAATCAGATTATGTTATCATAGTTCTCCAGTCACCACCAAGAGCAGGATCACGATCATGAGGAGGAAATCTAGTTATTCAGGTACATGCTACCTTATTAAAAGTTTGAGCAAAGTACATTGAGACATTATAATGGGATTAGAGTTTGAGTTGTGTTCTCGGGGTTGCCATGACTCTGTCATTTTGGTGCTTTGCTGTGGGGCTTGGAGAGCACAGCTCTCCCACTCTGGTCAATCACAAATAATCTAGTGCCAGTGGGCATCAGCATGGACTGTGGCCAAGACTGTGAAGCTTGTGGAGATCATTTTTATCTAGGTACAAATGCCTGAGGCAGAGACTGAAGAGGTGTGAAAGGATACAAGAGGTGTGGAAGGATCCCAATATCTACTCACGCTAAGTGAAGCAGCAGTCAGACAGAGCTAGAAGAAATGGCTTTGTTAAACCTTTTATAGTCTCTGTCAGTACCCAGTCCTAGTCTTTTGTTCCAGTATTAATAGACGTCCCTCCAGGAATCTGGTCTTTTCTCTTTAGTTCCACCTGTTCTAATAGGGTATGAGGAGGTCTGAAGTGTTTCTTCTCCAACTGACAGGAGTTCACAGGGGCTGATGTCCTGCTCCACATTCTCAGTGAATAGAAATCCACGTTATGAGACGCACTAAAAGGTGTTTCTCAGATACAGGCACTGAAGGACAAAAGCTGAGGTAAGCTGGCAGAGCAGACCGTAACGAACATCAGCCTCCTAAACTACTTTTACGGACAAAGATTCTTCTTGCTCCAGTGCCACTAACAGCATTTTTTTACCGCTACTAAAGTTACTTCAATAAACAGAGTTTCTCTGTCTGGGATTTACTCTTATAATTGGCTTATCTAGGGAATATTATTAGTGATGACCTATGGAGAAAAGGGACAGATTGTCCCAAAAATCTTGCCTCAGTGGGACCTACAGACTGAAGGACTCCAGGAGAGTCCTGAGCATATTTGAATCCATGTGCCTTTTATTTTAAGCTTTGCTCTTCAGTTTTTCAGGTCCAGCATCCTTCAAATGGTCCCCCTTTAACTCTTAGTCCTGTGACTGGTGCACGGTTAGCACAGGAGGCATTTCTGGCAACATGGAAAGTAGCATTTCTTTTCCAGCTATTCCTGAGGCTGGAATAACATTGACATTTTGAGATCACTTACTAGGTTCCCATTCTTAATTTTCTGACAAGAAGTCAAAAGTACCTTGTCAAAACTGACAAGAGATAGCTGCTGTCCCCTCAGAGATTGTCCAAGGCTGACATGTCTTCACACTTTCCCAGGAAAGCTTACAGCACAAGGTTCAGCCCTTTTCTGTCATTACTGCATTTCTAAACTCGGGTGGCCGCACCAGCCCAGATGTGTGCCTTCTGGCCATTCCCAGCTTTTGGTAATATATACCTCACTGCATGAGTAGGAAAAAAAAAAAAAATCTAAACACCTGCCAAAACCCCCACATTTCTGTATGTGACTGCTGGGTAAGGAAATGCTGGCAGTACTGCAGTGGCAGAGAACAGAGCACATCTCTACCCATTCCCTGATTCACTAAATGCACGGGACATTTTCTCCAAGCCTGCACTTCACAGCAAACAGGAGTGCAACATGTACTGCAGCAGAATCCTGCTCCCCTTTGGCATTAGCACCTGAATGAAGCCAAACTCTTAATGTTCGCCTGCAAAGTGCTCTTGTACCTGGGAGTATCTCATCGAGAGCAGATACACGTTTTAGATCTTGAGCTGTCATAAAGCCTTCTTCATACACTCCCTCCTAGTATTGTTCCATAAACCTGTCATGTCTTGGGGATATACCTCTTGATAGGGAGACTTTACTTCCTTTTTTTTTTTTTTCCCCTATTATTTTAAGATATTTTATAATAATTGTAGTCAGTTTTTTTGCTTTGGGAAGACAGATTTCGGGTCTCATGTGCTGAGAACACCCATGCATTCACAAAATGCATGAATTTCTATTATGTGTTAAATAGGTACAAACATGCAGTGTAGATTTGCCCACAGGACAAAATTCCCCCCAGGGACCCAATAACTCAGCGAGAAAGGAGGTGAGAAGCCTCCCTGCTCCAGGGTCTTGGTGTCTGTTCAGGCTCTGCCCATCTTCTCCCTATGGATCCACACCTGAGAGGTGTCTGGTGGAAGAAGCAGGACAGCAGTGGAGTCCTGTGGAGATGGCTGGAGGGTAAAATTCATCCCCTGTGGGGAAAGCTGGCTGCATTAGGCCTGTGGTGACACACAGGGCTCCTGGTGGCTCTCTGAACAGGGAGCCAGCCACAGTGAGCTGCTTTGTATGGAATCCTGGCCCCACTTGCAGACTGCTATGTGTCCAAGAAAATCCTCTTTTTTCTCATCCTCTCTCTCTCCACAAAGAAATTCTTCCACAGAATTTCTTAGAATCTGAGGACGCTGGCCATTTAGCTGAGATTTCTGGCTGCAACACAATTATAATTGGTCTCTCATAGACAGGCTCAGCAGAGAGGCCAAAAAACTGCAAGGGTTATTAATGACTGAGTTCCCTTCTACGTCCTAATGGCCAGACAAGCAGGAAAGTTAGAGGGGAAGACTTGGGGCCAAGCCACTCCTCTCCTCTTGTACACGCTGTTCTGGTGCTCCAGTACCTTCTTGCAGACTCGGAGCCACCCATAGCCCAGACACCAGAGAGCATGGAGAGCTATGGGAGGCAGATCATGTGTCCAGCAGTCCTTCTGGTGCTCAGAGACCATTTTGGGGACCTTCTCCCCACAGCCAAAGAGAGCATCAGAGTGAAGTTACCTTCAGCCTCTCCAGAGGCACCTGGTTTGCCACAGGCAAGGTTGGAAGGATAAAGAGACCCAGCTGAAGTAGCAGACTGAGACATGTAGAAAGTCATAGATACTTTCCCCTCCTCCCCTCAAATAAAAAGAGCATCTCAGGAGAGGTTTGAATTGAGAGAGAAGCATATTACAATTATTACATCCTCATTTGACAAGAATCACATGGCACGGTGCCAGCTGGCACCAGGGAGCCATTGCTGCTTCTCCTTCATTGCCCGATAAACACCATGACAAGAATACAGCCCTTGTTAGATTGAGAAGCAAAGAATGGGAGAGGAGAGGCCAAAAACACCTCCTTGAACAATCACTATCAAATAAACAGAGCTGCACTTGGGAAACACATATTTTAAACATATCTTCCCTGAGGTTTTTGGAGAGGGGAGCTCTGTGTATGGGTTGGGAAGGTGAGCATGTTCGCACTTGGGCATATTTCTGTGGTGTCAAATGGGCCCGTGACAGCTAAGAGGAGAGTCCATGATGCCCTCGTTTCACAAGGGAAGATAAAAGTCTATGAACCTGAGAACTGAGGGATGCATGCCAACATAGCAGCCTGGGTAAATTTGGACTGGCACTCCACACTGGTCACGGCTGTGTTCAGCCTTTGATAAGGGTTTGTCTCACAAGAGCTCCTAGCAATCTAGTGTCATTCCAGCAAGCACTTTCTTATCAAAGGTCATGTCAGAAATTTGGAGATGAGGGAGGGAAGCAGGCCCAAGAAATGTAGATGTCATAGGACCTTGTTTATTCATGTTAATGTTCCTGAAATCACACCTCCCACTGGCAGAACAACAGTATGGAAGCATTGGGAAAACTGCTGTTTGCTCATCAGCTAAATCGTGCATGTCAGCATGCTGCTGTGCTTGAGTAATTTTGCACTGAGGTTTGTACAGAGGAGCTAGCACTAGAGGTTGGGGAGTAGTAGATTTCAGAAGGGCAAGTGCCATCTCCAGCTCTCTGAACATGAGCCACTTGTACCTGCAAGGCAATCTAAAGGAACCGTCACCACAGCACAGTTATTAGGTTTGTCCAAATGTGGAGCCTTTCCCTGTCAGTGTGTTAGTCACTTCTTATAGCTGAAACATTGATTTTACCCAAGCACTGTTTGCATCAAGCTACCCAAGTGAGTCAGGACAAGATTTAGCTTGTGCAGTCACTGGATTGTTTAATGAAGGAGACAACTGTTGCATTCTTGACCTGTCATGGCTTCCCGGGGCTGTCTAAATGACTTTGTAAGGGGATGTCTCAGAAGGGCTCTTTAGGCTTCAAAGTTTGGCATCTTCCCTCCTAGAAATAATTGCCCAACTATTGTCTCTCCCATGACGTGCTTGGCCCTACAGTGAAGGTCCTACATTTGATCCTGTTTCTCTTGCAGTTTTTTCTGTGACCTTTGGCAAATCTCTTAACTTTGGTTACATCTGACACCATTTCAGTTTCACTGCCTAAAAAAACACTGGGGCTCAGCTGAAGCTCCATGAGTCTCCTTGGACAAAGCCCACTAGCTGCTGTCTCCTGAGCAGGCTCATCTCCACAGTCCTCCCTGAGATGGCAGCAAACCAAGTGGTGTACTGGAAGTGCCATGGCCCTTGTGATACACATGCAATCAAAAAGCAGAGACCAAGTATTGGTCCCTACATTTTTTCTAGTCTACAATTTTTTATGGGCTAGTACAGCCTCCTGTGCAGGTTTGCCTCTCGTCCTGTCCTTCCCTCCTGCTACTGATCCAGGAGAGTACAAAGGCTCTATAAAGTAAGAAGTAAACGGAAGCAAAAGAGATCTCTGATGAATACCTAGAGGGGTCTGTCAGCAAAACCCTTTTAGTGGCCAGTTCTGCCTCCAGCTCCCTCCCTGGGCCAATCAGCCTCTTAAAAGAGGATTTCAGTAGGGCTATATACATCAGGCCTAAGATCACAGCATGTCAGGTCCAGAAAGCATGAAAGTGAGAGGAAAAGAGGAGGAAAGGGTAACAGCTAATAAAATTCTCCATCAATCTGTCTCCCATCCTTTAGCAAAACTGCCAATGCGATCATGCGAGGCAATAAGGGAGGCAGTGAGATCTGCCATCATTCACCCTGCACCTCTATGTTAAAATTTTTAGACTGAGCTGTCAGTGGCCAAAGGCAGCTGGTGAGACAGCTGGAGCTCTCTGTCTTGATCTATTTTGGCTTTATTTGTTCCTCTGTTCCCTACTTTTATTTTTCTTGTGTAATTCTGAATTATTAAAAATTATAATTTCCTTGGTAATGGGTTTGCATTAATCTTGGGATCTGATTGCGTTGATGTTACTCTTAATATCCTCCTCAGAGAAAAGATGTTTTTGCACACGGATGGTGAATCATTTATTTGGGCATGATATTCACCCTAGGTCCAGCTGAGCTAAATGTGATTTTCTCAGGATGCATGTGATGGCTGACTCCCGAGTGAAAGATGACATGGGAGTCGTGGAAAGTTGTCCAAAGGCGGGACACACTGAAGCCCTCTCTCCAAGCAGCGTGATACCTTGCAATGTGTTCCAGTCGGGTAGATTATGCAGGGATAGAGAGGGACTGGACAAAAGGCCAGCCTGCAAACATGCAATTGTGGCACTCTTCAGTTGGAGCAGGAATGGCTGGTATGAACAGCTGGTTATCATAGGCAATGTACCAGCTTCCCTGTTTCCAGCCAAGTGTGCTACGTGCACTGACAGTTTGGCCTCTGTGACCATGGAATAGAAGCACACACTTTCTGAATGATCAGTGTTTGCTGGGTACATCAGAGATTTGCAGGGTGTGGCCAGAAGATGGAAGTGTAGAACCTTGCTTATTGCACCCACAATTTATCACCTCTACTGAGCCCACACCAAAGTAGCCTCTTCCTGTTCTGCCAATACCTTGCCTACGTACCTCCTTTCCTGCTCTGCTAAGCTTCTGGCTCCTCCACAAAACTGACTTCATTCTTGTGACCCCTATACCCCAATCCCCTCATCAAAGGCACAGCATCCCACCTCACATCTCCAGAAGTGCTCTCCACCTTGGGGGAAAAACCATGCCCTGAGAGTGCCTGATTTGTATCTTTGTCTCAGAAGGCCTTTAGACCCAAGGACCTCATCTCCTCTTGCACTACTGGTACCCAATAAATATTCATCAATAACAGTACTTAGTGGTTTGTCACATGCTCTGCCCACTAACCCGAGACTAGAAAATATTTGACTCTGAGTGATATTTTCTTTCTCCCCAACTGTACTTTGTAGTATCAGGCTTCAATCTATGTCCAACTCAAACTTGAGCTAAAGAATGTGTTGTTGCTAATGTATAACCAGGGAGTGTGAAGCTCTGTGTGAGAACAGCACACACTACCAGTGTGAGAACAAGCAACAAACACATAAGGCAGCCTGATTGTGCTGCTGCAGAGCATTGTTTAATGTACTTTTTGCAGGACTGTATCTGGAGACCTCAAGTTGAAGCTAGCTCCACATACAGCTGTCTGCCCATTTCAGAGCCAAGCACATCACAGAAGAACTTAAGACTCTTTCCTCCTAGGTGTTTGGCTTTAATCTGCACCGTAAAAAGTTGCCTAAGATCTGATTAATACCAAATCTATCTCCTACCCCTTACTGTGCTGTATGGAGTCTGTCTGGGAGGACATTTAACAGAGAGCTCCCTGCATCTACGGACATGTTATCAGAATTTGCTTCGCCCTTGGGATGCTGAAGCTGGATTTGCTAAGCCTGCTGTTGGCCCCATCCCGCTCTTCTCACATGCAAAACTTTTGCTGTGCAATGAGCTGAGAGACACTGGAGCAAGCAGCTTCCAGGATGACTGTAATGGTGTACTGTCATGCACACAAACAGCACTTCCTACATTTAATGATTGCAAAGGCATAAGTGTAGTCATTTAGTGGAAAGCATTTCTACAGTCCCACAGAGAGCATGCTTGTGAACCCACTGCACTCCTCAGTGCCAGCTAACATCCAGGCTTCATAAACTGGCACCTGCTTGCAGTGGGCAAAGGTGATTCAATTAAAATTCCCTTAGATCAGCTGAGGCACTCCAGTTGGGCAACTGGCTCAGTTGTGTGAGGCCAGTGTGGGCGAGCAGCATTCCCAGCAGCGCTTCTGCAAACAGTGCAGAGGATCACCCAGGCAGGCAGCAGAGACCACATGGACCAGGCCAGAGCTGTCTCCTACAGCCACAGCAACCACCTGAGATGCACTACGTGCTTCCACCCACCACGGGAACATTTCCTAATACCCTCCGACAAACCCAGCACGCCGCTGAAGGAGAACAGAGTTTGCCTGCAGCTAGAGTGCCCAAATCCAAAATACGTGCCACAGCCAGCGTGCATGAGGCCAAGCAGAGGCAGGGTGATTTTGCATGGCATATCCAGAACAACCAGATGGGACAGTTTTCATGCAAAGCAACCAAAGCCTGATGGCAGGCTAAAGCAGCTGAGGAGTGAGCTGGGCCCTCACACATGAGGAATGAAGCATGTGGAACCAGCTTGGGGTGCTATGCAAGGGTCTCAGAGTAAATGAGAATGAATGTTGTGCCTTAAACGGTCCTAGGAGATGTCTCAGGAAGCATGTAGACTGGGAACACTTCTGCATATCATCTGCTACCAGTAAAGAGATGTCTTGCTATATGCATGTGACTATGGTGAGCTGGGGTAGCCCTTCTGTCTCTGCCAAAACTGGCACTTGGGACTCTTGGGGCCTAGCTTTTGTCCCCAGCTCTACCACGGCCTTCACAGGGTGATGCTGGGCAAGTCATATGCCTTGTCTGTGCCTCCAACTGGGAAAATGTTGCACCCTTGAGTTAGAAGGAGGATAACGTGGACAAAAGTTTAGGCTCCAGGACCAGCGGGACCCTGCAGACTCAGGCAGACAGTGAATGAGGACACCATCTTTGCCTGACACAACAACAGTGTGTGGTGTCAGAAGATGACATCATGGGATATGAACAAGCATTTATCCTCTGAAAGAGAAAATAGCAGAAGCATGTGTAACCATTTGCCTTTCGTGCCAGCATATTTTCCTTATGTAAAGAGAGGCCCTGGCGGCCCTAAGGAGGCTGAGAGATGCCCGTGCTCCTCTGGGAAAGAGGAACTATCAGGTAAGGATGCCAGCATACCCGCCTGGGTAAATTTGTGCATGTACTTCACATTATAATAGGCTTTAGTATCTGATAACAGAGACCTGCTGGAGTCTGGCATGAGGACAGAAGGAATCAAAGGTCATGCCATGAATTCCAGTTATGCAGATAGGCATCTACGGCCAGAGGAAGGAGCTCAAGAACAGGAACTGTAAAATGATGGGGAGGGCTGGAAAACAGAACTTGATTCACTGATGACAGTATGGGTCATTTTGGAGCCCAACTACACAGTTGTGTATATGTGTTTGCCATGGAACATAGAAAGATGTTTTCCCTGAGGGAGTTACCCGCAAACTCTCCTATTACTACTTAAACAAACAGAGTAAATACACTGCAATAAATTTATTAAATAGATGGCACATGCCTCTCCAGAGGCCTCTCCCTGATGGTGAAGCTAATTCATGACACGGGTGGGCTGATCAGCAGATAGGTAAAGATGTAAACATGCAGTGTGTACTTTGCACTAGGGGAAGTGTCTGCACACAAAAACAGCTGGAAATGTATGTGATATAGCACAAAGTTGCTCTCCCCACTGCCTGCTTTTGCCTTATCATCACATCACGCAATGGAAGTCAGTCTGTTGTTACCATTTGCCTTGTGCCTTACAAGATGCCTGGGTGGCACAGTGTTCTCTTGTGCACACCGAGGTCTGAACAAGGTCAAACAAGAAGTGAGACCCTGCAGCGGTGCACAGAGATGGCCCAGCAATCCCTGCACAGCACAGCTCTGTGCCAGATTAGCTGCACACTTCTGGAGCCAGCAAGAGGTTAATTCATATGGTCTTACCATAGAGCCTAATATAAATGGAGCTTTGAGATGCTGTGGTACCCAGATGAATAGGATGGGGTGGAATGGGATAGGATGGGATGGATTGGAATAAATGGAATAGAATACAAAGAGGAAGAGAAGAGAAGAGAAGAGAAGAGAAGGGAAGGGAAGGGAAGGGAAGGGAAGGGAAGGGAAGGGAAGAAGGATGAGGAAGCAGAAGAAAAACTCCTAGCAAATGACTGATACTTCAAGTTGTATCACAAAATATTGTTACCGCATTTATTTCTACGTCAAGGAGATGATTCCACTGTTTTCACAGCATTGTACTCCAGACTCAGAATAGATGTGCTCACTCTGCCTTTACTTTTCAAATCATGACTTCTATTTGGGTTCACCTGCTTTACGGATGTTGCTTTTTGCCTCTGCACAGGTACTGACAAGGGCTTTGCTGACACTGTATAAAGTGAATTTTGAGCTAGGAAAGTTCTCCTCCAGTCAGGAGGTTGAAAGAGAGTTACAGCACAGGCAGGTCCACTACAAACTACTAGAATGGTTTATCATCAGAGAATCTCGCTTCCTTGCTCCTCTGCTAAGAATGCTACAAGCACACTTGCTAGTGACATGAATCAGGCAGTGACAGAAGGTACCTGCAAGGAATTGTGCTAGGTGTTGTCTTTAAGTGACTGAGCAGTCACCAGTCTGGACCACTGAAAGTTTGCTCCAGACTCCTGGCAAAGTCATGGGGAAAATCTCATTGAGTTCAGGGAGGTTTGGCTTCAACTTCACAGAGAACAGCCTGAAATTGAAACTTCAGATGCATAATACTCCACCTGTGCGGTAACTACAGGGAAACTGGACTAAAACAGATAGATTCGAGCCTCAGTGAACAGATTAAATCACCCATTTAAATTAGCAAGCAGGAGAGCTCAATTTTAAATATTAAATCAAAACTTCTTTTCCATTTATCCTTTTAAATTATTTTCCCTAAAGAAAGGCTGATACTCATCAGGTTGTAACCACTAAGATTCTGTTAACTTAAAACCACATACAGTCTGTCTACTAACTTTGGTATTTGATGTTACCAGCAGACAGTTTTATCTACGTGTATTTACTTACCACTTTATGTGCTTTTATTAGGTCTTGATTATTAAACTTTCCTATGATAGAAAATAGCAAATTATGCATTTTTAATTTATTATAGGATTACTGTTTTTCTTTAGAATTTATCAGGCTGCATCTACAGTAAGTAGATGTAAGTAAGTAAAGTAAAATTTGAATCCACTAAAATGTCTAAAACCAATTTTATTAAACTCTATTACTTAAGTAAAGCACCTTAATTGCACAAGAGAAAAGAAAAAAAGTAATATTAAACAAAGGAAGTTGTATCAGTGGCTAGTGAGTCAAACAGGTTGTTCCAGGACACCATATACCCCAGCATCGTAGATCTGCTGGATCTTGTCCTCTCATCCTCATTTTCCTCACAGATCAGAGGAGAAAAACAAGCTTGTCAGCTTTTTCCAAACCTCATTCAGTTTCTCAGCTCTGAATGAGCAAGTCATCGAATCTAAGTTGTTGAATAGGAAGAAACAGTTGTCATCTTCTCACGGAAGAGCAATTGCTCTCAAAAGTGGATTTAGCGCTTACCAAGCTTTGGTTCCAGGTGCTTAGGCAGTGGTTCTCTTCAACTTTCTGAAATGTTTTGGCAGGAAGCATGTGTGACTTGATATTTAAAACAAAGCACGACAAAAAAAAAGCTCTTTATCAATTATACTAAGCTTCATTCCTAATACAGATGGACATTTTTCCACATTTCCATATTTAAATAGCTCTATTTCAAAATAGAGAAAAAGTATTCAACTCACGTTTTTTAAAATTATAAAAAATCTGTCATTGATCTTGCATGCTGTTTGCAATGGATGTTGAGAATAGTATGGGCCTTACCTTCCCCACCCAGTGACCAGACTACCAGACTACTTTAAACTGCCACTAGGAGATTGTGGGTGGCTTCAGCATCACAAATCACTGCCCCAGAGACAAAGTTTCCAGATTGTGAGCTCCCCCAGGATGGACAGAGCTGTCAAAGCAGTCATGCCCTCCCATTCTTTATATCCTCCCCCACCCAGTCCTGTTTTTCCCGTTACCAGTCACAGGGGAAGTCTTTCTGTACTGTTGTATGACTGGAAGAGGAACCTGGAAAAGATAAGCAGACCATATATTGATGCTGAGATGTCTGCTCAGACTGTCAAGGCACCTGAAATAATAGCTTGAAGATCCTCCACCGCTGGTCCCTCTGCCCACCCCAGCAAGGAGGTCTAATCCTGTGGGAAAGGGGTAGCCTCTCCCAGCAGGACACCGTGAAAAAGGTTGCACTAAAAGGTTGTAATACTCTTCTGTTTTATTGCCAGTTGGCATTAATTAGCATTCTGCTGTCCTCTTTTTGAATCGTCTTGATCAAGGAGTCTCTGTTAGTGATTTATACTTGGCACTTCCCTCATAAATGTTCTTCCACTTTAACTCGAGTAAGATTCCTCTTTTCTTCATGCCAACTTCACTGAAGTGTCACCTGCTTCTGCCTCTCTTTACAGTAAACACCATGGGACAGACAAATGGAGGATCTTTGTGCCAGTAGCTTGTCTGCTGCTTTTACATCACCAGTGTTCAGTCCGTTGTCTTGCCTGGTGGTAACAAACATGTCACCATTAAGAGAAATTGCTTTGGGGTCAGATCCTCGTAACCTCCCACTTCACTGGCTTCAGTGTGAGATGAATCTGTGTTAAGCCTGCTGGAGATCTGTTGCTTCAGGAAAACAAGGCACATCAGAAAGACTGCACAGGAAGGAAAAAAACATGGTTTCTTAAAAGGTTAGCTAACACTGCTTTAGCTAAAGCCCACCACAGCCCAATTTCTGGAGGCTTATGGCAAGTAAATCTTGGATTAACTCGATATTCAGTAGAGCTTTGCAGTCTACTCACAACACTTTCCAGTTCAGCGTGAAGAATTGGGCCTCTCATGAGCCTCTTTTCAGTGTTTCTCCAAAGCTCTGGATATCCTCCTCCAGTGTGGGATTTGAAGAAGCATTATGAGCAGGACACTAATCTGCTCCTCCACTGCAGCATGTGCGGAAGGGAATCTCAGATGGCCTCCTACAGCATATGATCCCTATTTCCTCCCTAGCATAACCTGGTGGAGACACCAACGCGCAGACATTTCAGCTCAGACCCCAGTATTTAACCACTAGAAACATTCTGGTGTCAAGTCTTCAGAGATGTTTTTCAGCGGAAGAATATATTCTAGCCCTTAAATTAACTCAAGCAGATGAGGCAGTATGGAAAAACACTACTGTCAGACATTGCTTTCCAGTTTATATTCATTTCAGTAACCATGACAGAGGGAAACCCAGAAGCTCAGTCTGTTAAGGAACCATGGTGCCCCACGTTTTTAGTTTCCGTATTCACTCTCTTAATTTGTTTCAATGCCTGAGAGGTCTTCTGTTTGCAAGTCAGTGTAGGCTTGTGGCTAGAAGAAACCATTAACCATGTTTGTCTGCCTCCAAGCAGGACGGAAACAGAAAGGTACGGAAGGAAGATTAAGATCAAATCCCTGAACATAAAAGGAAATTTAAAGCAAAAAATTGAAAAGTGGAACGGCATGTTTCATCTCTATCATTGATAAAATATTTTGCAATCCTGGAAAACTTAATAGCTTCTTTGGCATAATCTTTATGACCTTAAAGGGGTGATAAGGAAGGTAATAAAAAACTGTTTCTGAAAGGTTATGCGTTTTCCTAGTCAACTCAGTTTTTCCTTCTCACCTCCAAGGCTAACATTCAAAAGGAAGCTTGGCATATATGGGCTGTGTTGGAACTTGGAAGCTGTTTATTTAGCTTCTCCCAAGGTACTACCTATGCAACCTTGCAGAGCAGGGCAAGAAAGGGAGCCCTGTGGAGTGGCAATGGCGTCTGAAAAGCGGAGGGTGCATAACTCAAACTGCTCAAGTTTATTAAAACAAAATAGGTCAGTGGAGTTGCCCAGCAGGTTACGTAAGGCGGAAAGTAGCACTCCACAGGAGAGGAGAAGGGAGCCTGTTAAAAGGCAAAGCCACTCCAGTTTGTTTATGGCCAGAGATAACTGCCTTGTGGTGTGTCTGTTCCCCATAGCTGACAGAGTAAATCACACCCTTTATCTCCTCAGCAGATGAGAATTTGGACTGGGCTGTTGTTTTGTGAGCTGAGGATTAAAGAAAATGGGGCTTTTGTTTATTATTATGACTAGCATTATTATTTTCTTCCTGTGATCCCTGCATTTCAATCTCTAACGTAAGGAATTTCATCACTTGCCAACAGTTTGCTTGCAGGGAATGTTAGGGATCCTAACAACAGTATGAGTAAAAGATTGATCCTTCTGAAAAGGGTATATAAGAAGGGTGTCTTGGCAGTTGTGTACAGACAAGGGAAACGGGCAGATGTGCTTTGGGATCCTGCAGAGCAAAGCTGGGAGCTGACACTTTCACCCCAACCCGGAGGTCAGCACAAAGGCTGATACGACATCTGGGGATGTGGAAGTGTCCCATGGCCTGCTGGTGCACCTGTCCCAGCTCACAACCTCCCTCTGTTCTGCCTGCTCCTCCTGTGCCAGAAATCCATCTTCCTATCTTAAACATCACCTGCACTGTCCTGGCACCCTGGCCCCAGGCATAGACAGGACAGGGAATGCCTTTCTTGCAGAGATGTCAGGCACCCTGCAGCTCTCGTATCTCAGTGAGGGTACCCTCAGTTTTGGGTACCCAAATCCCAAGCCACTGGTGGCAGCATTCATCCTTCAGGACTGGAAGCCTCTTGTCCATTTTCATTCCTCCTTCTAGGCTCCTGTGATACTCTGCTCCTTCTTTTCTGTAACTTCAGCTCAGTGTCAGGGCAGAGCTGTTTGTATTGAGAGCACTTCCCAAAATCAGGCAGAACCCAGGTGCCACTGAAGATCAGAAGATCAGAGAACACCTGATACCACAGAAAGTACCAACACTATTTTTAATGTTTTCAGGTCTATGAGAACAAATGAGAGCTCTTTACTTGTCTGATCCAATGACACCTGCCACCTACTGAATGGGCCATGACCTAGGAAGGTTCTCAGCAGCTCCAAGAACAGGTCCATGGGAGGAAACACAGACAGCATGCCATTGAGCCATTTGCTGAAAGCTGGCCAGAGAAACAAAGGAGTTTTTTTCTTCCATGGGAAAATGCTGAATCATCAAAACTCACATTTTACATAGGGGCACATCAGTTTTCATGACACTTCCAGGAAAAAGTTTCTCCGATGCAGGATAGAAAGTAGGTAAATATTTTGTTTTGGGAGAGGGCAGGGAGTTGAAGGAAACAGATGGAGGATGAGGCTACAACCACATTCAATCCACTGGCCAAGCAATGTGAGAACCAATTCAAATTTTGCTCAGACTAATACAGAACCAGGGCTGGATCTGCTCAGCTGTGTGTTCTGAGCAAACACCTGTGTGCTGGAGAATGGCTGGAGGGGACAGGAGGAAAGGTGTCTCTTTTTTCTGTATAATTTTTGCAAGACATGTTTGAAAAGGCCTGGGTTTGTCCCATGTCAAAATAGCAGCTCTGATATGCTGCAAACTTCCGTACATAAGGGCTCAGCTCTACCAGCCAGATCGATGGTTTGCATGTACTTACACCTCACCTACATCCTTCCAGCTCACCAAGCAGCAGTGCCATATGTCAGGGTCACGTCCTTCCAAGGACAAAATGTCCTGGGATAAGATGCGATTTCTCTCCTCCACTGCTTCCTTTCTTGTGCAGAAACTTTGCTCTTTATCAGCCAAACTTTGCCACGCCAGCATGGAGCAGGCTTTCAGCAGAGAGAGCACTGGCTTCCTACATGGTACGCTGATTTACCCCTGTGGAGGATCTGTTCCCCAAGCAAGGATGCTCTTGCCCCAGCACTCAGCCCTTTCTGGAACAAGTCCACAGAAGCACAGCAAGTTCCTATCCCAACACGTCAGTAATGCATCAAGCTGCTGATGCAATATCCACCTGGCACATGAATGCTGCTCTTTAGGGTCACTCTCTTCCCCCAACAGGTCTGTCTCTGTCTTGTAGGCCCTTGCTGCCGGGTGAAATGCATTTTCTTTTTGGCACACAGATGCCTTTGTTCAGCTGGCTCTGCTCTTTTCCAGGGATCATACACAGACCCTGCAGCTCTCACTCTGAGATGTCTTCCTTTTTGGTGCCCCTGGAAGTGTGTCTTTTTCTGGTTCATTTACACTACACCTCAATTCAGAAGTGACCTGATGTGTATTTTTTTTTCAGTGGGACAGGCTTTGGCAAAGCAGAAATCCTCCTCTGGCATGGCAGCTCTGTTCTCCTAACAGGTAGCCATTTCCATGACTAGTACAGACACTCATTCCCCCTCGCTTCTTACTGGGAGCTTTAATTCCTGCGAGGGAAGAGCACAGCGTGACTTGTACGGTCCACAGTGTTACAGGCCTTTGAAACTCTGCATTTTCTAGTCCTTCAGCTTCTCGCTGGCTCCATGAGGCCAAAATTTAAAGCAGGTCTGTGCTCTAGTGAGTAACTGATGTAATTACGCTCACTTGTTACAAGGGGAAGCTTTCACAAGAGGGGGAGGCGGTGGCCCCACGCCAGGAGGTGTGTCCCCGATGACAAGCCGCGGAGCCAATCACAGCCGCGAAAGATCATCACATTCATACCAAAATGAAAAGAAACCGCCCTAGGGTATTTATATTGAGGAAGGGAGGAAAAAAAAAAAAAAAAAAAAAAAAGACCAAAACCTAACTCTGCAGCTGAATTCAAAAAGGCCAGCCTGGTCTCCCTACAAATCTTGCTTCCCATTCCCTCCCCTCTTCTTGAAGCATCTTTGGAAATCTGTCTGTAAACTGGAGTGAAAAGTTCAGCTGGTTGGAGTGGTCCTTCTCTCCTGCTGGCAGGCAACCTCGAAAAGTGCTGCCTGCGGGGCTGCCTACCCCGGCCTGAGCAGAGCTACTCCTGGGACCGGCCGGGGAGGGCAAGCCCCAGCAGGCAGGGTGGGCAACGGTGCCCCGGCAGCCTTCGCTTGACACCAACGGGGCAGGGAGCGGCACCGGGACCGGCCAGGAGCCCCGACGATTAATAATTACCTTCAGAGGCACCCAGCACTTCGGCGTGGGTTCCCAGCTCCCTGTATCTATGTTAAACAGCTGGGGAAAGAGAAGGCAGGTTTAGCTTTAACCAAGGGGTAAACGGTCAGCATGGAGAAATGCTGAACCACCACAAGCCAGCTAGCCACAGGTTATTTATTCCACTTACACAAGAGGACCGTGCAGTCCAAAGGATGAGGGGGCCCGTAGCAGGCCAGAAAGCCCATTTTCTGCCACTGGATGAACCTGCAGAGGGAAAGACTTCCCCTCTCTGAGCTGCATTTCTTTCCTGCCCGCCCTTTCTGCTGCCTGTTTCTGCTTGGACAGCGTGTTCCCCAGAGTACAGACTGTCTCTCACCGCGTTTGTGTGAAGCCTCGCACAATGGGGCTGTAATCTAACCTCACTGCGAACATACTGCCATTAATAATAATACAAACGCCCATCATACCCTACAGTGGCGGTGGACAGAGCGGCAAGCAGCTCGTCCTCCGTGTCCTCGGGGCAGCTCGCAGCCCCCCTCTCCTCCCCGGCTCCGGCTGCGGGGGGGAAGGCGGCAGCGCCCCTCTGCTTTGCCGGGGGAGCGTGGAAAAAGGGGGCCCTTCCCTGCCCGGGGAAACTCCCTCGCCGATCGCCGAGGCCGTGGCACATGGAGCTGAGGCGGCCCGGCGGACAGCCGCCGCCCCGCACAACCAAGCCTGGGCCGGGGCCGAGGCCGAGGCCGGGGCCGGGGCCGGGGCCGGGGCCGGGGGCGAGGCGCGGGGCTGCTCTGCCACCTGCCGGCAGCAGGGGCTCCGTGCGAGGCCCGCCTCGGGGTGAGAAGAGGCGGGAGAGCCCACGGGCCTGCGTGGGAGCCCTCCGGCCCCCGGCCATGAACCCCCCAAGGTTCCCTGCCAGGCCCGGGAGCCGGTGAGGCAGGGCTGGGCCCAACGGGGAGAGGGCCAGGGCTCAGCGCAGTCCCCCGGGAAGGGGACCCTGGCCTGCCTCACCTACGTGCCCGGCTTGGCCACCATGACTCACCCTTGATGGCCTGTGTCAGAGCCCAGGGGCCCCCAGGGTTCTTCCTAACCCTTCCTAACCGCAGGGGCTGCCCATGTCTGACCGACCCACGGAGCTGCAGAGCTGCCTGCCGAGGGCCAAGGGACTGGGGCAAGTGGTCACCTGGAAGGGGCATCGCCCAGCTCACGCTGCAGAGGCAGCAGGCGGGAGAAGACTGAGTTTTCCCTTGCAGTCGATCGTTGGTAGTGCTGCCAGCCCTGGCTCTTTGTTCCCTGTCCTCCCCACCTACTGTACAATCATCTGACTGTTTCAGGCACGCACAGCTCTGGCCACTCAGCCCCTCCCCTTGCAAAAAACAGAGAGCAAAGAAACTCCTTTCCCATCTGCATTCGATGAAGATGGGGAGGAGACCTTTCCCATGTGGTACTGGGCTTTCAGTGGTATTCCTCTATGGGGCTCGTCTATCTCCCTGGCTCCAACCCAGGCAACGGGTTTCTGTTGCCAGCTGACTGTTTGGTGGCCACACTGTGTTTGGGCTGGGCAACAAGGCTTCTGCTGAAACACTGAAAGACTTGCGAGTGGGGATGGGGAAGAGCAGAATGGGCAATTCCAGGTCGGGGCTTGCAGTCCCGCTGGAGGCTAATTGCAGTGCACTTTTTGCCAGGGGAGATGGCCTCAGTGGAAATACGTGGGCTCATTCAAGAGGTGTCCATCTTGTAACAACTGAGGAGAGAACCCATGTTGTGGGGCAGCCATACCAGATGTCAGGCTTGCTGTCACAGCCACTTGTCCTTTGCCAGAGGTCATTCTCTGACCGTCATCTGCCTCCTCTGCTCTGCAGTCCCTTCTCTCCCTTCCCACTAGACTTTCAAGCCACCTCCCTTTAGCATCGCTCCCCCTTCTCCTTACCCTAAGACTATAGCTCACTACCCATCTCACTAAAGACCACCCATTGCCATGGTAACATTGCCTCTTACAAAGTTGTCAAGCAGACACAAAGATATGTTTCTCCCCTGCTTTACAGTCCCCCTCCCCTCCATCCCAGTTAATAGGCCAGGACTTGGCTTGTAGGGAGGAAGATGGAGGGCTCTTGCATTTCATTTTCATTGTGGAGGGAGAGGTTATTCCAACTCCTTTGCTTCTTGAGAGCTGAAGCCTGTGGTCACTGGAGGGAAAGAGCTGTCATTCACAGACCACCTGAAAGCCCTTGCAGGCAAGGGCACTGGTGCCACAGGTGGATACTGGTAGTGCAGATACTGATAACACTGGTCCTGCACAAAGGAAGAGCATCTGCCAGTTAGAGGGGACAGGCCTGTGGAATGCTTAAAAGAGGGGAATTAAAATCTGTGTTTGATCCACTATGAACAGAAAATGTCTTTGCTGTGATTCTATTCTGCTGCTGCCTCCCCAAACAGCTCTGCTTCTCTTCCAAAAATTATTTCTTCACTTCATGAAGATGTAGATAACTGGCCTGTCTCCAGGACTACTGGCACTCCTTGCTGCTACAGCTACACCATGAGTAGTGGTGGTACTAACACAGCAGTACTGGCACTGTCTAATTTAGTACTACCCTGGATGCACCCATGGTTCACTGCAGCTTTGGTTATGACTGCACTGTAGACAATAGATTCTACTCATCAGTCTCTTGTTGACCTTCCCTTCCCTTCCCTTCCCTTCCCTTCCCTTCCCTTCCCTTCCC
>JANVCC010000020.1:20640291-20711960 GCA_025345505.1 Todiramphus chloris collaris
CTTCCCTTCCCTTCCCTTCCCTTCCCTTCCCTTCCCTTCCCTTCCCTCTTATATACATCTCCCACTCCTCTCCTGATAGATCTGCTGCAGGCCTTTGCATCTCTGAATAAAACCTTGCCTTCATCCTACTTCTCATGACTTTTCTGCTATTTCATCTTGCCGACTATGTTCTTTCTACTTGAAATAAGGATTTTCCCATATCCCCTAGTCTACTTGTCAGTCTGGTCCCTCACAATTTATCCTTTTTATTGTATAGTTGCCATACCATCTGGTCACATCTTCTCTCACCTTCCTTCAAGTATTCCATAGCCTTCACCTCTTCCACAGACTCCCCTCCCTTGAGTTACCTTACTACCATCTCCACTGAACTTTCTGCCCTGACCAGCTTCTGCTTCACTCCTCCAACATCTTTATTTAGAGGTGGGTATGTAGTCACAGTGCAAACCCTCAGGCCACTCTGCTGATGTCAAGTACTGTGACTTGCCATATGCTACTGTAGTGCATCTGTGCCGGGTTTTTGCACCACAGCTGTGCAGCAGAGCTCGGTGTGAACATCAGGAGCTGTTTGCAAATGTGCTGCTGAAACTGCTGACTGCCCCAAAGCGGGAGCACATTTACGGCACCTGAGAACTGGCTTTGAACATTCATAGTCCAAGCAAAGGTGTTAAAATAAAATACAATTTTAAAATGGTAGCTAGCCTAAGGAGAAGAAGGAATGGTATCAATAATGTTTATGCTTTGGTAACCCTGGGAGACAAAATGGCATATAAAGGAAAGGAATTTTAGCTCCTAATATCTTTTGCAGCAAATGGGAGAATCTGAAAGGAGACTAAAGCTGGTGCTGCTAAAATGTGGAAAAGCAATAGAAACTGTTCATGATACAAACATCTGGACACATCCCAATATAAGCAACATATTTCAATTAAAAAAAAAATAAACATGTAGGCGATTCCAGGCTTTAAATATCTTTGACAAACTCCACTGTCAAAGTCCCTCTGATTAACTGCAAATTTTGTATCCTCCTGAGCATGAACGAGAATTAGGAGGAAAATTATGGTAAATGAGGCTGTAGCAACAATGGACTTTCCCAGATGCTGAGAAAAGTCCACGTAAAGGAAAATCTGCCAAGCCAGACGTGTGAAGGCACCCCAACCCCACTGCTCTCATCCCTACGTGTTCCTTCCCCAGTGAGGAAATCTGTGAACTCAGCAACACCCATGACAGTCAGCAGGGTCAAATCCAAACATGAATTTTGTTTGCAAGTCGGAGCTCAGCCTAAATCCTTCTATGGTCCACCCATGTTCCAGACATTGTTCTAGTCCAAACATTTACCAGCAGTATGCTCTAGCCTTCTGCTTATTCTCATGGTCCTCTTCTCTAACTTTTCTATCCAATCCACTCTTTCCTGGAGATCTTGCCAACACACCACCACACTATGTCAGAAGCATCCACTCCATGCTAATTTTCTATTTGTGATCCTTTCATTACTGTCTGGTCTCCTTCAGTCTGGCATGAAGGCTGGAGACCTGTCCTTCATGCAAAACTCAGTTCACCTCTACTGCACCTAAGGAGCACACTTCCTATGGGATTTTATTGGAATACTGTGACTTAGGTGCAGAGTTCTGGCAAGCACTTTCTACCCTCCCTGTAGTCACAGGACAAACACCTGTACAAAGAGCAAGGCAGACCTGAGGTGACCTGCCCTTAATTACCAGCCCTTAAACTATATCTCTGGATGTTCATCTCTCTCCACTGACTATTAAGGAAAGCCAAGGCCTTACAAGCCCCCCATCTTTTGTAAAGCAGGATGAAGCCTTCCTGGACACTGCGTTATTTTCCCATTGTAGCTTTTCTTCCTCCCAATAACAGCTAGGCCACAATCCTGTGAAAAAAAAAGCCGCCCAAGAAACAGGATACCTTTTCTCCCCATCCATTTGCCCTTGTTTGGCTCTATCCTGGCTAAAGTTCAGATAGCTGCTGTTCTTCCAGCACAGTGAGGCTTGCTGTGTTCAGCTATAGATGCTCATTTTTAGGCAGGATGTACATGTCCTGTATTTAATCCAGGTGGGTTCTGTTCCTCCACTCCCCAGCTATAGATTCCCTGGGGTAATCTATATCTCCCCAAACTCCTAGGATACGTCCTACATGCACACAGGACAAGCCTACATCAAGCAGTTTCAGCCTGGATGCCATGGGCCTCTTCATCAGCTAGGATGAGCCAGCACAGTTACAGGGTCTCCTGAGAGGCTGTGCTGATTTACACCAGTTAAGGAGTCATCCCCCTTGACTACATAGCATAAATCTCCTGGGCTGCTTGGAAGGATCACAGTCCCTCTTGGGTAGATTCCTTCTCTTTTATTCCCTGTGAAATTGTTATGGCTGGAGGATAGTCACTGTTACGAAAAGGCACATACTACCAACACACTCCTTTCTAGCTTTGACAAGCTTGCCCATCCTATGTTGCTACTCCAAGCTCCCATCCATGACAAGACACTTTGGCCCTTTCTCTCAGCTTTTTCAGAGCTACCCTGGGAATCTACAAATCCACTGGGTAAGCAGCAGCATGAAACAGTCAGCCACCACTAGGCAAAGAAGTCTGTTATGCTCTGTAGTTAGGAAACCATTTAGCTGGTGTGTGGTGGCACCCCCAAGCATGGAGAGGCTGCACATCCAGCACAGGAAACCTGTTCAGAAGAGCAGTGTTTAAAGGCCAGTAACTTCTGATCCCTTTCCCTATCACCTCCTCCTATCCTATATCATTAACTTCCCCAGAGCTGCCTCTCCTCTCTACCTTTCCTTCTCCGCTTATGCAGACAAAAGGCAATTTTCCAAGAGTTAATTCAGTCAATTGATCCTCCAGGCTAGGTCAGACCATACTGGTTTCCTGAGCACAAGTTTTATTGGCTTGTAAAATAATCATTTGGCTTGTTCTGATCTCAGTGACAGGTGCAACTCTGAACAGCATGAAAAGATTTCAAGGTCAGGATGTGATACTACTTCTTCTATTCTTCTCTTCACACTGAAAGAGGCCAAAAGATCCTGTGTGTTCCCAGGCATAATCTCCTCAAATACCTAATTAGAAGTTATTTAGAAAATGGAGACTTTTCTGAAGGTGCACAGCAGAAGAGAAAGGAGCAACAGAACAAGTTGAAGCAAGAGAAAATATAATTAGATATTAGGAAATATATTTTCACAATGAGGGTGGTCAAACACTGGAACATGCTGTCCAGAGACTATGTAATGTCCAGCCCTGGAGATCTCCAGAGTTCATCTGGACAAAGCCCCAAGCAACTTGACCTATCTCTGAAAGTGCATCTAACAGAAAAATTGGCCATGCTTTGAGCAAAGGCTTGGATCAGATGCCCTCCAGAGGTGCCTTCTAACCTAAATTATCATACAAGTTATAAATCTGTAGTTGCAGGAGCCAGCTCTGCTTCCCTTTGTCACAGTCCCCTATGCATCACCCTGCAGCAACTTCAGTATCTTCTGTGTCAGTTCACACAGTCTTGAATCACTTGGGGAGCTTCATTAGAGAAGTCCAGGTAACTCCCAGAAAAGCAGAAGCTTAAGAAACTGCTCTGACATTCTCCATTGCACACTCACAAACCACCTGAACAGCCCAGAGCAGGGAGTGACGTAGCCTAGATTGACAGCATGTCCTGCACAGGGAAGTACCATGTGGGTCATGCTGCCCATTCAGGTGTGTCTGTTCAAATACATGACAGTATTATTCCTGACTCCATGGTACTCATTCTCCTGGATGACTATGCTCCCCCCTCATAGCAGGAAGCCTGCTAGAAAGCAGAATGAAATTGCTGAGTTAACACAAATGCATAAATTACTCTTCCCCTCCTATGCCAGGGTACTTGCAAAGTGTTTAGGTAACATCCTCTCCTGGTGAACTCCTGTGGCAGCATAGTATTCCTAGAGGCTCCTCCCTCACACAAAAGAAACAGTTAATACCTGGGACACCAGGTCCCAGAGCCACCTCAACACTCTCAGGGTTATCTTGGAAGGACACTCCCTGCTGGTCAGAAAGGAGAGTCAAAAGACCAAGGCTAAGAGCCCTGTGTCTTCTGGTCATGTAGAAAATCCCTCTACGGTTGCTCTTTGCTGTTGCCTAAATCTACTCCTCTTTCTTATTCCAACTCTTCAGAAAAGAGCCAAATCAACCCAGAGAGTGACAACAGCCTACATCCCAATGTGCCTAGGTTTTGGGATCACTTAGAATCACCTTTTGCTTAGGTTGCCATGCTGCAGAAAGAAATTGCTGCCCTCTCCTCAGTATCTCCAGAGCACGTGCCTCTAGGGGCAGTGGTAGAAGAGTCAGGAGAGGCAGCAGATGGTAGAGGCTTGAGAGGTGCCTTTGGTGTGGGAAGCAGCTACCATTTGGGGTTTGGACATGGACCATTCCATGCAGATGAAGACGTATATATGTACTTATATGTGCATCCCATTTCCCAGCCATCGATGTGCAGTGTGTTTCCCTACTGCACCCAGCATCCTCTTGAAAACCGTGTGTGCTGCTAAGCAAGCAGTACAGCCCCAAATGAACTCACCTTGGCAACTGGTAGAGGGACAGAAACACCTAGCTGGCTTCCTCCACAGAAACTGACATTTACTGACTTCTCAACCTGATCCCCAGGGTGATTTATAAAATACCTGTAAAGTATGAGCTGGAAGCTAGAAGCCAGAATTCACAGTCCCTCTGGATGGTAAAACTCATGGACTCATTTTTTTATGACACATTATTGCTTACTCCTCACTACTCACCCCTCACCCTTTCAGAGGTGCTAACCAACTTTCTCTCAAACTGCCCAGTTGATTACCGCAACCAAATAAAACTCAAAATATTTGTTCTCAACCAGTTCTTAGAAGGAGCTTGCAGTTTGTGGTTCAGAATCAAAAAGGAAGCTTTTGTGCCTGAAAGTTTTCGGGTTTTTTTTCAAATTATGTCATTTGATCAAAAGAAGTTGCCCCTCCCTCCAAGCCTTATCTGCTTCATATCTCTTATGGCTTGGTGGTGGCAGCAGTGTTACTGCTAGCACCATGGAGAAGCTGTGCTTGGTGCAGGAGCCAGTGTGACTCATCTGCTGAAGGCAGCAATCCCTAAAATCATGATGAGGGCCAAAACTGTAACACAAGCAGAGATAACAGACCCACGGCAGGTGACTAGGGCAAAAGAACTGTGTGCACATCATATAACTTGGAAAAACATGTACCATGTGGTGAGAAGTGTTTCAGAAACAAGGGCCATTAGCCTTTTTCTTCCAGCCCTCCCCCATATAAATTGACTGAGATGGGAAAAGAAGATGGCACAATTGTCCGGAAAAAAAATTGTATATCTTTTGGATCCTGTGAGGTTGGAGAATAAAAAAGAGCAGCTGAAAGTGGTGTTACAAGAGTGCCTAAGTAGCATTACAGGGCCTGGGTGGGATAAATGAGCTGACTGGATTGTTAGTGCTGTGGGATGCAATCTATTTAGATGTGACAGAAATCAGAGCAGGGATGATATTTCCCATTCAGGGCCTTCCCACATGCTGTGGAATACCAGCAGAAACTAATGGTAAGTTTAATGGCTAGAGTGAGATGAGCACACACACACATATAATAAAGCAGGAGAAAAATCAGAGCTGGTGTTAGCTGTAAGTGTGCACAGCTCAAGAAATAAATCAATAAATTCCTGCCTAGTCACACAACATTAATGGCAAGGTCCCAGTGCTTGGTAGTCATGGAGGATTTTAATTACAGTTCCCACATGTCTTCTGGGAAATGCACAATGCTAAACACCAGCCAAGGGACTTTCTCAAAGAGTTTCAATACGATTTTCTGATTCAAAGCGCTGGAGAGACGTGTTAGACTGATAGCTCAGTAAACCAGTAATGGGATATGGAGCCTTTCACCTCCAGGTCACCTTCTAGTGACCCATGGTTATTACCATCTGATTGCTGTTGCCTGTGTGAAATGAGGTGAGGAGCTTGGACCAGTTCCTCATGGCCAAGTGCCTCTATTGCACAAAACCCACTGCTGCAATTGGTGCTAATTGGCCTCCCTGGTCGTCAGCCTCTGCAGAAGGACAGAGGGCTTGGCTTCCTTCACCCTCCTAGGGGGCGTCCCCAGTCAGCATCAGCCCAGTTCCCCCAGGGCTGGAGCTTGGATGGTTGGGTGGGCTGGAACACTGTGAGGGTCCTTTCCTAATGGGGAAAGTTCTCTAGGAGGAGGGTGATTCTTCAGCACAGGAAGGGATTTGGCAGGCCTGTCTCCTTTAAGAAAGGGAGAAGCCCCCCTTTCAGCAGGCTCTCCCAGCTGACGCACAATGGCATGCCACCTCCTCGACTGCACAGAAATGATAATCAGAGGTTCAGCAAACCGGAGAGAGAGAGAGCTGCTCCCTGCCCCCCCCCCCCCCCCCCCCAATCGTATGACTCGTGTCACACGAGATGAGGTGGCAGATGGGTCGTCAGGGCCGCATTGGCTTTTTTAACTCCTTCCTCCCCCTCCCAGCCAGCTCCCAAAGGGGTGTAGGGGGACCAGGAAATAGAGGAAACCCTGGACCAGAGGCTGGTCTTGCCGTAATGAGGAGTCCAAGCTGTTTGCATGGAGGGCCATGCTGTATCATGTTAGTATCACAGCATTACACCAGTTGCTTGTTTAAAAGATCATATCTGTGCTGAGGTATTTGGATCCATCCCACCTCAGTCAGCAACATTTCCAGTCTCCCACCTCCAGACAGGGGAGATGTATCTGAAAGGCATGTGGGGAGTCAGCACCTCACAGCGGGATGGAAAGAACCAGGATGAAAGCACCTTCGTGTCTACAGACTCCATCTGCTTTACTTTATGGGCATTATTCACATGACAGAGAAAAGCCCCCTCTTTCCCCTCTACCTCAGCACTGGCTGCTAGTATCTGCTTAGCCAAGGCAACTTCATTAGCCCAACTGCTACTACAAGGCAGTGTAACCCCTGGTGCCAGGGCAAAGCCTGTGTGACCCCTTAGGGTCTTTTGCTACCTGTTTTCTTCCAAGATGCTCTGAACTCCAGCAACATGAGGAATGGCTGCAGGAGGATGCATGCACCTGGTACCTGCCTGTCTTTGCTGGCTTCTTTCTTTCCAGCTGGGATATGTGCTGTCAAAAAGAAAGAGCCTGGAAATCCAAGCTGAGCTCTGCTACTAATTACATTGCTTCAGTCCATTTCCATTACCCCTCGTCTACGGGGACCTGGAGTTATGCCACTGATTATTACCAGGCATTATTAACATTAGAAATAATAGTTCCTGGCACAAAGGTTAAGGGGGAGTTGGGGCATCTTCAATTAATTCAGAGGCATTTCCAGCATTCTTTGGGAGTGTGCTATTATTGTTTTGTTGTGTCATCTTTAGCATGTGCGTGCTGCTTGTACTTGATCCCTTTGGCACATTTTAAAAGGCCACACCATGCAAAAGGGTGCTGCTCAGGAGGAGGCCATGTGTGCTCTGTTAATGCAACCAGTGCTTTGCTTCTGGAGATGGGTTATATCACCATGAGCTGTGTCTCTGCAATGCCAGTGCCATCCAAAACTGCGCAGATTTACTGTTGTCTTCATACCTGTCTTGCAGCCTCCCCACTAACCTAGCCCTGGCCCCCCAGCTCTGTCCTGGGCCTTGCTCCTGCCCAGCAGCCCCTGCCATGCCCTTCTTCCAGCTCTGCCAAAGCCCTTTTCTCTCCATTGGTATAATTTTATTAAATTGCGAATTCTTAATCTTTAGTAAATTAATGCACTGTAGTGGTCCTGTCTCTTGTGTCATCTTCCACAAGCAACACCCATCTGACACTGAACAAAAAATGCTCATGTCAAGTGTCTCCTTAGAAGCAGAAACTCGGTAGCATAGGGTAGGGGGTCAGCAGTCTCAAAGGCCACATGCTGCTTTGCGGTTTCCTATCTAAAGTTACTGTGAGCATGCAGTCATCAGTGGCATCTTGCCCTCTCTGGGAAGCAGTGGGTGCCCAGCTCCAGCTAAATGTTGAAATGAGGAGAAGCAGGGAGCCCTGAATCTCTCATGGAAACAAGTTCAGAGTGCAGAAGGCAAAGTTTGCTGCTACTGTGTTTGACAGCCTGCCAGCAGGCTGCCCCTGCTGCCTTCCAACAGGAAAGGGCTTTCTTGCTTTCCCACCCTTCACTTTTCCTTTCCACACCTGATACTGTCATGAGATGCCGTAGACTGAAATGCTGCTCCAGTCTGGACAGGAGGGACCGGCAAGACTTTGCTATGATACAGGACCCAAAGGCAATGTCTGCACATACAAGCTGTGTATCTTGCTCTCTTCTTCCATGCCTAGCTTCCCAGAGGTCAACATGCAGAATTTAGGAAAGCAAAGGCACTTCTTTTTCTTTAAAGAGTTCCTAGATCTAAGCCAGTACAATCCCGCTGCAGTGAGCAATGCTATCAGGTTAACAGCCATAGATTTTGAAGAACCTCACCCAACCACCCATTCAACATGCCAGTGACATTCTTTCCCTTCTAAAAACAGACATTGTCAGTGCTCACAATCCAGAAAAGGCCTGTGGATTCAGGGGTCCCACCAGAGCCACCTGATCTCTATAGGAATCTTCATGGACCTCTGTGGCCACTGGACTGTTCTCTGAATAAGCCAGAATCCTGTCCTTAAGGAAAATATGGTGCTCTGTCTGCACTTCCACCCTTACATTCAGGAGAGAGCCCATCTGGGTTGACAAAATCTGCAGAGAGTAGGTCCAGCTGCATGTAGGGTTTTCAATCCATTTTCTGCTCATGCAGCCTCTCTGTGAGAACTGCAAGTCCCTGTCAGTCCATGCTGTCCCTAGAATCACAGCTGGAGTCCAGCTTGGCTGCTTCAAGCCACTAGGCTGGAAAGCAGCTCAGACAGCACAGCACCAGGGGGGCAGAAGCAGAGCCAGGGTCTCTCCAGAGGAGAGAGGTGTGCTGGACATAGCCTGTGGCAGTGCCAGGTCTGCAGGAGAGGTGCAGAGGCTTCCCCCTGGATGCAGATCTGGTTGGTGGTGATGTTGGAGCAGCCTGAGCCACACAGCAGCACAGGAAAGCCTTGCTATTGTTCTCTGGTGACAAAAAGAGCCCATGAAACAGGTGTGCCAAGACCCGGGCTCTTTGGGACACAGATCACTCCATAGATTTGAGCAGATCAGCGACACTCACTGTCTCCCGCCCTCCTCCCCATCCAGCTGTGCATGTGTTTCAAAGGACAATTACATTTGTATTTTATAATATACACTGCTCATAAGAGGAGAGGAAGCTACCACGCTCCCTGCCCCCACTCCTCCGGGCCCCTATTAAGTCTGTTTGCCTGTGATTTCTTCCAACTGACAGAGCTAGTCTGTTAGCGGTTAAGTTAAACAGAGCTTGTCCTGTAATAACCCCGTTCAGGCTGCTAATTGGTACCAGCACCTACTCCCTGCCTTCTCGCTGCTGGCAGGGCTTGGCTCTGCAGCGCTCCTGCAGCAACACTGCTCGGGTCAGAGAGAGAAGGGATGTCACTTGCTGGCCTTTGCTCTGGGATGGAGGCTTTCCCATCAGGGCACTGGTGGCAGTGGCAGGGGGAGATGAGCAAGGATGGGAAAGAGCTTTGCCAGAGAAAGAAATGACCACGTCCCTGTATGTGCTCTGTTCCCTGCTGCTGTAATTGAAGACAGCAGTTGCTCTGCCTGATCTGGCCACAAAGTCATCTTAATCCTCTCCTTATGACATCACAGTTCATTGCTGTGGAAACAATGATGGCATCCCAGCATCACCACAGCAACATATGGCTTCACAGCGGGGAAGGCAGATGATGTACTACACAAGCTGGACACAGCTATATGGCGTTGTTTGAATGATAGACCTTCACAGGTCCCATGAGGTGCCCGGCTTCCCTGCAGATGCAGATATTCCTGGTACCAAAATGCCTCAGCATTACCTAATAACACATAGCCCTCATACAGCACCATGCACTAGGAACAATACAAGTTAAGCAACAGGTGAAAATAAAGATCCTGGGAAGGACTGCATTTGCAGTGCTGCCAAGTCTCTTGGAGAACCCAAATGACTGTGTGGTTTCCATAGTTGAAGTCAGAGAAGGTATATAGTTTGGTGCTTATAGCACCTAAGTTCAAACCATTGGGATGACCTGTGGGAGTACAATACTATTTCATCTCCATGACAAACTGCTCAAGATGCTTTTAGGTGTCGCATTTCACTCCCCTGCACAAAATAGAATGAGTTTTGCAGTCATTTGCACTCAAAGAACATACTTGCTCATCTTCTCAGTGATCAGTAACACCCACTGTTTCTGAGGAGCCACTCCCACTAACACTGAATTTCAAATATTTGCTGTCAAGTCACAGGACAAACCAAAACACCAAAAAAAAAAAAAAAGAGTCAAAGAGATTTTTTTCATTGATTAAATCAACAAACAAATGCAAGGAGAGCGCAATTTCATAGTGAATGCAGTTCAAGGAAAAGAATGAGAAGGCTGAATCTGACAGGCTGCTCATTGTGAAATATTTGTACCACTCCTATTATTATTAGTCACTTGTACATTTCTGAAGCAGTTAACTCTTTAACTCTCACAGGGCCCATGGGAGGTAAGACAGTCATTACCAATTAGGGAAAGTCCTGGTTGTCAATGGTGCCAAATGTTTTGGTTGCAGGGAGAAGAGGATACTCTGAACTATTGGGATGCAGGGCTCTGCTGAGACAGCACAAGTTCTTCTAATCTTGTCTGTGTCCAGGGCCAAACTGGTCCACCTGCTGCCCAGAGAAAACTCCCTGAAGTATGAAAGTGCTTCCAAGGCGCTGAAGGAACGATCTGTGCCTGCAGCCTTCTCTTAAGGTCTTTGGTGTGATCCTGAGGGAATGGTCTCAGGCTCCAGACACACACAGTAGTATCTGTCAGGCCTGATGCTGATCCCAGTAACTCCTGGGAATGATAGGAGCACAGGGTCTTTATCCTGAATCCTGCCACATCTTTGTGTTGGTTCCCAAGAGAACAACTGGAAGAGCATCCTCATACACAGCAGCCCTGCACTGAGAGGACACTGCACACCTCTTGGCCCCACAGAGCAGAAAAGGAATGCAACATGCCCCTCCTCACCAGCACTATTCAAAGGCAGGCCTCCAAGATCCCACCCTACATGCATTTTTTTGGAGGAAAAAGAAATTTTTCTGTTCACTGCCCAAGTGCCAAGGAGTGTGTTTATGCAGCCCCCTCTTGTGAGGACAGTGTTTGGTGCTGCTTACCAAGTGGGGTGGCCTCATTCCCATTAGGCAGGGCTCCAAGATTCCCCAGCCCCTGGCTCCTCCATCCTGGAGCTATCCATGGTTTGTGACTGCTTAATTTAAGGAATTTTAGGAATCTCTGCTCAGGGGAGAAAGCTCAGAAATGGGAGATGCACCCTGAAGCTCCACGGAGTTGAAGAGAAACTTGATGAATTTAGGAGCTGGCAAAGCCCTGATGGTGTGAGAAACTGTTCAGAAGAGTCCCAGCCAGCTGCAGTATCTCCATACGGAAGTGGCCAACAGCCTCTGTGGTTGGATCAGAGGACAAACAGCAGTATGGGCTGGCTGTGAAGCCCAGAGCTTTTGGATCTGAGGAGCAGAAGCTATACAATCAGCACTTTCCATGTCTCTGAGCTAGTGGAGTAGTTTTAGGCAACCTTGATATGAAAGAGCAGTGAGAACTTGCAAACCGAATGGTTCTCATTAGTGGTTAATTTTCTTGGTGTGAGGGATAAAAGTACAGAAAGAGCTAAAGCAGCTCCCAGCATTTGGGTGTAGGGGAGGGGAATGCCTACAGAGGATCACCCTTTCCCCAGGCAGTGACTCTAGAGCTTGGAACAACCCTGCAGCAGGGAGAGGGGGAACTGCAAGCTGGGCTTGGCAGTAAGTCTAAAAGTCTGCTTCAAACCAAAATAAAGGAGCTTAGAGATGGGAGCTTCAACAACCTGTAGATACAGTAGGTTGGCTGCACAGCAGTATGAGACCATTAGCATGGACTGGAGAGAGGGGATTTGAAACCAAAGCAAATAAATATGCCAGAGCTTCTCTGGTGAGCAAGCCCCTGGCAACTGGGGAGGAGAAGTTCCAAGGCCAGAAAATCACATTGTGGCTCTGTGGTGTGATGGTGATGTGGAGTCTTTGGGCTGTACTGCGTCCCTCACCGCTATCCCAGGCTGAGTGCCTGGCACCACATCTCCCAGACTTCAGGAGGTAAATAGGGAGACAACTGAGTGACAAGAGCATGAATACACTGTCCGTGCTTTGAAAAGATTCATGAGCAGGGCATTTCTAGAGCTTGTGAGCTCATAGAGGTCTCCTGGGTTTTTGAAGATTTTTTGGGGAGCAGATATGCCTAGGCTTATAGCTGAAATAGCAGCAGCTGATGTCCCAGTGCTGTTTCCAGACCTCTTCGGTTAGGTGTCTGGCCCAGGATTAAGTATAACCAGCTGGGAAGCATAAAAGAAAATATATGGAACAACCCTTGCACCCATTTTCTGGCATTTTAAGAGCCACGAGCCTGCTATCAAGTCAGTGGAGCTCTATTGCAGGTCTTGGATCAGTCGTGTAAACTGGAAGCCATTGGCAGGCAATAGTGTGATCTTTCAGTGTTGAAGAACCAACATTAAAAGACTAGGGCTGCGGAGTGAGCTGATGAAGGATTGTGTCTTCCTCCCAATGGCCAAATGATGATGTAGCAAATCTTTACTGCATCCCTTTTCTCATATGTTTGGAGCAGCTGTGAAACAACTGGCTGTGCTGACATTCCAAACAATAATCATGAGTCCTCTGAAATATCTGAGAAGCAACTCTGTGTTTCTTGGTGCCCTTTCATCCAGCTGTTTGTATGCTTAGGGTAAATCCACAACTTTGGGACCCATCCTCCTGAAGACTTTACTGTGCAGTTTTTCTTGCTCTTCTGAACACACACATTTTTTGGAAAGCAAGGTGCCAGCCCCCAGAAATAAGGGCTAGTCCTTCCAGCCACAGTGGAAGGACTTGGCCCTGTTTAAGTTCTGCTTGCAGCTGTGAGCTGTGACAGACTGTAAATCTGAGGTCTGGAGTGGGAGAACAGCTGGGTGGCCACCAGAGATGGCTGCTGTGGAGCTGTCAAGGGCACTGTCTGATTTTCAATCGATTCTGCTAACTGGCAGTGTTCAGCGGACAGTAATCTGCTCTTTTGGCAATTCCCAGCAATCAGCTTCCTTCAAAAGATGAAGGAGGAAAAAAGTTACCTGATCACAAACCTGAAGATGATGTTGTGAAATGTATCTCTCATTTGCTTCTGAATTGCTTTAAAGTATAAAAGGGGAAGGTGGGAGAGGGAAATATAAATACATACATAACAAATATTCACTCTACACAGTAAAACTTCTCTATTTACTCATGTCCCCTTTTCAAGAAGATTCTTTGCCACTGGGTTTTCTGCTTTCTTAAGTTTGTGATTTCACATGATTTGGAGAAGATATTTTCATCTCCTGAGATCACATAGCAGACCATCAAGATAGTCAGGCATGTGGCCTCACCACGTTCTTGTGGCTCTTTCTGTTGAAGGCTCCACTGGTCTGATAGCTTCTCATTTGTTTGCAACCTTCCCATAAAGAGTGGATGGAGTATTGTTCCGGTTATACAGCTGAGGACCCTGAGAGCCTCAGCTCATGCTGCAATGCTGTGGATGGGAACTGGATCCAGATCCAACAATCCCAAGTGACTTAGCTCTAAAAGTGTCATTGTGAAATCCTTTGTTTGAGCTCTCTTTTCAGTTGCATGGTGGTGTTTCTGGATTTGATGGACCACCCTAGAGTTCATGTTGTCTCCTCAACCCAAAAATTAATCTGTCGCTTAATTGCTGTCAGGGCACAAACCCTACTCACTTGCCAAGGTCACAAAGCTTCCTACAAAAATGCTCATCCGCTGCAGAGAAAATGATGCCCATTCATGCCCCAATTTAATTCATAGTTGGAAAATAATACTCTGATCACTGACCATTTGTATCACAGCTGTCTTAAGGGTGAGAGAGACTAGGGACTTGCCATGCTGTGTACCTGGAATAGGAATCAGTCTCTGACTCAAAGATTTTTTGCTCAGGCAGGGTCCCACTGGAGGAATCACTCTACACTTCCTGGCCTGTATGATGTGAACACAGGCACAAATAAGGTGACCTCCTCAACATCGTGCTTCAAATCCAGCTGACTCAAGTGCAAAACTGAAAATTCCTGAGCCCTGTTCCAGCTCCTGACCCGTGGGATAGTTCTGCCTCTCTGATTTTTCTAAGTTTTCAAATTAGATCAAGCATTGCAGCATAAGCTGAGTCCAAGGGAAACCTCTCACTCATAGGTAGCCACAACCATGTTCCATAGATCCAGTCACCCATGTCACATGAACATGCAGAAATGTTCTCTACCACCAGAGTACGTGTCCCTGTTCTTGATACTAAACGTACAGGCTGACTTTTAATTAGCAACATATGTCCCAGAAGACGGGCAAGATGTTTCTGAATTTACTTCTATCTTAATTGCATCAGGAAGTTGCCTTCTGGGGCTGATCAGCTCCAAGCCTCTTGGCATGTCTCATTCTAACGGAGCAAAGCTGCAGTTGGCAGTTCCTCACAGACACTCGCTGGGCTCTCCCTGGCCTCTGAGTATCATGTGCTCCAGGCGACTCCTCACGGGAGTACTAAACCGGTCCAGCGTTCCACATGGGAGAACAGGATGCTGCACTGAGCCATCTCAGTGCCAGCAAGAGGAGGTGTTACCAGGCAGGTAGTGCCCGCAGGGGGACGAGGGACAGTGCAAAAGGGTGACAGAAAGGATGGGAGGTTTATATGAGTAGTATCCGCAGGGAAAGCCCACTGGGTACCCACAGAGCAAAGCCAGTCAATCACCTCTACAACTTTCTGGCTTCCACTGCACTTGCTTCTGGCTGTGCTGTGCCAGAGACTGATGTGACCCCACAGATAAGTGGCCATGATTTGTCAGTGCAGCCTATTTTGCCGTATCTCATGGTGAGTGGGAATGCAAAATGGGGAGCTATATGGCCAGGGGCAAGAGCACATCCCTTCCTCACCCACTTCCTTACTCCAGGAGGGAAAATGGACTCTACCAAAGCCCTGACTCACACTGGCCCCACTTATCTCTCCTTTTTCAGGGCTTGATGTGTTTCTTCTCCCTGTCTAATTTCCTTGTGCTCTCTCTGGGAAGGACTGTGTCCAGGATCACTTCCTCTCATGAAGCAGATGTGAGATTTTAGACTGCATCTCCCAGAGAGCTGGACTATGTTGTCTTGTGCCAGAGCCTGGCTCTGCTGTGGCCTTGATGTTTCAGGACACAGTGAGTTCAAAATGACAGGGAGGTACTGCTGAGGAGCACATCTCCCTTGCTACTCTGGGTGGCCCGAACCTGCTGACAGCTTTAAGTTAGGAAGCTGACAGTGTCTCTCTACACACTGTGTCTGTCTGTTGGTTTGTCTGAGCTCTGAGCACATGCCCTTCTCTCCACCTTCCCATGCCATAGCCTATTTGAGGTCTGTCCCACCCTGGGAACCAAGCACTCCCAAGCTGCCCTCCTCCACTTGCCCTTTTCCTCTCCTTTTGCAGCTTAAAGAGCATCCCAGAGAAGCTTCGGAGGTCTGGGAGCCTGGCAGCAGCAGGATGATGGCATCTTTGTCTGCAGGAGCCTGAAAGGCAGGGGGTGATGTCCAGGGACCGTCATCTCCTGGACATAGTCCAGGCAAGTGGGAGCAAGTAGGTCTGCAGCTATCCAGATGGTATTCAGAGCATGTGAGCAGTCCTAGTCCACTTTCTCTAGCCTGGGTCCTCAGACACAAATGTGCAACATGAGCTGAATAGGGTCTGTGTAAGGGAGAGGCTGGGCTGACAGCCTCTGTCTTTACCTTCTTGGTAATTGCTTTTCTTTATTTATTATCTACTGGAGGGCAGCTTAATCCTAAAACTTGCCTTTCTTCCCACTAAATGCCATTACTCAGACACTACACACCTAGGTGCTAACAGACTAAACAAGATGTAGGACCAGGGGTGTATAATTGTGATACTAATGTATGTCACAGCTTACATAGCAGGTAACTACTATTTGCCAAAAAGGTGCTGTTAAATGGCTCCCAGAGGAGATTTATCTCTACAAGAACATCATTTCACACTACCAGCCACTGTAGTGAGGGGAAAAGCCCACATCCTTACTCCCTGGAGTCCTACCACATGGTGCAAGCAACAGACTTTGCCTTCCTGCAGCAGCCCTTGAGCACAACAATTTGCCTTGCTTGGGAGAGTGGGTACAACTCGTGCCTCCTCAGCTTGTTTTGATGCTCTCCTATGGCCAGACCACATTTAAGGAAAAGAAACGAGTCAGTTCTGCCAAACCAAAGGGTTTGACATTTGACTGCAAGTTTTGGGAAGAGATATGACATGGGTTTTTTTTCTCAGCCATGGCCAGATAGAGTTTGGTTCAAACACTTCCCACTACAGCAGCACAGCCTTATAGGACAGCCCCATTTCTTAAGCCATCTTTTTGTTTTGGTTTGTGTGGGTTTTGGGGTGGGTGTAAGGTTTCCTCATTAGATTTGGGAGCTGTGTAGTTGCTCTCAAAACTGTCATGCATGCCTCAGAGGCCTCCTTCCCTGCACACCTAAGTTAGGAGTAGTTTTTTTCGGTATTTTTGTTCTCAGCTGCTCAAGGGCTGAGAGAATGCCAGTGAAACAAGGCAGAGCTTGACAGAGAATGGATTTCTCTGAAGGGAAGAAGGAACCGCAGACGCCTGCCCTTCTATTCCTGTTTACCTTTGCTTTCAGGAGGTCAGTTGAACTGTGGGCATAAACTTACATTGTGGTTTGCAAACTGATACTCACCAGAAAAGTGTTCTGGCGTCACAGAGCATTTTATGTTTCAGTTTCTTCTTTCCTAGCAATTTTATGGCTTCGTAATAACTTGCAACACATGTATCTCGGAAACATCATTTACACAAAATTTTTGCAGCATCACAGTAAAAATTACTTGGCAGAATTCCCATGAAGATGTCTCTCACATGACAATGCCCAATGACTCATTTCAAACTTGGACTTCCTCAGTGTCTTCTGTATGGTATAGCTGCAGGATTTCTTCATAAGCACTGATTGAAAGATTCATAGTCTTCAATTCTGTGTATGTTGAGAAAGGAGTGGATGGGGGACATTTTGCACAGTGTACATTTGCTTGGCCTTTCTATCCACTGTTATGGTCACACCTTTCACACAGTGCATGACCACCCCATGGAACTCATTGATGCAGGATATTGTTGAAAACAACCACCTCAGTTCTAACAAGGCACCAGACAATGAGAAGCCTCTCGTTGTCAAATGCAATGGTCTAGCCAAAGCTCGATCTCTGTAGTGCTAGGAAGAGATTGAGATCACAAGGGACAAGTTCCCTCTGTCGAGTCCCTTTTTTTATGCTTTAGTTGTTGTCAAAGCCAAGAGGATGAACTAGGTGGACTTTTGATCCAACCCTGTATAGCACTTGGTTCAAATTTACACTGGCTGGGAGTCAAGCCTGGTTTCTAACATAGATTGTTGTGCAATCCCTGCACTCATTCCCAGTGTTGTTGTCACCATCCCACAGAGGTTAGTGAGTTTGTATCTCAAGGAAAAAGGAGAGTGCTCTCTTGACTGCAGTCACGTTGGTACTGTCAGGCCTTGCCGAAGCCTGCTTCTGAAATCTTACTCGATGAACCACTTACGCTTACTTCCAAGAAAGAAAGTGCGTAAATCCATCTGGCCTAACAGATGTTAAGGCTCTACCAACTCTCTATTCACAGAGTGTGATGACTCCTTCCTCATTTTCTCATCCATTTTCTGAGTTTTCTCTTATCCACAGTACATGGGTACTGGTACACAGCCTTTTAGGTCTTCCCACCCCACCAGTTCAGTCTCAACACAGAACCAAAGAGCTGCTACCTTAAGCTCACAAATCAGGAGGAGCTTTTCTCTGCTAGACTGGCCTAGGAGAGAAGAGTCAGTGGACTCAAGAAGAGCTTTCCATCAAGAAGTAATGGGATATACCCTGTTTTTCAAATGCCCTTCATAAAGCCCTGAAGTCAAAGGCAGTGCCTAGTGCACTTGATCAGGTGGGACTGTCTGGGGCTGTTAGGATTTCTGTCCACTCATTGCCAAGCCTCTGCTGAAAATCTGTACTGTCACCTTTTCTGGGAAGTTTGTATTTTTAGCATCTTGAGATCCTTTGATTTACACAACAGTACCAGATTTCCTGATCTGGAGTTTGATATGTTCTCACCCAGACACAATAACACTTATCCTTTTATCCACCTTCCTCCATGGCAAGGCTGCTTCAATGGTCCATAGCCCTTCTTCACTGCTACATACTGGTTTCTTTAATGATCTAGAAAGGAAGATGTGCAGTAATACAAGAAGGATGTGTAATGAGATAAGGAAGATGTATAATGAGACAAAAGTGATGCAAATGCCTGCTGGAGAAGAAGAGACTTGATGAAGCTTAGGGAGACACCCCTCAGTGTCTCAGCAAAGGGGGATCCCCATTGCAGGAGAAAGCCCAGGTTGATGAAAACAAATTAAGGCAGTCTGGAGCCCTCCTCTGATCCATGGGCTTTATGGGGCTCTCTGTGTGACCTGTGGTAGTTCTCAGGGAGGAGGCTGGCACTGTGGGCATGGTATAAAAGCGCCCAGAACAGCATACTGCTGAGGTCCCAATGCCTTAATCTCAGCTAGCACACAACCCCTGCCGCAGGTCTGCTCACCCATCACATGGGAGATAACACAGTGAGAATGACTGTGGGCTAACTCTTGTGTGGCAAGACCCTGAAAATTCCAGGATGTGTTTCCTTGGAAAGGAGAAGAGAAGGGGATCATTGATACATGTGTGCCAATGGTCTCACAGGGAACAGCTGGGAGCACCTGTCCTTTCTCTTATAACCACAAAAGCAGTGGAGGAAGAGAAGTTAAAGGATGGGGAATTCCAGTGGAATAACACACATTTTAACACCAGCCACGAACTTAGCGGTACTCAGAAGGGGCCTGGGTAGCTAGAAGGCATGAAGCCATTGTAAATGACAGTAAGTTACGCAATTTTACTTCCCATTCTTATTGCTGACTTCTGAGAGTTGGCCTGGGGAGTTCAGTGAGTTTCCTTCTCAGGGGATGAGGGGAGTACTGTCTGGCTCAAGTTAGCTCTGTACCATCAGGCCAACTTCTATAATTTTGAAGGCATTCAGCAAGGCTCAGGAACATTGTAAATAATGACCCCATATGTCAGAAGGGGTATGAGTTATCCTGCTCCAGGGCCTGTCTTTGGCTGCTCACTGACTGAGCTGCTTAGCTTGAATGGTTACCCGCAACATAGGGTGAAAGGGAATGATGTGGAGATGTGCTTACTTCACACTTGCCTCCCCCCACCCAAGCTCTGACACCTTTCCTAGGAGCACTGGTGCTGGCCGCTGTTGGTCATGGGATGGAAAGAGGTGGCTGGTGGGATTCACCCCATGTGCACATTTCCAGTGCTCCCCCTTTTCTTCTCTGGTGCTGCAAGCACAGTTGCAATCTTTGACTAGTACATCCTCCATGATCTTCCAAGCTTTACTGCCTGCAGCACCTGAAGAGAAGCCCAGAGAACCCTGCATTTGATCATCTGATTCCACCATCTACAAGCCTGGTTGTAACCTGGCTGTCATGGTGATGGTCTGGAGTATCACCTGGACTTTCACGGTGTAGGAAGAGGGTTTGGTAGTGACAGATTGAAAAAAAGACAGGCCGATGATGGCCTGCTCCAGAATCACTAAGGACTGTGTACTGATCCAGCCTGGTGGGGTCAACAGCTATAAGGACTGTTCATGGTTGCCATACCCCACCTGTCTGTGAACTCCAGCAAAGCTGATGGCTGGCACTTTGCTTTATTAATCAAGTGCTATTTTCCTGTGGCTTTCTCTCAGCTGTAGTTATAGCCTGTCCAGTCATTAGCAGCTTCAGGCTGTTACGCAAGCAGAGGCAAGACTACTCATCAGTCATCAAAACCTGGGCTTATTTGTGTGTTTTCAATTTTTATGAAGTTTTTTAAAGAGAAAACAGATGTCACGAGATTTTTATCTCCATTACCTTTATATGGTTTTTATCCCCATTAAGCTTGCAAAGAAAAACTACATGCCACCAAGTTTTTGGTCCAGCAACTGCAATAAGCCCCATGAGGCAGAACAGCCCAAAGCCATACAGCTCTGTTACACAAAAAACCCAAATACTCCAGGACTGGTGTTGTACAGTCTTAACAGCTCAGACTGATCCAAGCTACAAAAAAAAAATCTTCCTTTTTCATACACTCTTCTTTCATTTACAGCTCCAACCATCTTCCTGTGAAATTCCATCCTCTCTCTTCTGGTGATCTGCCTGCCCTCAGCGCATGTTGTGTCTACTCAAAACGTTGTCTCTTCAGAGTACCCCTGTGGTTGGAAAGTGCTTTTGGCAACAGGAGCTGATGGGCTTCCCCTCAGGCATCAAAGAGGCAGTGGTGACTCTGTCCCGGCACCATGTCCAGCCTTTGCTGTCTGGTAGACAGCCCAGAGGTAGGTAGAGGATTTGAAGTGGACTGGAAAGTATTCCAAGAGTAAGTATGGGAGACACAGGAAGGGAATTACAGCATTGCAAACCAGTCATTGAAAGCTAGACTTCAATAATTCTGCTGTTCCCAACAGACTTAACTTCACTTACGCGAGCTCACATCTCAGAGCAGCAGCTGCAGCTTTACAGGAGACCATGCTGGTGTTCCTCTTCCAACAAAAATACCCTCAGGTCTGCTTTGAAGTTGGAATTGAATCTTCCCTTAAGCTGCTTTATATTGCATCTAGTTCAGGCATCAGCAGGAAATTCATCTGCACTGCTGCATTGCTATGCCAGCAACCAGGAACTGCAGCAGCATCCAAGGGTGAGGTCTTATCTTTCTACCTATGTCACCAGCTTGCACGATACCATAAAATGGTACTGTGCCACATCACACAAGGGGGCAAAAGAGACAGATCTCTCCTCTGTTCTGCCCAGGTGACAGGCACTATTCATACAACATTGCTCTTTATAGGCTTTGACTGAGCCTCCTACAAACAAAGCAGACAAGGCAGATTCTGCCATGAAACATTCAGCATGTGAGAAGACAAAAGAGTGATAGGATCAGAGAGGAAACAAAAAGAAAGCTTTTTTTTTTTCAAGATCACAGAACAGGTCAGCGGCATTAGGTAACACAATGCTGAATTAAATACCCAAGTGCAGGTGCTTCCCATTGGACTCCTTCTGTAGATAATCTAGTCTACTTGAGCAGGTTTTGTTAGAGAAATATTTAGGGAGATGTTCGCTGCTTTGATTTGGGCTCGCAGGCACATCAAACGTGTTGCAGCTGTGTATCGTTGGAAGTGAAAAAAAGCAACTGACAGTGTAGAATGGGGCAATCTGTCAAACTCATAAAATCTTTTTTTTGGGTCCCGTTTCTAGGAATAAGAGAAATATTTGTGCATAAACTGCTAAACATTCTCGCATCATTATGCTGTTAACTCCCTTCTGTACCAGACAGGAGGGGCCATTGGACTTTTTTCCAATCTGATTTTTGATAAGACGCTTTAAGACCCCTATATATCCTGTCAGAAAAGGTATTTGGCATTAAAAAAATTGCTTAGGTGTGAAAGCTGGAATGTGGGGTGATGTTTTACAGAAAGAGCCCGCCCTTGCTTCCTGCAGTATTCAGTCCATGTGTTATTACATCTGCCAAGGCATTCCAGAAGAGATTGCCCCGCTGCCCATTTTCCAAAGCAAATGTCAATTAAAAAAGAATAAAATTCCTTTTCTTCTATTTTTCAATGCACTAAAATATTAAGCAGGAATATCATGAAAGGATTCATGGATTTTGCTTCAGTTATTTGCAGAGCTGTTTCACATCAGGATCATTGTTGCATTGATAGAAAGGTAAATCACAGCCAAGCCACTAGGAAAGGTGAGACAGCGAGGATGGCAGGAATCCATTGTTTCAAGCCATTTTCTCAGAATGATTTTTCTATTTCTTTTTCCCGACATCTCATACAGGTTTTTTTTTTTCTATTCTTTTTTTGGTTTTTTCCCCACAAAAAACCCATAATTGACTTAATCAGATATTTATATTTTTTTTTTAAAGGAAGGAACCCAGAGATAGGCTGCAGCCCCTCCCAAGCGCCATTCTGTCTGGGAGGAATTCGAGTCCCAAATATTGAATGTTCCAGTCTGGCATGCTAAATGACACACAAATATTATCTGTGGTACAAGTGAAATGCTTTGGTGACTCATCGGACAGTGCCTGAGGCTGCTAACAGTTCAGTTGCATCCTATTGTTACATTAGCAGCCCTGTATAAAAACCAGCCTGAAACGTATCCAGTGTAAAAAAAAATGCAACAAGCTAATTTAGTGCAGACCTCCTAAGAGTAAAAAAACACACCCTAAACATCCTCTTTCAAGATTAGCTGCATTATTTTTATAAACAAGTCATCATAACTGGCCTTTTTAAGGGTTCAGATTTGGCATTCTGGGTAGGGAAAAAAGGAAACTCCCTGGGCTTTCTCTGTCTACACTTTGTACCCAGTTCATGTCTGTGAGCAGAGGCATGCCCCATCAGATAGCACCACTTTCATCATTCACCACAAGGCTCTCCCCACTTTCCAGACGTGGAGAACCCTGGGGAAAAGAGCAGCATCTTTGTGGTCATTCAGGGCATCATGGGGGCAATGTGGTCCAGGCCCTCCTGCTGAGCAGTGGGATCACAGTGCTGTCTTCTCTAAAGTGAGACGATATCCGCTCAGGTAATAAGTGGGTGGACTATGCTCCCTCCACAAAGTGGGATAAAAACCACACTTGTTCAAAAGTCCTGAACAAGTGTTTAGCATTGACTACGCATAAAAGAGAAGCAAGTTTCTGGTTTGGTGCTTGGTGCCTAAATGACCCTATGTGAAATGAAAGAAACTGCCATTTTCAGAAAGGCAGTGACAGTGTGATGAATTTTTGGATTTTAAGGCCAGTTAGGGCTATGTAGTTCCTAGCACAGAGCAAAAAACTTCCCCTAAAAGCAGGCTCTCAAGTTATATCCATACTTTACAGAATCTTGTGCTGTGTTGGCACGTAAAATGAATTTAAATAAGGGAGAGGCATGGTTGGTGTCTGCTTGAGGCTATAATGCAATGCTTAAACATGCACATATGTAAGGAAATACAAGGCTACTGAAGAAAATGCTGAAGAAGCTGACACAGCAAGGTGGCTGCAGTCTTGGCTCATGTAGCCAGTGGAAGCTGACCTGCAGTAAGAAGGACATCTGCAAAGGAGTGGAGGATGAAGTGAGGTTCAGTGCCACGCGGGTGTCTTTTCATATGTGGCTTGTTCAATCAATTTATTCTATCTTGGCTGGTGTCACATTGCCCTAGAGGTTTCAGGCATCTTCTCTGCCCTAGGGTTTCAGCTGTAGCATCACAGTCTACCTTCACCAGGCAGCTGCAGCTGCCAGCCTGCAACCAACTGCAGCACCTGTGTCCCATCCAAACTACTCCAAAAGCATGGCCCGCCTGTCCATTAAAAAGCCTCCCCTTTAAGTGACACATCAGTTGTCCCATGCCTCTCTCTCCCTAGCCAGTCAGGGGCCAACCTCCAGCAGCCACAAGAGAGGCTGCCCTTGTTGGGACCTGGGACAACCTCTACAGCTGGCACAAAATGAGCGGTGGTTCAAATGAAGCCAGAGAAAATCCTGTAGTTCATACCATGAGGAGAGACCTTGCCCCTTTATTGTTGAGCTCTTTTCTTCACTTTATTTGCGCACCACCTCCTTTACCATCACACCATTTCTTCAACCTCCATCAGAGCACAAGCCACCCCAGCTGGCCTGTGCCCTCGCAAACAGCGCACATCAGCACCAGCCTGGCCACAGGCTGTATTTTTCATTCACGTTTGTTTGTTTGTTTGCTTTATTAAAATACTCACAGTAAATACATTGATTAAGAAGATAGAGAAACTGGGAAACATGAGGTGGGATGGAGAGATTTGACCAGCTATAAATAGCAGATAGAATAAACAGATAACTGCAAATTATGGGCTGCAAGGCTGGGCTTAGTGTGGAGGCAGCACCTGCTACTGGGAGACTTTTTATTTGTTTGCTTTTAAAATAAAAACTGTTTACAATGATGAACTCCAGGCTGCCAGATTTGTTGCTTTCTGGGAAAACATTATCACTTAATGATCACTTGAAAGTGTTTTTCCTACCTGCTGTGCAGTACTTGCCCCACTCCACGTGCCAGAAGCAAGTTAGGGCTTTCGGCAAGGACTCCCCTTACCCCAAACCTTTGTGTTGTGCTGGCAACCTGGGCAGCTGCCTGCAGATTAGCAGGAAGGGTCACAGCACATAAGCTGAGCTTATGGGAGGCTTAAGGCTTTTCACAGAAATGAATGTTTTGGGAACAGGCAGCATGGTTAGGTGAGGGAAGCATGGGGAGGGCTCTGACCTCAGGGTCACACAACAGGAGGGGAACCTGAATGTATGTCAAGAGAAGCATGCACCTGTACTATGGATGAGCCTTGGAAAACTTTCTGAGCAGGGTTAAAAAAGGATTCTGATGCAGAGGCTTGTCCTGAGATGGCCACAGAGCCTTCATGGAAAGGCTTTCAGGGCAGCGGGGATGGTGCCTCTGGTCAGCCTGAGCATGAGCTGCTGGAAGCACTTAGGGCATGCAAGGGCTCAAGCATTTTGTTTTCCCAGGAGGGCAGGTTGTCACGGACAGGAGGGAGCACCCAGTACTGCTGTCACATTGGCTGGCACCAGATAAATGTGTCAGCAGCAGGCATGTTCCTGCAGACACCACAATGACTTGTTCTGGCCCCAGGCCTCCATTCAGAGACCGTTGCCTGCAGTGGCTTCCACGCAGACTAACTCCACTTTTCCCTGGGCAGTAAAAGGATGCATGCTTCTCTCACTCGTGCAAACATTACAACCAATTCTGGATCTGCCTGCACCTCACCACCAGCCTGGGACAGTCCCTGTGGGTGAGGGGTTTGGGTGAATGGCATATTTTTCAGCAAAGCCTCTGCTTGAGTGAAGAAAAGGCAGGAATTCTTTGCCTGACTAATGCTCTGTCATACATCACTGCGCACTGAATTTCAGCCATTGCTACAGCTGAGCTCAGTACCTTGTGTTTATCTCCCAAAAAATCAGGCTGTCTGGACACAAAGCCTTTAAGAGATGGGCAGGCTTGGACCCCTCCCCGCTCTGTTTCAATGTGTGCCAGCACACCCTGTGCTATGTGCCTCATTTCTTATTTACATTTGCCTGGCTTTAAATTGCAATCCCTGCTGCTTGTTACGCCTCTATCCGCTAGATGAAAGAGCCCTAAAATGTCACCCCTTCAGTGTTATCACCTGCCCTCTGCTATTATTACCTCGCAGTAAATAAAAGGGGCTTCCCAGTCATTATTTTATACCCCACACTCACAGTGCTTTTTCAGATCAATTAGTTTTCACTCCTCTTATCTGCATTCAAGCCTCACCTCCCTTTCAGTGTTGCCATTGCCTGCTCGGGGACCTTTCTTCTGTCTCCTCTGACCTCTGGGAGAGGAGCTGAGTTGGCTCAAAAGGGGGGACTGGTGAGAGGACATCCGATCTCCTCACGGACCAGCCACCCTGATGTTGAACATGGCCAATGCTTTTGTGCGTGTCTGAGCTTCTCACTGTGCATCCTGGGAAGATAACATGATTGCTTGCTTGCCTGTAAAGTTACATCCCCTTTGGCACGAACAGCTTGTACAAGACATGTCAGTTTGTGTGACTTGGTACTTATCTATAAGGACTTTCATCTTCTACCTTGTGCTCAATTACCTTTCAGTAGGATATTTTGGACTAAAACCATTTTATTTTCTATACTCTCCCTTTCTTTCCCAGAGTACATAAAAAAAAACATCAGTGCAAAAACCTTTCCGCAAACAATGGCAAAAACTAACTTGACTGGATGCTCATTGGCTTTTCTCCCTCTCTCTTCTAAATCAGTATTTTTTTCAATTTGGCAAGAATCCATCCAATTCCCTAATCACTACTTGATAATACATGGGAACCAGAAATTAGTCTTAAGACAGTCAGACCAATTTCATTGTCCAGTTTGAGAACAGGTTAAAATCTATCAAGTTTAAAAGCTATCAAGAAGGTATAGTTAAAAACACTTTGGAAGCCACTGAAGACCAGTTTAGACTACATGCCAGTGAAATGTCTTTTAAGAGCTGGTAGGAAACTGTGTTTAGCTTTAAAATACAGCTTTTCAACCTCCTGCTATGGCTTTACAAAGTAGAGGCAGCATCACTGTTCCCCAAAATATCCTAACCACATCATCTTAGAAGTGGAGCTTTACTACTTCACTTTGTTTCCTAGATACCAACATTTTTTTTAGCTTAGTAGTAGAGATGAGCAGTGAAATTGGCATTCAGGCTGCAACTTCATAAAAGCCTTTAAAAAATCTCAGACACATATATATATATATGCATCTGTAACAATTAGTGTTGCTCACATAGTCACTCTTTTCAGAAATATTTCAATTACTAACCTTCATCCTGGATTCCCACTCATTCCTGTCCCACAGCTCCACCAGCCCAGCCCCAGACCCCCCCATCTCTGCCCCTGCCCCACAGCACCCTCCATCCCAGCCCCCTGGCTCTGCCCTACACATCTTTCCCACCCCAGCCCCATCTTCTGTCAGAGCACTCTCTCTTCTCTTCTCTCACCCTTCCCAGCTCTACCAGTCCCTTTACATTCATCACATTAAAGAAAACATTTCATGGTCATCTCTTTTATCTCCTTCAGTGAACAGTTAATCAGAAAAAATGCTTTCATGTTGCTAAATCAGGGCCAGTGGGCAAAGCCAGGCTGACAAGAGACATTTTCCTCTGCCACTAACCTGGGCTAAATAGTATTAATTACAGAGGCTGGGCTTTGATTGCTGGAGTGTGGTGGGGCTGGTGAGAGCTCTCTCCTCCCCCTCTGCTCCCTCCCACCACAGACCCACACTGCACCTCCCTTACCTGCGTGCCCTTTGCCAGCATCCCCATCCCGTGTCATGGCACAACTGCGAGTGGGATACCCTAAGTCTTCACCTGGGCTGCTCCAGAAGCATCTCTGAGCTGAAGGTTGGGGATGGGCTTCCATCCCATCTGGGTGTTTGGGGTATCTCTGTCCTTGCCTCTCCCATGACAGTCTGCCTAAGGCAATGCTTTTTTCAGAGCAGGGGCTACTTCTTTCTTTGTGTGTCTCAGAGAACCTGAGAGAAGAGCTGGGAGGCAACTTGAGAGACATCACCCTGTCCAGTGTTTCTCAGCCTATAGTCTGTAGGCCACAAATGGTCTTTCAGATGTCAAGGGGACTGCAAAATGACTGCAGACAATTTTGGGAGAAGGAAACATCCATCCTCACACATGCCAGAAAAGGAGCAAAGACAACTGGCAGTAGGAGTAGAAGGAAAAATGAGGGCAAAGCACTGCAACTCAGCCCTCCATGGGGAGGTCCAAAGGCGTTTATTGTTTTTTCAAAGAAAGAAAGGCCAAGAAACACCAGGCGAGTCTAGCCCCACAGAGATTTATGGTCCCCATTTCTGCATATCTCCACAGACATTATGAAGGAAATTATGGGAGCTGTACGTGCCTCTAAGTCTTCACTGGAGCCTGATGTTGTGCCCTTCTCTGTGTTGGCAACAGCATCCCCCAGGTCTCCCAAGTGGAGAGAGCAACAACTTCACACCAGAGCAGCATCATCAACGGCAAGCAGCTGGTTAGCCATTTCGCTGAACTGGCTTTCTGCAAATTATCAAACCAGGCCGAATCCCCCAGACGCATGAATCATGGCTGAAACATGGCTGCTCTTTAAAGGCAGAATGCCACTAACTGCTTTCCCTGTCTCTCTCCAAGCTGCCCAGAGGTTTACGAAAGTGACCACAGGAGGAATTTGCACGGCAGTCACTCTCTGTTTCCGAGACCTTCTCTTGGGATGGGTGGCACAGCTGAGGGCCCGAGTCAAGCTGTGCTTTAAGCCGATTAAGGTGACTGTCCCTGGTGACCCACGGTGACAAGCCCTGCTCCCATGTGGCTGGCAGGCAGCATGGTGGGAGCACAGGACTCTGGGCAACAGGCATGTCCACACTTACTGCAAAACTCGTGTGGAGCAGACAGGCAGACCATCATTTTTAAATGTTTTTTAATTTGACTGTTTGCTGTTGTATATTCAAGACCTGTTTCTCCAGCCAGCACTCCAGTGTGTTTATAGCTGCCTTTCCACCACATAAATATCCTCGGCGTGAGCCCAACTGTGTGTCCTCTGCAAGCTGGGCTCCCCTCTTCCCATCCTATGATACTGCAGACCCCAAGTTCTTCCTCCTCCTTGCTGCAGCTGGTTTCCACAGGCTCACGTTGCCTCCCGATACGATGTTTTGATCTACCCTTGTGAAGGGTAGAGCGAAACAGAAATTATAGATCTACTCCATTCTGTCCCAGTCCAGGCTTTGATCTTTTATATGCTCTTCCCAAGGATACACAGACTTGGTCTTCCCAGACAACAGCAACAAGTTGTTGTCTCCACCAGGGCAAATCAGCACAGGGCCTTGGAAGTCTTCTGGCACAGTCTAACCACCTAAACCCATTTGCTCTCAACAGCAAAGAATTGGAAAACTGGGAAAACACCTAGAGTGGTCAGGGCCCAGAAAGCCAAGTCAGTTGAACCTTGGTATACCAGTAGCTTGCATGGATCCAGCTGCTCAAGTCTGGTTTACTGCAAGTTCTTGGGGAACAGGGCCCTTTGGACTCTCTGGACCTCTAGGGCAAAAGACCTCAGACTTGTCAATAGCTTCATTTAGACTTTTAAAGTGCAGCACTTACAGGATGCAAGTAAGTAACCAAACTAGGTAGTTGTCCCCATGCTATTCTTTATGATATTCAAATGCATTTTAAGCTGACAGTCCTGTATTTCCAGAATACAGTACAGCAGTTACATGCAACATCCTGGAATTGCTGTTGAAGAGGAAGAAATTGGTATTTTGATGGTAGGAGGGGCCTGGGCGATAAGCATGTTCTCAGCCAGCAGGCAGTAGTGAAGAAAGCTAAGGCTTGAGTTGCCATTGCTGAGTTTGATATGAATGACAGTCCAGAGCCCTTGTAACAGTGTCCTTCAGGCCACAAACAATGCAGCTGCATCTTTTTGTATTAGCTTCAAATATTTAGGGCTCTCTTCATTGTCAAAAACCTTCTTTCTTTTTTGTTTGTTGGTTTGGTTTTTTTACTTCTTTTACAACAAAACTGCAGAAGATAAGAATAGCCAGCCTGGATCAAATTAAGCTTCCGTCTAGCCAATGTTTTCTAAGTGGCCAGTTTTAGTTGCAAGAAGCTTTGCAGCAGTGGGATAATGTGCTTGCCAAAAGAGTTTCTCCTTTAGAAGCTTTCTTGATTAGAAGTTGTCTTCTGCCTTGAGGCAGGATAGTTTATGTACAAGGCTACCTGATTTGACTTATTTCTTTGTTTATTTTCAGTTCTTCAGACTGTCACTGTGAATAATAGGTCTTTGGTGCTGGAACACAATTCCCAGACAAATATTGGCTTCCATGGGCTACAATTTATTCAACAGAATAAATCTTACCTCCATTGAGTGGGTGGTGTCTTTGGGGAAGGTACTGGGTGCTGGTGTTGCAGAAGGTGACAGAAGGTCATAATTCCTTGCTGAAGTTCTGCATGTGGAGGGCCAGGCCATCCTCCAGCCAGAGCAATGAGCTGGCCTTGCCTGAAGCTCTCCTGAGCTCCATACTTGGGAATCTGCTGCCACATGGTGGCATCCACTCTCCCTTCCTGTTCCTAGGAATCCCTCCTTGGCTTCCAAAGACTTCTTCCACTTGTGGGAAGAGCACTTCTGAGCTCTGTGTTGTAATGACTCCATCAAGTTTTCAGGGACCCATTCTGGGGCTGCTAGAAGCTTTTCTAAGAGCATTATTTCCTTTTTGAAGCTACACAAACACACCATGGGTGCTGGCAAAAATTCTGAGAGGATCTCAGGTGCTTTGGGGTCAGTAGGTAGGATTTGTAAATGAAAGACCTTTACCAAACTTGATGGCACAAGAAGTGTTTTCACAAAGTATAACAAAGTCTGCATCTATCTGCTTACATTTCTGCCCTGCAGCAGTTGCACCAGGCAGGAAAGGAAACCATTGAGGTTATCCCTGTTCCTGACTGAGACTTAAAAGCATAAAGGCAGTTCTGACAAGAGCTGGTGGAGAGCATTGGTCTGTCTGGCTATGCGCAGCACTGTGAGTTTTCAACACTGTATTTCACTTTTTGAGGTCACATGTTGCTTTGTCCTCGTCAGGTAGCCATGTGCTGCTCAGAGAGGATGCATTTACAAAGCAGCTGCTCAAAACAAGGCTGGCTGCTTCCTTCCAGATGCATGGTGGCATCTGTGGGTGGAAAAACCACGGGAAGTACCCTGGGGCCACCTCTGCTTTGGAGACTGTGAGGCAACATGCTCAGAGACTGCTGTTCCCACCATGCTGCTGTGTACAGTGCTGGAGATGACTTTAGTCAGTAGGCTTGCCTGGATGGGAAAAGCAGGGAGCAATCCAACTGAAGGAAGATGGTGGCAGACCTACCCAATGGATCACCTAAGTAGGGCCACTTGATTTGCAAAGGACTGTGGGGAACCTAGCCCAAACCAACAATGCCCAGACTCTGGAGCAGAAGGACTGATGTCTGGAATTGATGGCATTCCTGCTTTCCTCCACCTCAAAATAAACTTGAAGTCCATGCAGAAGCAGCTCCTGGATGCTGGAAAAATACAGACTGTGCGAGGATGGTGAGTTACTATGGACCTTCCTCACACCCCGTCACAGCCCATGGCCAGTGGTAAATGCTGCACCTCTTTCCTCTTCCAGCTTCTCCCTTGCTGCAGGCCTCTGTCTGTGAGAAACACTAAACTCTGCCTGGGGGGAGCAACACAGGATGGGCATGGTGACGTCAGGAGCAGTAAAGCATGAGAATAAGGATGGGGAGGTATGACCCCTGGGCAGGGAGAGGGACTGACCAAGAAGTAGAGAATGGGGAGGGAGAAAGGAATAAGGGTGCTGTGGACAATATATTAAGAAACAAGGTGCCATGGTGATGCTCAGAGACATTTGGTGCTCAGGCTTGCAGAGCAAGAATTGGAGAGACCATCTCTCCAGCAGGCCAAGGGGACATCTTCATGACATGTAACAGAGCTGCTCCATCTCCTGCTTCTGCTCTTCCTCTGTCTAAGCTCTTGGGGAGGAAGGGGTGGCCAAGGAAAAGCATTTTGTAAATGTTGTGAGAAAATAAGCAACAAAGCTGTTGCAAGCTCAGTCACCGTCATTCCATATGGTTTGGTGTCCCGTGGCAGTATGTGCAGATAGGAGGGCGGCTTTGAGATCATCAGTATCCAGCTGTTGAGCATGCGAGCTCCCAGAAAGAGCCCTGGGTCTGTGCCACAGCCTGTGTAGCTGTGAGCAAGCCCACTCATCTTTGGCTGTGCCTCTATTCCTCTGCTAACAGAGACTGGCTAGCCCTCTGCCCCACAACCTGGCTCCTCGCTGCTGTTCTCCGCCCTTGCTTGCTTCATCTTGTTTCATGGAAAAGGATTCACTGAGTGGGGCAGAGGCCACGTCTGTGCCCCGGGGGGTCCTGCTCTGCCTGGGAGACCTCAGATATTGGGGTAACCAGCCTAGGTAATTAACATCGGTGGAAGGTGCTGGAGAAGTGCTAGGGTTGATTACATGCGCCACAGCAGAGGCTCTGGGTGAACACATCAAAGGAGATCTCTCTTTCATCTCGCTGCTCCGAGCAGACGGCTCTGAAGCATCTCTTCCAAGGACAATATGGGGGAGAACTCTAATAACCTTACAGTGTGGAACCCTGCCAGTGCTCCCAGCGGCTGCTCTGGCGGCAGCTAAAGGGGCGCCTTCTCCACTTCCACCCTAATTGCCCTTAATTGGCTCCTGCCTGCTGGCAGCAGAATGGCAAGGGCTCTCCAAGGATCACTGCACTGGAGTGACAATGTTTGGGGAAGGATTGCCGGCCCCTGACTTGCCCCACCTCCTTCCCGCTCTCCCCCACCCACAAAAGCAATACAATAACGTTCTGAAGTATGAGATTTTTCTGTCCGTGCACGACTTTTTCTTTCCAGGCCTTGCTCCCTGTTTGGCTGGAGGGGACTTTGCCAAGCAGCCAGGGCCAGGGAGTGGTGCAGCGCCTGTGTCCCAGACCTGGAGGGGTGTGTGCACAGTGGCACTGGGCTGAGGGGGGTAAAAAGGCTTGTCCCTTCACAGATCACTCAGATCATCTTGCCCTAGAACATGTGTAGGTGCAACGAGCCCTGTTGTTCTGCTGCTTGCCAGGGCTGCCTAAGCTGCTGACCTGAGATCCGGGGTCTCCCTCGCAGAACCAGCACCTGGGGGGATTCAGCCCACAAAATTCCCCTTTTCTCTAGGGAGAAATGCTGCTGTCTCAGGACAACTAGGCACGAATGGGGCTGCATCCCAGTGTGATCTCCTGGCTATGGCCTGCACTGTTATCCTGGAGGTGTGGATCCTCTCTTCTTTCCCCCCTCCATGTCCCAGGGCTGGGTGAGGGCACATGAAGAAGAAGGCCACCACTGCCCCTCTTCCCTGTGAAGGCTTCTGTGGGACATGCTAGCCCTCAGCGTGTCTTGCTCCGATTTCCTGCAGCAGGCTTCCCTGCACTTTCCCCTCGCCACTTGGCACCCGCACAAGCCGTTCCCTTGTGTCAACAGGAGGCTGGGAAGCCACAATACTAAAAGCACCTTGTAGCCCCAGCCAGGCATGTCCCTGTGAGCTACCTCCCCACTCCTGCTCCGGGACAGGACAAACCCTTGCTGCAGCAGCAAAATACAGCTGAGCACCTTCCCAGTCCCTCGTGGTTACCTGCATCCTGGCCAGGGCCAGCCTCCACAGGCAGCAGGCATCATGTGAGCAACATGCTTAGTGACGAGCTGACAGGGGCATGGGAAGGCAAACACCACACAAATCCAATTCTGATGGAGGGAGCTGCGATGTCTTTCCCACTGAGGTTATTTTTAAACTGTTTATCAAAGGTTTGTTGCTCTTGGCAGCAGGGTGGTGGGCTATTTTTGGATGCCTGTTTTACCTCTTCACAGAGATGGGCTGGCATAAGTTCATCACTTCTTTTGCCTGGCACACTCAGACCTCCCATGGTCTCTGAGGTTTGCCCTGTTAAGGTGACTACTGTATGCTTATTCACATGCAGAGGGACTTTTTAAGCAGGAGCTCTGAGCTCAGGCACAGCCTCTTAATTAGCCCTTATTAGCGAAATTCATCTCATCCTTTCCTGCTATCAGTGGTGACACAGCTGCTTGGGTGTGGGCAAAATACATGCTTTTGCCTGCTATTGTCTTTCAGGATGGTGACATTTGTCCTGACCTAAGCCTAGGACTCTGAAGCTTTGCATTCAAGTAATGCCTCTGCTACTGGCTTCCCACTTGCTGCTGTCATGTCACTTTGTCCATTGAGAAGAGCAAGGCTGTATTTCCCTACTCCACTGTGTTGCTGGGACAAGTAATTGGGGCAGGTTGACTGAAAACACAACGCTGTCCATACAGGGCCTCTTCTCTGTGGGTGGGTGAAGGACATGACAAGTTTCACAGAGGTGCAACACTGGAAAAGGTGGTCTGCTAAGATGGGGCTCAAAGTAAGTGCGAAGAGACAACAGGGGAGCATGGAAGTGCAGCAGCCATGTCAGTGAAAATGCAGACTAAAATGGCAATGCAAAGCAAGCCATCGGGATTTGACGTCAATAATAGGCTCCCTGAGTCTTGACTGTGTCTTGGAAATCAGCCTTGAAAATCAGTCCTTAAAAGAAGCTCACTGGCACAGTGCTTGGCCCTGACATAGTTATCCAGAGGAGCCCAAACAAATGACTGGCCTCATTACAGACACCCAGCCAAATGCATAGCTTGAGATACTCTGGACTCACGTAAAGAAAACAGCTCTATCTATACTGCCCTTGCATTATCAGGGGAAATGTCTTTGAGAAGCTTCCCAAGAACATCAACAAATTCAGGGATTTCCTTTTCCTAACAAAGCACAGATATTCTGCTGAAGGAAGATTGTCTACATTCAAATATGACTTTGGAGCACCAAAGGTCAGGAGAATCTCCTCCAGGAATGAGGACAGAAGAAAGCCAGTGCTGGTGTGTTTGAGATTTTGGACTCAAAGAGGATGGACATGTCTTCTTACGGGAAGAAACTAGATGAAAAGGTGGAAACTACTTACCTTCAAAACTGGCCGGTATCCTTTAGGCTGGACAAGCATACACATCTGTACTCTCCAGCCATGAGAATCAATGGACACATTTCTCTAAAATGAGAGACTGGTGGGAATCTAAAAGCCCCATTGGCACATGCATAGGAGAAAATGAGGAGAGGCCCATTGTCATGTGTGACAGTAAGCACCTGGTCACCCCTGTGGCCTAGCTGGTCACCATCTCCATGGACAAGATAGTCAGAGGGCGTCGATAATGCTGGGGGGTGGCAGATCAAAGACAAAGAGCTCAGGAGGAAAATCCTTGGGGTAAAGGACCAAGGTGTAAACACCAAAGGAGAAACATGGGTGAGGGAAGGCAGATGCATCTCCACATTGAGGACACATAGGTATATCCAACAGCACCCACAAGTGCTGGTGTCCATATAAGGCTGCTGTGCCAGTGCAAGGCAATGTGTCTGGGGAAAGAGTCATACAGATTTCTAAGCAAGCTAGGAATAAAATGGTCAGGGTCACTAACCAGCATCTGCAGACATGCACCAGGGGAGGTGGCAGCAGCACATGGCTGTCTGCAGGAGCCAGCACTGTAAGTGTAGCCAGGGCAAACCTTCTAGAGAGCACATGCTCGTGGAGTGAGTACCTTGGGTGCACTGAGGCCGCTGGCACAAGAAAGTGTTGCTGGCAAGAGGTCTCACTGAGGCAAGTTGCCCCCTGACATCTGTGGGCTTGTGGATGTGAGCAGACATTCCCGTGGTGAGTAAAGTTTATGCCATGTGGCAGTCAGACAGGCACGTTCACCATGAGAGGGTCAAAGGAAAAATCATGCCCTTGGCCCTTCCTCTTACTAACAGGGAGGGAGTGACTATGAACAGTAGGATGGTTGGGAAGTCTAGGGCAGTGACCACGAGAAGCTGGAGTCTGCCTGGATGAGGGATGAGTTCATTGTTCCCAGCCAGGGACCTCAAGAGGACAGAGTTTCTGGAAAAGAAAAGAAGGAAGGTAAATTTAAAAAAAAGAGAAAAAAAAAATATAGTGCCAAATGTTCAGTTGCTGTGAATAGGATTCACAGGTTAATGAAAGCAAAATTCATCCTGTCACTCTACAGACCCCCCTCAAAACTTGAGTCAGAACCCACCTGGTTGCCTTCTGCCCTGGGCCACCTACCAAAGACAGAAGGAGAAATATGCATCAGAGGGCTTCGCACAGCACTATGGCCAAGAGTCTGCCATAGGACCTCTGCCTTTGTGAGGGCCTGACAATACAGGAGTAGCTTTCTCTGTTATCAATGCAGAGACCTCCGGGTGGGAAAGACCTGAGTTAGAATGCTGGAGGAGAAAGGACTTGGTGCAAGCTGGAGAAGAGCCAGGGATTTGAAGAAAGCGTGGGGAGGTGGACTTCATCTTGGACATCATGGGGAACACTAACAAACATGAATGGAAGCAACCCTGCACACTGCTAATGTCCAGAAGGGTCCTGATGTCCCCCTTTTTATCCTCCATCCATCCTTTAAGCTGTCCCCAACAAACAACCTATAGGCCCAAAAGTCTTAATCTGACAATGTTTCTGCCACAAAGCTCCTTGTCACCAGCCACCACCAGGTTTTGTACAGCCTCCTGACAGGCTCAGCACCTACCCCAGAGCCTGGGCCACAGGACCCTGTGGTCACACAGGGAATGAGGGGAATTGATGGCTGGGAGATGCCCAGGGGTCCCAGCCCCACTCGGCAACAGTACCCCTTTGCTTTGGGCAGCAGGAGCGGGGACCAAGCCACAATGCCAGGCACAGCAGCTGCTCAGAGAGCAATGCCTCTTCATGGAGGACATGCTCTCCGCCTGGCACGGAGACCATTTTCTCCTCCTTTGTGCCATGAAACAAAGAGCGGAGGGAGGGAAGGAAGTGACTTCTCTGGAAGTGACTGTGGCGGTGGGATGAGGACCCATCTCTTTCCAGACAGGCAGAGCAGTGATACCCCTAGCCCTTCTCCTGTCCCCTCTTGCCTCCCATTCGCTGCTGGCATCCCCTCTTTCTCCCCCCCCCCGCCTTGCCTTCTGCAACTGGGAGAGAGGAAAAAAAGAAGGATAAGAGAGAGAGAGAGGGAGGGAGGAAGCGGATCTGGGGCACTATCTGGCAGGCAGACAAGAAGCACGGCAGGGGCGGCTGGAAGCCCAGGACGCACAGACACTGCCAGGGCCTTCTGGGCTGTGGGGCATGTACGTGCGGTCAGCAACGTGCGAGCCGGGGCGGGAGGCACGCGCTGCTGCGCCAAACGGCCCCGGCTGGCAGCCAGGGTGCCCGTCAGCTGAGGCTCCCTGCACGCAGCGCCCATCAGCTGGCAGGCAGCGGGGAGGGTGGCAGGTGACTGACTGCTCATCCCTGGCCCCCCAGCGCCCGGCCAGCCCCCCCAAGAGCAGCATGTGCCCCCACGCGCATCGCTGGTGGGATCTCCAGCCCCGCTGCCGGCCGGTGCCATCCAGGTGATCACAAGGTTCCAAGGGGGCAGGTGTGCTTTTCTATCACACCAGCTCGCCTGCTATTTTTGACCCAAGAAAGAGAAATCGTGATCTCCTCTGTCCCAAGGCCACATGCCTCCTCCCGCTGGCCCGTGGGCAATGCCACGCTGGGGATCACGCTGCTGCTGCTCCTTTCTGCTTGTGTCAGCAGTTTTGGAGTGGTTCCCAGCCCGGCATGGCTCCTGTGCCCTTGAAGAGTCTGCAGAGCACCGAGGCTCCCTCCTTTCCTTTACTCAAGCCCCAGCAGCCTGGCCATGCTCCTGCGCCCCTCTTTGGAAGCATCCTGCACTGCTCCCACTTCTCACTCACCAAGTTGAGAGCAACAAGAGGTCTCGCACCCCTCACTCAGCAATTTCTCCCCAGATGTACCCAAAATTCATATTCCACACTTGGGCACAATTTGCCCTACATTCATACCAAATTTGAAGGGAAGGGAAGGGAAGGGAAGGGAAGGGAAGGGAAGGGAAGGGAAGGGAAGGGAAGGGAAGGGAAGGGAAGGGCAGATACAGTGGAGAGTATTCTAGGATATGGTTTTTTTCATGTGCACCTCTGTGCATTATGTCATGGGCCAGCTGGGAGTTAACTTAAGTCTTAGTCACCTTCTCCTCTTCATGTCCTGAAAAATGAATGAGATTTCCAGCTGCTACAGAGACCAGAGAGCAGTCTCCGGAGCCGGAGGTGTGCTGAGCCCATGAGTCAGCAGCTGTCAGTAGTGGTGACACCGCTGGGGTAGGAAAGTCCCTGTAATATCATGCACCGGACAATAAGCACATAGTAACTTGGCTACTCAAACCCATTCTTGGCGCAACTAAGAATATATGAACACCGCAACCAAGGTGTCCCTACGGCCTGGAGAGCACGTACTACTTCAGCTCTCTGGGGAGGTAGTAGCAGCACAGCTATGCAAGGATAGAGCCTGCAGCAACCTCCAAGGGGCATGGCTCTCATGCTGGTGGGTCTCGGCCATGTTTCACTGCCATCCACACCTGTGTTTGCTCACTTTTGGTATATCCAACCCATTTCAACTGTTCCTCAGAATAATGCAGATCCACTGAAATAGTCTGAGAAAGATGTTCACCCCACAGCAGACAAACTCAAGGGGAAGTAGTAGCATATGGGGTTGTGGGAGGTGGCTGGTGCCTTTTCAGGGCACGGAGATGCTCATGGGCAGCAGGTTATCTCCATTGCTGGGTGTCACTTGCAGAGCAGCCTACCAGGGCATTGTCGCAGAGCTCTGGCTCTTTGCATGGGAAACGTGACAGCAGCTGTGGGCAGGGAGAAGTAAATGTCATGAGGACTGAGGAGCACCAGCCTTTGAGCTCACACTGGTTGTGCTTGTAAATATTTTATTTGTTTCTCAGTTATTCACTGTAGCAGGCCACTGGCTATTGGAGGGCAAAAGCATCAAAGAGCGTTATGTGTGTAAGCAGGCCTGACATGTAACCACTGTGTGAAGACAACACTTTTCATTTCTGTGTCCTTACTGCAGGTTGCTAGCCCAGCCCCAGGCACCCAGCTCTGCCCCTGCCCCTGCCCCTCACTTCCACCCAGCAGCATGCCCAAAGGCCACGCAATACATCACGTATATATCAGATTTGTAATTTATACTCCTAGTTCCAGCAAAGTATTAATTTTCTGGGGGGGGGCAAATAATAATCCAGGTTTCCTGAAGCAGATGAGTAATTACGTATCTATAAAACTGGACAAAGCTAGATTGATGTTGAGTTGCCATCACATTCCCTTAGACAAAGGAGGCAAATGAAACAAATGAGGCAGATCTAATAACATCCTTCATTCACCTCATCCTGCAAACTGCCTTTGCGGTGTTCTGCAAGGAAGGGTGAGCCTTTGATCCATGTGGTCTGAGATGAGCAACTAAAATGGGTAGAGAGACAAGCAAAGTCCAAGCCCCTGGATCCAAACCAACCCTAGAGAGCTCTCCAAACGTGAGGGCTGTTCAGTATTGTGCTTCTAGTGAAAAGACGTCCTGGCCTGTTGGCCAAGACATAGTAAAGGTCCAATGAAAACATGCTGGACTTCATTTCAACCTGCTGCGCACAGCGCTGGGGTGACTTGACAACCTCTTTGTTACCATGGGGCAGAGCAAAAGACCCCGCTCTCCCATACAGCTCTGCCCGTCCCATGCCAGGTGCCACATGCTCAGTACACCCCCTCCCTTCTTTGCCCAAGCTAGCAACACCAGCATTTCCTTCCTCAGCTTCTTCATCACGAAGGACGTGACCAGGTGAGCTCAGAGCTTGTGCCACCAGCAGCAGCAGAGGAAATGGGAAGTTCTCATTCCAATTTGCAAGAGCCTGTGGCACGTAGGCAATGGTGGCCACTGCAGAGACTTGTTTCTCATGTCTATAGAGCAAACTCAGCGGGACACTGCTGAGACAGGAAAGCAGGACTGCAGAGAATCTGCCCTCCCATGTTCTCCAAGCCCTGTTTGACAGTTTTGTGGTTTCTGCTGTTCACAACAGAAAAGTTGGGCCTTCACAACAAATGGATGTCAGAGGAGGTTCAGTTCTTCCTTTCTGCCTCAGAAAAACAGTGAAACATTAACTCTACTGGGGGCATTACACTGGAAGGTGGGTGACGGAATCTGGGTCTTGCTGACCAACACAGAAAAAGGAGATACAAAGGATGCCAAGCTTGTCAATCCAGACAGGTGACAAGAGCAGATCTCCACCTGCTGTCAGTTAGGTATTGTGGCTTCCTCAACACCAGTGGGGCCTTCAGCAGGTGCAGATCTTCCACGGGACAGTGCTGCTGGGAGGCTGCCATTTGCTGTAGGAAATGGGAGCAGCAACGTCTCCGACTCTGTGTGTGTATAGAGATCTCAGCCAAGGCATTGTGCTCCAGGCTTATCACCTGCCCAGCCCTTTTCCTGCTTTCCCAAGGGGCCCTCAGCTCTGCCAGGGCATTTACCACCCTCAGAACCCTGTGACCCTCTGCCTGCACACCAGCAATGATGTCCCCCTCTGTGCCCCACTCTGGGCAAAGGTGGGAACGGCTGAATCCCATGGCAGGGGAGCTATGTGACACTGGCAGGCTTCCCACCCGTCCTCCACCTATAGCTCACCTTCCTACCAGCACGACTCCAAACATCAAGGAAAGAGCTGCCTGTGGGAATAACAGGGTGTAGGCTACTTACTGGGGCTGTCTGTCCAAATGTCTTGAAAGCTTCTCTTGTGACAGCCCATGCTTGTCCCTCTGCTGCCAATTTCAGGATGCTGCACCTTTCGATTCACCACTTCATCCCAGAGGCATGAGAGCATAGTGAGGACTGCTGTGCCTCCTCCCTGTCTCCTCCAGGGAAGCAAGCAGGTCAGTGGGGGAGAGGAAGAAGAGGGGTCAAGAAGTAGCAGAGGGAGGAGCTGGCATGAATAGAAAGTAGGGATGAAAAGCAAAAGAATTTATGGGGTCAAATAGGGGAAGAGGCAGAAGGGAGAAGGCGAGTTAAGTGATAAACAAGAAGGGAAGAGGTTACCCAATGGGAATTACAGGAGTTGTTTAAACCAAGAACTACCTGGGACAGAAACTGCCTCCATGGTTGCCCTGCCTCTAGGCCTGGATCCCAAAAGAGCAACAAATTAATAGATGTGTGAACTCAAAACAGACCTCAAGAGAGATGTGTGGCTGGGAATTACCAGCATTCAGAAAACGTCCAGACCCAGAAAGGCAAACATAGAAGTAGGAAACGCAAAAGCAGCCAGGTCTCTGCCCTGAAGTCCCTAACACAAGGAGCAAGAGTGAAGGAAATGATGAAGATGAGCTGGCACTGGGAAACAGCCTGGCCCCACCATGCACCACCATCCCTGCTTTGGGGAATCTTAGCACTGGAGCACTTCCATTTGGGAAATGCCAATCTGGAAATAGTGTGCTTGGTAGTGAGATCATTCATTCTTCTTAGCTGGAAACCTGATCCTGTCGCCAAACTTATTTTCCAGACTAGAAGCTGACGTTCATGGAAAACTTCAGCCCCAAGGTCCAAATAGTTCAATCCCAAGCTTGTTGGTGCTGGAGTTCAGCACTTTGGCAGGCTACATAGCGATCTCAGAAGTCTCTCTAGCCTTGTTGCAGGCTGGCTTGTGGCTCACTTGGGGAAGAGGAGCACAGCCAGGATGACTCGGTGGCTAGTCATGCTCCACACACCATGACCAGCTCCCAGGCATCCCATGGGCTGGCTAACCTTGGGATTGCATGGGGAGCACATTGGATGGTCTTTAAACAGATTTTACAGGGGCCAAAGCCTGGCAGTAAGTGGCAAGGGCATAAGAGGACTCAAATACCTGGGTTTATATTAAATCTCCTGGCTGCTATTAAAGGGAGTTAATTCCTTCTGGATCTCCAGCAGCAGGAGGGGACATGTTTTAGGAAGTCTTTCCTGGCTCCAAACACCACATGAATGAGTGTGGATATGTCAAACACTTTCAGTCATGGCCTTTGTCACGGAGTCATGACTTTGCCAAACCACCATCCCACTTCTGAGGTTTTGGGTGCCTTCCACCAGGCCATGCCGCGGATATGAGCCATTGCATCGGCAGGGCACCCCCTCCTACCCCGCAGCCCTGCACTACCTGCCGTCTGCGCTGCTTCAGATACATTTCCACAAGCAGTCATCCCCAATCCAAAGAAAACAGCAGCAGTGATGCCATGGCATTGCAAACGTCTGTGGGAAAGCCAAGCCTGCCATGGGCAAGCAGCCTTCATGGAGCTTGGGGGGAAGCTGGGCACACTTCAGGCTCCGTGCCTAATATCTGCTGTGACACCAAGATAATATTTCTGTGTGGCTGGCAGGTGCTTACTTCACTTTGGCTGTGGCAGTGTTTGAGTGTGTGGTGAAGGTGTGAATTATACCCTGTTTCAGGCACTGTGGAGTGCTTGAGAGAGAGCCAGGACTGCAGGCATCTCCCCTGCCTCCAGCCTTGGTTGCAGGCAAACTCCACAAAGCCCTCGCCTCCCTGCCTTGCCCTCTGCAAAAATTACCAGCCTGTGGGGACAGGGCAGCCCCAGAAGCACCCAGGCACTTCTCTCTCAGGTACCCCAGGGGCAACCAGGAGATGATGCTCCTGTGGAGGAGCTGAATTTGGAGAGTCGGGAGCACAGCAATCGGAAGGCTGGAAGGAACCAAAACGCCAGGTGTCCGGATGGAGGGATGGCCCCACGGGGACAAGAGTCCTCGCTCCCACCAGCAGTGAATAGCCATTATGCAGACCGCCTACAAAGGCCACTGCCTGTGGGCAGACGTGATTGCAGGCACAGCCTCGGCTCCCGCGCTTGTGGGAACCCAGCGGAAACCCTCCCAGTTTCCCTTGGGCTCGGCTCAGCTGCGCCCGGAGATTTGCATTGGCAGCAGGGTGTTGGGGAAGCTTGCCCGCCCCTTGCCCACACGCTGCCAGTGTCCTGCCAGCGCCGGCAGCCTTTCGCCTCTGTGAACTTTTTGTCTCTCGTGTGAAAGGGGAGTATTTTTCAAAGGAATCATTTAAACATTGGCATCTTAATTAGAAGTGGGCAAACGGCACAAGGAGCCGTACCTTTGTCTCTGAAGCACACCTTTGCCCATGCGCGCCTCTCTCACCTATAGGCTTCCCACTCTGCCACCAGGTCCCCAGGGACCTCAGATGGCCAAGCCCCTCGATTCATCCTGGCAGCCTGCAGTGTGCCCACAGCCCCCCGATGCCCACAGCCCCACTGCGTGTTATGCACGGCTGTACCAGTGTACCCTCCATCCCCTCTCCCAGCCTCCTGCTGCTCTCTCAGCCCCAGGATCCTGCCCCCTTCCCACCCCTCGCTCCTGACCCTGGTGTCACCTATAGCTGCAACAGCTATTCAGCCTATATCCATTACTAAATGAAGAATCTTCTGTGAAGCAGCAGAAAAGCTCTGGCTGTACAATGCTCCGGGAGTGAAAAGGGAAGGCTGTTAACACCACTTGGAAAGGGGCCTGCATTTGACAACAAACATGGCCAAGTTTCGAGCTCCTTGCTAATTAGTCTATTAGCTATATGAGCAGAGAAAGCCTCTCACCATCCAGCGCCGCTCCACTCTTGCGCTTCAGCCCCGTCACCTCAGGAATGCCCTGCCTCATCTCCGTGGCGCGGTGCTACGTAGGCATCACACCAGCGACTGCCTGGCCACTCGCCTGCGCCTGGACGGGAGAGTCAGCCGGAGACGGTTCCTTGACGCCGATTTTCTCTAAGGGACAAAAGCCGCTTCAAAAAGGGAGCCAAAGCCCCAGGTGCTGCTGGGATGCTGGGCTGCAGAAGGAGAGGGCACCCTGCAGTAACCCATGGATCCACGCACCGATGGGATGGATGTCCTCAGCCTGATGGTGCTGGCAGGAGCCGCTGGGAACAGCCCTGTGAGGAAGGTGTCGGGGACAACCCATCACCCAGCCAAGCCCCACACCTCCCAGCCACACTCAGATAGCAGCAGAGCCAGCAGCCAGGGAAGAGGTCGCTCCCTGGTGCGCTTTCTAGTGGGGAGTGAGCAAAGCCATCGCTATTTCCCCCCGACACATGAACCCATACGCTTCTGCACCCCAGCCTTTCTGCACCTTTCTGGCAACCGGACAGCCGACCCAGCGGAAAGAGGCTCCCAGTGCTTCGGCAGCAGCTGGGGAGCATCAGCCCATCCATCTGTCCATCCATCTGTCTGTCTGTCCAGAGAATGAGTTAAACAGCCCGTGCTCCACCCCGAAAGGCCAGCCTGGGCTTCCAGGCATGGAAGGGAGAGGCTTACAGCTGGGGCTCATTACGGCAGCCATAAAGAGGGTGGAGGCCCTTCCTCCCACACGGATCAGAGGAGCTTTGCAACTGTGTGCCCTGGAGCCAAGGGATGAGGTTCAAGGCTTGTTTACCATCTCCTGTGAAACAGGAGAGTTTTGTCCACAACATGGAGAAAGCCAGCTGATCCCACCAAGAAGCAATGTGTTATATGCTCCTCAAAACAAGGGGACCACTTGATGACCACCCATTGACTTCTCCTAGTCAGGAGGGCCTGATTTGGCTGCCCTGCCTTAGCATATGTATTCATCTAATACTGTGCCCTCCAAGAGAGGTTACTGTGTTTCCTAGCCTTTTACAGAGGATCTTCTGCTAACAGAGCCCACTGGTGAGCCACAGAGACAAATATACCTCTGCTGCCTGAAAAACATGGAGCTGCAGCAGCAAAAGGTCCAATTCTCTCCTGCCCTGTGCAGGACTTGCAGAATTCAAGGGAAAAGAAGAGGCAGCATTTCTGACTTGGCCACAGTGCACTGAGGGGTTGACACCAAAGTCTCAAGACGCTGAGCTCTTTCCAGTCACACAGACTGTCCAAAAGACTTGGATATTTTGGAGAAATTCAGCAACATCTTAAGGGATACACTAATAGCTGAGGAATTAAGCAGCAGCCATTTTGTCCTGGGGATGGCATATTGCCTGGCCATCAGCAGATGAATGGAAGCCCACGTGCCAAGGGATGCCGGAAGCATGGCCTTTTCCCTTGGAACAACGGGAAGCTCCACATGAAAAGTGGATGACTCACTCTCCCGAGCACCACAGTCAGACGTGAAGGGGAGGAGGTCATGGTACTCCTCCAAGCTCAGCCCCTGGAACAAACTTGCCAGATACCAAAATGAGATGTTAAGAGATGTTTGGCTGGTGTGGCTGGTCTCCCTGCTTGACACCCTTGAGCAGCAAAGCTGCACTGGCTAGTAGAAATCAATAGTGTAGACACAATCCCCTTTGGTTTCCAGTGAAAGCTGGGAACGTCTGAAGGGCCAGTTGTAGTTTCTGAGGGTTGCTGGGATGGTTGTGTACCTCTTCATTCAGCAGAACTAAACCAGCTGCTGGGGCAGTTTCATCTTGGCTGAGCAGGACAGCCAGATAAGGTACTTTCCATGATCCAAGCTGTGTTATCCACTGTGACCCCTTTCTCCTCCCTTCCAAGCACAGGGGATTTTGTACTCCCTGCAGAATGGCCTTATCAAATGCTCTTGAACTGCAATATGAAGTCTTGGAAGAAGTTATTCCCCTTGGTTTCAACCTGCATTATTACACAGGGGCAATTCAGCCAAGGAGTTTGAAATAATTATTAATTAATGGATCATGAGATCACTGAGGTCACTCATCTGCGAAATAACCAAGGAGCATTGGCCTCAGGTCGTTGAAAATCATATAAAACTGCGGAGAATGTCTCTGCTCCAACCCTCATCTGCTCTTGACAGATGTTTGTATCACAGTGGTCTTTCTCATCTCAGTGTTGTAATCCAGGCAGCTATCAGCCCTTTCATTGCCAATGTCTCCTTCAGTGTGTGCAGCGGGTTGGCTCTTCCATGTCAATAAGGGTCTAGTTTTCCATGCAGCCTCCACCCAGCCTCTGTGAGCATGCTTACCCTCTGGCAAAGGCACCCATTTGCTTGAGCCAGCCTTCACAGAAGATTTGAGTTTCAACGGGCAGTTTGTACACTTGAGCATGGAGCTGAACCAGAAGAGCCATAGAAGGGTTTCCCATATAGACACGATACCAGGTCTGCGTGAAAAGAAAGGTAGTTTATGTCTGCTCTGAACATCCTTCTGCAGATGAGCATCCTTCTGGCACAGCTCTGAAGGACTCCTATGGGTTTGCTTTCCCCCTGACACCCTGGAGGACTCCTCAACTTCAGTGTGTTCTCCTCCTGAAGGACAGCTGTGAGGTCTAGGGGAGACTACACCCTGTTTCTCCTATTGTCATGAAAGCTCATTCAAGGACTGATGTTTACTCCACGCTTGCAATTTACCCTGGATTAGTGGTTTAACTTCAGCCACAACAAAGGGGTAGGCTTCATCCATCATTTCTCTAAATCTTTACTTGTTACCTACCCAGCACTGCATGAAGGGCCCATTCAAGAAGTCTTGTCATGTGATTGTTGTAGATAGGAATGATGTAATGAACCTTTCTGGTTGACCCCTAAGTTATGCAGAGTTAGGAGCCTCCACAGTGCAACTAAACCACTGCATTTGTCAGCAAGAAGTGACAGCAAGCTGCTGTCCTCCGTCAGCTGAAGGGTAAGGTTGTCTGAACAGTGGGTTAAGTTTCATCAGGGCCACTGACAGCTTGTGTTCTGCTATGTATCCTGCAAGACTGTCACTGTTTGAAACAGTGAATAAATATGGTGTGATGTCTGGACAAGTGACGATGTGAGAAGAAGAGTTCCTTGATTTTCAGCAATGCCCTTCTTGTCAGCCTGCAAAGACCAACTCACTCCTGGAACCCCATGGCTGCACCTTCCCATGTAACAGTGCATGACTAAAAATAGGGCACCTGTGGCATCATCTAGACACATCTCTGCCAAGGAGGGATACCACTGTCTAACCAGTTCTGACATGTATTTGTAGCACTTTGGTTTTGGAAACTTCTAGAGAAGAAGACTGTGTGGTCTCTGCAAAGCATTCTGTCTTAAGAGGAGTCCTTAAGGGATTAAGAAACTGACAAGTTTTTCTGGACATCTAACCTTACAAATCTGAAAGCTGTCACCGTTTACCTCTCCTCTCCTCTTAAGCAGAAGAAACAAATGCAGTTCTTTCAATCTTTACACATAGGTCATGCTTACTAGGCTGCTGATCATCTTCCATGGACTCTAGTAGGTGTAAGCCTTTCTTGAACTGCATTGCCCAAAACTGGATATATCCAGAAAGGATGAGGCTTTCCTAACACTGCATAGAAGTGGAATGATTGCGGCATATGTGTTGTTTGTGACACTCTCATTTCTTCAGCCTAGTAGGGACATTTGTTTTTCTTTGCATCCGTGTGTCATCAAGACACTCAGCAATGATACCCGTCACCACAATGACACCCATGTCCTTTTGTGAAGGCCTCGTTGCCCCCTTGTATATGCATACAGTAAATTATCCTGCTGTGGCTTGCATTTGCCCTTCTGAATTGCATCCTGTTTATATCCATTTCACTAATGTCACACCCTGTTCAAACTCCCATCCTGATCTACAAAGTGCCTGCAACCGCCACGTAGGCAATCAGCAGCAGCAAATGTAATATGCAGCTCTGAAACCCACACCCAGGCTGATCATGCAAGTAGTCCACAGCATTAGAGCCAGGCCACATCTTCCTCATCTCCTACAGCCTTGCCCTCCAACCCTGTTGTAGAAGGAAACCAGGCCACTGCCAAATCCATGTCGGCTCTTCTCGCTTTGCTATCTTGGTCAGTCTTACAAATCGGACGTCTGCTCCAGGGCTCTTGCAAGCACTGAAGGCAGCCCGGTAGGTCTGTTGTCCCATGGCTCCATTTCCTTTAAGAACAGGTACTATCCCTCTGCCTTTTTTCCCTAATCATCTGGAACCTCACCCTTTATTTGTAAGATAATTACTACCACATTTGAGACCATTTCAGACAGGATCTCAGCAGGGCCAGCTAATCCAAAAGGAAGGGAGAGACTTATCTGAGGTCACTGGTGAAAGAATGAGAGAAGTGGTGACTGCCTCGGCCAGGGGGCACATGGCTCAAACCTCTTGACTCTGCCTCAGCCAGGGGACACGTGGCTCCAGCCTCACTGCCTGGCTCTTGGAGCCTGCAGGTGCGAGTCCAGCACCTCCTGCAGCATGAGGAGGGTACGTGAGCATGCAGACAGCATCCAGCAGCATCTGGCCTGTTTACATAGCAGGGAGCTTTTGTTAACATCAGGAGGTTGGCCGACGAAGGGAAATTTTACAATTGCACCACACAGCTCTGTTGACTCAAAAGGAAGAGTTAGCTTCAAAGCAAAACAGGCTCCACGTAGCCAGGCTCACGTAGTCTGGCCAGCTGCACAATGAGGCATTTCAGTGGAGGGCTGGGAGGCTGCTGGATGGATGCACGACATTCACACGGGGCAGATAGTGGCTCTCGCTAGGCAGCTGGCAAACAGGCAGCTCCCGGGAGCCAGAGAGCGCCCTGGGAAAGGGGCAGGCAGAGAGGGAAACAAAGGCTGTGGGGTGACTGGGAGGAGGCTGCGGGTGCGATGCTGACATCCTCTCCATCAGGCAGGAGCTGGCAGCTGCCTCTGGGTACCCGGGAAGGGACAGGGGATGAGCGGGCCGCCGAGTTCCCAGGCCCCTTGGGGGATGCAACAGCAGTCACATAAAGTGCAGCTCTGCGCATCAGTGAAGGGGGCTGCCCCAGCATTTTCTCCCCCACCCCAACCGCACTATTTTCCATTGCTTTTCCCAGACAGGAGCGGCCCAATTCTTTGGTGAACCCTTTTGCCCTGTCCTTACCTTCAGCCATGAATGAATTTATTCTTTGCCCTGTTTTTTGGTCCAGCAGTTTTTCCCAGCTAGGCAGAGAGAGAGGAGGTGAGGGGAGCGCAACACCCACTTCTCACTCACTTGTTCCCTGTCTGCCACAGAGCCAGGCAGCCCTGCACACCATTAATTACAGGGGACGGAAATGCCCCGTGCCCGATATCCGGTGGAGCTGAGTGATGACAGCCTGCTAATCATTTCCAGAATTTGTGATTGGAATTAAAGATCTGGGTTCTCCTTCAGTGAGTGTGGGCAGGGCAACTGGGGGAAGGGAACGGTCCCCGTTTGGGTAGGGAAGAGACGAAGCTGCGCAGAATATTGCTGTGCTGCTGGAGTGATTCAAGCACTGGCCAGCTGAGAGGTGATTTATGAGACTATGGCACAGCTATAGATGTCCTGTGGGACATCTCATGAAAGCAAGTGGTTACAGCTTTGCCACATGCCGACCTTCCTCCCTGACCATCATGCACAGCACCTCCAATTCCAGCCTCACATGGTCCTTCCCCACCTTCTTATGCTCCTGGAAGAGAGCAGGTCCTGCCTCCACTCTGCTGGCCCTACCAGGCAATCAATACTGCCTCCTTGATGCTTTCCCAACATGTGCATGCACGCTTCCTCCCTTCTCACCCACTTCTGCCTGGGAGACACTTCCCACACACCTCCTCCAAACCACTTTAGCCATGGTGCTGGAGTGTGTAGGCACCCACTGGATTTCCTCTCCATTTCTCTGGTGGCTGGTGGCTGGGGCTGCTGCTTGGCTGCCTGCTCTGGGAGATGTACATCCGTGGGAAGGAACCATCTTTTGTAGTTTTGCAGCTGGGACCCAGCAGCACCCCAGGGATTCTGCTTGCACGCGTAGTGCTTGGTCAAAAATGGCCCCAAAACAGCTCCTGAACTCCAGACAGAAGGTCCTGAACCTTGCAGGTCCTGGACACGCACCCAGGGTGCAGGACACCAAAAGCAGCAAAGCCTTTTATTATTATTCATGTCACTAAGAGACAAGCACTCCAGAAGAGAAGCAAGCCTGTGCTTGCTGACCTGGCTCATTGGCCTAACACCTCTCGTCCAAAAAGCAGCCCTGGGAGGGCCTCTGAGATGCTGCCCTCTCTAAGCGCAGACCAGAACAGATTTTTCCTGGAACAAGGCATTGCCCCCATTTTCCCCCATGCCTCTTTTAGGGGCTTCTCACATCTTTCCCTGAAGCTACATGTCTGAGCTACAAGGCCAGGAAGACCCCCCTGGTCTTCCCATACATCTCCACCCTGGGCCCCAGCTATGAAGCTCTTCTGAAGGGAGGCTCAGGACAAAGTCCTGTGGAGATGAGCTGGAGAAAGCTGTGAAAAGGGAAGCCAGCCAGAGGGTGGGACGCCTGGAGGGCTGCAAAGAAACTTTTAAGTAATTGTGTCAGAGGAAGAAGAGATTGTGCCGTGGAATGGAAATTAATGAGCTGTCTGCAGGGCATGTGCAGGACAGACTGTAAGCCTTGAGAGCCTCCTAGAGCTGGGCAGCCAGCTCTTGTAAGAGGGACATCGTATGTAATACCCTTGTGTCAGTGCTACACAAGGAGATCTGGCAGCAATCCCATGTATTTTGGGATAAGCCTCACTGCCTGACTTCCAGATAAGGATTTTACAGAGATTACTTGCTCCCAAATTCAAACCACTGCAGATGTGACATGTTTCCAAGCTTCAGGTGGCCATTTTTTCCTGACTGCCACGGGACAGCCCTTAGCAGAGGTCATCAGAGCGGGAAACTCCTTCCCTGCGTAGCCTGCCATACACACAGTTTGACAGCCTTCTGCAGACCCTGTCTGCCCCAGCAGGGTGAGGAGGATGTTTGCAGAGAGCCTGGGATGAAATCACAGTCTGGGAGGTCTCTTACTCCCATTCAATCTCAGAGCTGAACTCAGTGCCCGACTAGGATCTATGATATGAGCTGTTGCTGTTTGATGTGAAATCTCTATCCTGAGCCCAGGGCTTGAGATAGATACAATTAACAGATTTGATGAAATAACTGAGATAAAAGAAGTTGTCTGTTGGATGTGGGGCCAAGCCCTTCCCAGGATTATGCCAACACACACATTTTGGAAAGCAAACATGCATCAGGAGTGGGAATTAATTACCCAGGCTCATTTATCACCATTCTCCTTCCCTGTCTCTCACGGAGGCTCACACCCCTTCTCAGTGCCAGGCTGCACGTACAGTAGCAGGGCTCTGACGAAGGCTTGCCTGGGGATCCCAGGCAGTGCACTCCCATCTCCACACCCCAGCTGCCTCCAGCCCCGCCAGGCTGGGTGCTCACTCCTGAGCCTGGCAGGCAGGGCAGAGCCGTGGGGCAAGCTGGGCAGCAGGGTGGCAGCCACCCATGCTTGCCTCTTGCCTGTGCCCATGGGACCTGCTCTGAGCTGGTGCCAGCTCCTTGCAGGTGACCACCAGGGATGCAACTCATCGGCTAACAAGGCTGAGCAGAGCTGGGGGATGCCAGGGTTGCTGGGGCAGTGCTGTCTGGCTTCCAGGAGCAGGATGGTAGTTGCTAAGGACCCAGGTGGTGGTGGGATCTCAGGTGGTGATGTGGAGGAAAGAGGACCTGAATCAACCCTTCACAGATGGAGAGCAAAGCAAAGAGGGACACCAAGGACCAAGCAGTGGTGTTGGGACAGGCCTGCAGTCACATCCTGAGGACAGGGATGTCCAGAGTTTGGGGCAGGTTTGCTCTGCTCCGACTGCCAGGGCCACACTGAAGGAAGCTTCCCCCCCCAGAGTCTTTAATCCAACAGTACATCCCAGCAGAGCTGACACACGGGTGCCAGAACGGGACCATGCACCTGTGGCAGTGGAGGTGGTAAAGGGTAGGGGAACCCAGCTTAGACTTCCCCAGATGCAGAGCAACTCCCTGAGGCTAGCCCCATCTCCTGGGCCCTCCCCTGGCTCCTGATGGGCTGCATCTCCTGTCACCCCACGGTCACCTCTTCCACCATTGGCCACCAAGAGCTGAGTCTATCAGTGCTGTTCAAATCAGCCCATCTCAGGCTGTTCCATCTGGGAATGTTACTGAGGGAGCTGGAAACAAAGACGACCCCGTACCATGTCACTGCTCAAAGATCTCCCACATGCTCTGAGAGCAAAATTCATCTGTCTTGTGAGATGCAGCCACTTTTCGCAGCTTGTTTAGCAGACGGCACTCTCTGTTCACCCTCTTCGCATCCCACTGAGTGGTTTGGTTAGTACTGAAACAATAAGAAGGTGGTACATCACTGATGACTTCTGGATAAAGAGCCCCACAGCTTTCTGAAACATTTCACACTCTGCGTGCCTACAAACTTCTGCAAGCACTGACTACACTGGGATTGCAGATTGAAGAAGAAGAGGGCTCGGATCTTAAGGAGAATTTGGATAGTGTTAAAATCTTGGGAGACAAAAGACCAGGCTTGGGTGTAAAATACTCCAAGGAAGAGAGAAAACTTGTAACCAGCTCAAAAGCAGCTCGTGGGAGGACAGGGAACATGCTCTGAGGGATGGCACAGTGCAAGGTCTGCACGCACACAGCAGCTCCTGTGTGCAGCGAGCTCTTGGACCAGCAGGCAGGGAAAGGATTCAAACATGAGTCAGAAGGGTGCTTATTTAGAGGAAGGAAACAGTCCAGAGGACAAACACCTGACAGTCAGGTGGAGAGAAAGGCCACCACCTCCTCTCCTGAAATGCTGCTTGGGCCCCCACATACCACAGGTAAAGGGATTCACTCCACCTGCCCAGCTCAGATCAGTAGAAATGGGTGAGCTCCTTGACACTCTGACTAATGAAACCCAGCAGCAGCCCAGGCATTCACCTTGTGAACATGTCCTAAAACACCCTGCCTACCATGTGCCCCTTGCCCTCTAGCGACATCTGCATGTGGACTTAGCACGGCCAGAGCAGGCAGCTTGGACAGTGTGTGGTACGAGGAGTGGAGACAAGGCACAGGGACTGAGACAAGCTGGTGAGCTGCCTGGTGCAAAAATTCCCCCCCTTCTCCCCACTCTGTGTAAGAATTTACGGCAAATTTTTTGACTCGGCTGGTATCTCCCTCAAAACACACAGCAGGGTATTGATGGAGAGGACAGGCTCTTGGGCTCATAGGATGTTTTTTCCAGAGAGCATATGTGCTGTCCTTGCAAATGGCACAGCATGCTGTGAAGGACTCTATACCAGTATCTAAGTATGTACCCAACCTAGGATTAAATCTAGCTGGCTGGAGTGCCAAGAGCAACGAAGCTCTGGTTCCACAGAATCCAATATGAGTCATTTGCCCCCAGCATGGAGCCTGGACCATGTCCTCACAGTGACTAACTGTTGGCACCACTAGGTCAGAGGTGTCTATATATGTTCTAAACCTACCTAGCTGCTGTCCTTTCCTAGAGCAAAGTCATACCTTCACACAAACAGCCTTTGGGCTCTGCCACCAGTGCCCTGCACAGGTCCTGTCCCTTCGCACTGTCTTGTTGCCTGCTCTTGCTCTGGCTGAGGAGCAGTGTAGCTGTGCTGCCAGTGCCCCAGTTCCCCCTTCCCTGGTGCTGCAGCCAATCTGTGAGGACAATGACTGTTCCAAGACAACAATAACAGCAGAAGTCCTCATAACACAGCCCACAAGCACTAATGCTGAGCTGGTTGCCACACTTAGTTCATGACCCATAGCACCTGTCCTTTCTGGCATTTTGTTACCTTTGACAAGGCAGACTACACCAAGCACAGGGTATTTAAAGAGATTTCCTCCCAGTCAGTACAAAGTTTCCTCAGCCATTCCAGTCCCACTGGCTGGTAGGCATCTCATGCAGTGTTATTTGTGTGCTGGCCCCAGGTCATGAGCAGGATGAGCAAAGGGCTCTTCTCCAGGGTTTGCCTGGTGGCTTCGCTCTCCTTGGTTACCGTGAAATAAAATTCTATTGGAAAAGTGAAGGAATAAGTACCCTTGTGTCCTCTCTGTGCATAAACTGACATCAAAGACACCAACCGGACCAGAGGGGAGAGACACCAGGGACCCCCACAGCTCTTTCTGCTGGGAGAGAGGCAGTGCAAGAAATCTCAGCTAAGCCATAGCTCCCCAAAACTTCCTTCTTCCTCCCTGCTTACCAACACCCCACCAGTGTCCCCCACTGCCTCCGTCCTTGTCCCTGGAAGAGAAGAGAAGAGAGGAGAGAGGAGAGAGGAGAGAGGAGAGAGGAGAGAGGAGAGAGGAGAGAGGAGAGAGAAGAAGAAGAGAAGAGAAGAGAAGAGAAGAGAAGAGAAGAGAAAAAAAAAAAAAAAAAAAAATGAAAAAGAAAAAAAAAAAAAAACCCCCAATAAACCCAAACCACACACGGCTCAATACTTTCCATGTGCTGCCGCTAAGGAGGAAATCGCCTCCATTCGCTACGTGCAAAGCCGGGTGTGTGCAGAGCGGGCCGGGAAGAGAAGGGAGCCTGTTCCCCAGGTGGGGAGGAGGGGCTGCCGCGGGAGCTGCGGAAGGGAGGAAGGTGCCTCCCGCACCCACCCGGGACGGGAAGGGCGGCAGGGAGCGGTGTCCGAGGGGCAGGTGCCGGGGAAATACCAGCCGTGGGGGGCTGCGATGGGGGGGCTGCTTTTGGAGGAGCGCCAGCTCAGGCGCTGCCCGGGTTTCCCCCAGCGGGGCGAGAGGGGACACACACAAACCTGGGTGCCTGCTGTGCTGCTGTCCCGCTCTCGGCTCTGCCCAAAGGAAGGGGGTCCCGGGAGAAGACGCAGCAGGGGCTCCTCTTGCCCCTCCCCGGCAGACGTCTCTGCTGCAGTGCCGGGAGGCAGGGGGAAGGATGCTCCTGCCCGAGGTCCCTATCGGAAGCACTCCCAGACTGCTGCTCCTGGAACAATGGCAGAGGATGCAGCACCCAAGGGGAACGGAAGCCCCCCTGGGGATTTGAGGGCTTATCCTGTGAGACACTCAGCATCCCGCTCTGGAGCTGAACACATCAGAGGATGGGGGTCCCCTCTCTCCAGCCACTCCTTCACCACTCCCGCCATCCCCACCAACACCCCTCCTTCACCCACACACTTGTTTAAGGGCTGGTGCCATGAGGTCAATGCTCTTCTCCCTACTCCACAGGGCAGCAAGATGTGCCACAAGCAACCAAACCACACCCCCCTCCTTGCCTGCCCCCAGCGCCAGGGTGGGGGGTACTTCATGTATCAGCCTCACAAGGGCAGGGAGAGCCTTGTGCCAGGGGGTGACATCATGTTACCTCCTGCACCTAGACCAGGAGGCAAAGTCCCTCACTAGAGGTCTGCCATAATCATCCCTGGTCTTTGGAAGCTGAGGAAAAGTCCACGGACTACTATACAAGTAAGGTTGAGTTGGGAGTTGGGGTTTAGCCTGGGGACCAGGGCACAGAAGGTCCTTTCTACCCAGGCCCGGGCACCTTGATGAAAAGCAAGGGAGCCTTTGCTACAGCCACAGCTCTCTCATGTCTGAGCTCCTGCCTAGCACAGCCCACAGAGCTTGACATCTCACTGAGAGATTCTCACATCCGAAGCATTTCTCCAGCTGTGAGTGGAGACCGCCAGAAAGACTGGGAAAATACCTTCTGCTGTCTGCAGCATACACCTCGGCTATAAACTGTAAAGTCAGCCTGGTTCCGCTCCAGGCTGCTTAAACACTGGCCCAGACCCCTTGAGCACCTTCCCCATCGTTCTGCAGGCTCACAGCTGCTGAGGAAGTTACAACACTCCCAGCCCCTCACCGGGAAGCCACTGCTCTGTCCCAGTTTGACCTCTGTCCCCAGGGCCTTGTCTAATCTTGTTTGCACAGGTGTCCCACAGGTGGACAACCCTTGGAGTCCACAGATCTGCGTCCATGCCAGCTAAAGAACAATCAAGCATTAGGCCATTACTGTTCCCTGGGAAAAGACAGGATTAACAAGACTAAGCTATGGGTCATTCAAATGGCCCCTTTCAGAAACTGGGTCTGATAGAGGAAAGGCTTGGGAGGGTGGACCATATTTTGAAGGCTGTGAAGCCTCCATCAAATCCATGGACCATAAAACACAGGGAATCAAGACAGTGTGCAGCACAACCTGTACCGTTTTGGATGGTCCACCCCTTTTTTCACAGTGCTGCTCATCCTCAGAAGACCTCATGTGATGGGTGCCACAACTCATGGCAGGTTTTTGTGGAGCATACTGGGGATCTTTTGACAATCCTTCTGTGATATGCAGAGGAAAGCCTCAGACTGATACATGCAAGTCTGTAGCATCGCAGTGGAGAGAGGAGGATGGCACTCAAGCTCTCAGAAATGTCTCTTTAGTTCATCTCTTGACCCACAAGACCTTCTGGGGGTTATGCTGTCCATAGAATGGCACAGGAATCAGGATCCTGGGCAGTCCACCCTAAGGCCCTCCCCGACCTTTTGCAAAGAGCAGAACTTACCTCCAAATACCTCCTGACATGTGGGACTCTCCCAATTGGGATGTCTCATGGTTCCCCTGCAAGGTGCCACAGCTGGAAATCCCCCGTGCACCTACTGCAGTGAAGATGGCTGTCGTGTGTAGGGTTGTGAGGTTGTGTCTCCTAGCTCTGCAGCTGCCAGCCAGTTCTTGCTGGAGGGGCTGTCCAGCTCTGTATTCACCACCTCTGTGTTCTGTGGACCAGACACTGTGGTCAAGAGCTGATGGTGCCTACAGAGGAAGGAAGGTCCAGTCCATCTACCTTCAGGATGGGTGGCTCTCTCACCACATGGAGAGAGCAGAAGCAGCCCCAGAAACAGAAGAACTAGGTGCAAAGCCATGAGATAGTGGCTTGGTTCTTCTCAGGAATCAATGTGGTGCCCAGAGGAGCTAGTAGCCCTTGAGCAAAGCAAAGGAACTTCCAACAGTGACCCCAGTTCATCTTCGAGGAAGGTGTGGGCAGGCAGCATCTTCTGCTTGCTGGTGGTGAAGGAGCAGTGGGGATGATGGCACGACAGGATGCCTAGGGGGAAAACAGCTCTGAAAGCAGACAGCCCCTTCTACTAGGCATCTCTCCCTCTGTTGGTTTATGAATTATTTTTTCATTTTCCTTCCCTCCTCCTCTTCCTCCTCCTTCTTTCCCCCTAATCCATGAACAAGACTCTCAGAGCTAGAAGAGAGGCGAAAACCAAGACAGCTGCAGATCCGATCAGCCGCGCGCTGGCAGGCAGGCACGCACAGCTGGGAGCGGGGAGCGCGCTCTCACACGCACAAAGCAGCAACAAATGGAGCGTGTGGACAAAGGCCAGCAGAGGCCGGCAATTCACATACCCCTGCCACCGTCGGCTTCAGACTGAGGAACAACAGCAGTTGACTGAGCCTGGCGGGAGATACTGCAATGCTGGAGCCGTGCTGAGCACCCACTGGCCATCCAAGTCAAGGATGTGCAAACTCTCCTGACTTCAGAGACTGCTCAACACATCTTTGGTGGTAGCCAGATGTACAGCACCATGTTATCTTCCGTGGATCTCAGTCTGAATATTTCTTTCCTCATCCATTTCCTGACGTGTCCCTCCTCTCTCCTTCCTTTGTCAAATTGTCCATGCCACCAGGGGCAAGAAGTGCCTAAATGGGAGAGAGTGCCTGGTGCCACAGACCTGGCAGACGGGCAGAAAGGGATGTGCAGCTTGCTGCTAGCTGAGCACTGAGATGTGGAGAGCCCTTCACGTGGGGAGCAAGAGAAAAACTGCAGTGAAAACTAAGAACCCCTGCTCTCAGGGTATTCTCTCCCCTCCTCAAAACACCCCAGCAACACAGCGAGGCCTGTGATGGATGCCAGATTCTCCTTGCTCAGAGGCTTATTTAGTCTCCCAGAAAGGAAAAAGCATGCTTATGGGAGACTCTGGCAGCAGAGCAAAACTGGCTCCCCTGAGCACAAGCAGCTCCATTGCAAAGGGCAGTAGTGTTCTCTAGCCCTGCCTGCACCCACCACAGCAACCACCACAACTGGGCCGGCTTCTCACCTTCTTCATCTGCAATAGCAGTGGCCCACACCAGGGCACAGCAGCAATGCAGGAGAGAGAGGAGAGAAAAGGGCCCTGCGCTGATGCAACATCCATACCCACCTCTCAGCGCATGGTGCTGCAGCGGCTGGTGCTAGCCAGGGACTTCAGGCTTCCTCCACCCTCTTTAATGCCCTTGCCGCCGCAGTGCAGCTCTATGCTGTTTGCTGTGGCCCAGCTATAAACCCCAGCGCCTGCCTCCTCGCAGTGCAAGTTCCTCCCAGTCCTGGTCAGCATCACTTTTATTTGGGATGTTGACTTCTGAGTTTGACAGAATACAGACACACTGCAGAGCACCAGGAGGGAGGCCAGTGAACCACTGCTTCATCACGCTGCAGAAAAATGGGAGAGGATACAGTGGGAGAGGATACAGTACAGCCCTGAGCAGTGGTAGAGGCTCACCCAGCCTTGCCTGCCACTAGAGCCCCTGTTTTCTTGTTTTCTTCTTGCACAGCCGCACCGCCCCCAGCATGTCGCTCCGTGATGCCTGGCTTCCCCCTCTCCTCCCCTCTTTGTCCTGCCATGAGGACCACACAGCCTCCCCCTGCTGCAGGATCTGCTGCAGGATACAACACTATACAGAGCTGTCATGAGGTGAAAGTGAGGTAGCTGGAAAGAACTGGTATAAGCTGATCAACTGTCCTGTGCATAAGCAACCATACCCTGGCACCCTGAGCTCCATCTCCAAGCCAAGGCTGGAGCCTGGGCACTGCTCACAGATTAAAGATTGGGCACTGCCATTCTGGCCTGGAGGAGAAAGAAAGCGAAGGTAGAAAAGGATGGAAGTTTTAGGGCTTTCTCATACTTCCTTCACTCTGACCAAACACTCCAGCAGCTCTGTGAAAGCAAAGATACAAGGGCCACGTGCTGCAGGTAGGTCTGCTCCTGCCAACCGCTATGAACATGCTGTCACTCTCCCCAAGACAAGCACTAGTTTTCAGCTGGTTTTAACTTGGACATACTTAAAGTGTTTGGGTTGAGCTTTGTCTTGCTGGTTGGCTGCCTAACACTGAACTATCTGTACAAATATAGATATAAAATATATCATTTCAGTCAAAATGATTCATCTGCTTCCAGGAACATTGTAAGGGGAAATGATTTGGTTTCTCTTGCTTTTGTTACAGAGAAATCTGATGACCTCTTCTTTGAAGAGTTCTCAAAACTGCATGTTTTTGGCTTTCAGGCTTGAAGGTTGGCAAAAGGAGAAGCAAGGAAGGCCTTTGGTTTAGTCCAGATGCACCCTTTGCTGCTGCCAAACTTACCCAAGTCTTTGAAATATTCCGTTTCACATGTGCTCCCTTAAGATGGCCTTACAGTGCTCACCAGCTAAATTCCCTGAAACTTTTCCTCTTTCAGGATGTGCTCCAGCCAGGGACTGATCAGGATTTCCAGATAAGCAAAGCTGTGGATTGCTGTGATCCAGACCACAAGTCCAGTCCCTCCCTGGGATTTGGCAGGTCCTGCCCCTGCACATGACCCATCCTGAGTGAGGAACACAGGCACAGGCAGATGAGGAAAGGAGCTAACTGGACCGAGAGACATGACCACAGGAACTGCTGGGAGGAGAGAAGATCTGGGATGGGGATTTAGCTGAAGGGAAACTGTACTGGATCCAGGAGGGAAAAGGAAGGTGAGATTCCACGAGGACTCAGCAGGAAGAACTGCGACCCACCAAGAGCACGGCACAAGGATGCAGAGGTTCCTGCATGGATGCAGCCCGAGAGGAAGCCAGGGTATTCTGGAAGCCAGAGGAAATGAGGAGTGGAGCAGGAGGAAGGGGGCAGCCAGCTGCTGAGTATCACCAGCACTATATGAGGCAAGAGCCCCAACAAAACCAAGAGGTCTTGGACATCATCACAGGCAGATGTGAAAGCCAAATGGTGTGCAGGGAGCATAAGAGCTGACATTTGGGGGTGTCAGGACAAGACCACATCTGCAAAGAGGTTTTTTTAACACAAGGCATGGAGGGGAAGCTGCACATCATGCAAATATTACTCTTGAGTGCTTATCCCTAGTAACGGGTGAATCAGTCCTGCACCATGATGTCAGGGTCCTGCCCTAATAGTGGAAATAAGCAGAGCTCAGCAAGTGTGAACTGAGGTTCCCATAGAGGTGTTCAGGCTCCACACTCTGAAGACAGAGGAGGGAATTCATCAGAAAGCAATAAACTGTAAACTGGGACATGGCTTCCAAACAGGGAGGGACACAGCCTTCTTGGTATGGGGCAAATGAAACCCTCCAATGTGGCTGAGGCTCAGAATAGCTCCATTTGTTTATTTATTTTCATTGTGATGCTCTGGTTTTGCTTGGAAGCAGAGGCACTGAAATCTTCGCAGCTCCAAGGTCCCTGACCTCAGCTCCAGCCCAAAGGAGGGCAGAAGGTTTGGAGACCATCCAGGCAAACATTTGAAGCTTGTGAGCCTCGCTTTGCACTAGCATTAAGAGCCCCCTTCACAGTCATACTTCATTAGCTTTAGGCACCAACGCAAACAATCTCTCTATGGACGTTAGCTGGCCTTTCATGGGACCGCTGGTTCTCCACGGATGAGCAGTCAGTGCTACCAGTCTCTGCTTTTGCTTTATTTTTCCCTTAAGGTGGAAAATTTTCTTACCACATTCTTAAAAATAATTAAAATAAAAAACCAACACTCAGAAAAAAATGGCCCTTATACTCACAAGGCAGAGATACCTTTTCACTTTTCCCCCAGAATCCCACAGGAAGCCCAGAACAAACCTTGCCACATTTTCTTAGGAAACACATATCCTCTTCCTCGTTTTGCACCTAGATGAAAGCAGCAAGTTTGCATTCAAGCTGTGTCAGCAGCACAGGGGTAACTCGCCCATCTGCCAGCCAGGGTGCCAGCCAGTGACTCATCTGCGATGGAAATTGGGGAGCGTGAAACAGAAGAAGAAAGGAGAAAGCAGTGGTCCATGCTATTCCGAGTGCGTCACTCTGCTAGGAGGTGTCTTCCCGTGCAGAAGGGGTCACAGGCCCTGGCAGACATGATGGGCAGAGCTGGACCTCAAGCTGTGGGGTAACCTGCGGGGGAGAGTGTCTGTGCATGTGAGTGTCTTCAAGAATGGGAACATCCCTGGGCAGCTCTCCACTTAAACGTTTCCTATATAGGGCAGCTGGACGTTATCTGTCGGAGCTATTTCTTTGTATTGAATCTTTTATCCTGTTTTAGAAGAAGGTTCTGAATTCTGCAGGAAGCTTTTACTTTTTAACACAAACCTGAACTCCTGGAAGCCGGGCAGTTTGGCCAAGCACCCTCCATCCCCCAGGTCTTGACGCCGAAGCACCAGTGCTGCTCCTGCTGGTCCCCAAGCCCTGTCTTGCCATGCTCTGCCCTGCCCTGCCACGTTCTGTCTTGTCATGCCATGCCCTTCTCTACCTTGTCATGCTCTCTTCTGCCATGCCAGGCTCCCATCCAGCACCATGGTCATGCCATCATGTTCTGTTAGCAGAGCATCCTGGCATGCAGTGGGACTAGCAGTCTAACCAGGGTGCTGGGCCTGAGAAAGGGCAAGAGAGGGATGAGCCATCCGGACTACAGCTCTCAGGAGACAGAGCAGCATCGAGAAGTTGTGATCATGACTCTTTTCTTGACAGGAGCTGAGCCGCTGGAAAAGGAGCAATTCTTAACCAGCTCTGCATTTTAACCTCCTTCTCTAGAGGAGGGCCAGGCAGACATCCAAAGTGGGTTAGTCCTCGAAGACTTCACAGCAGAAGTGGCTTCACAGGAGCATTTGGCATCAGAATAGGGACCAGATGAGATTTGGCTGCTGAAGTCCTTCTGCCCTCAGCTTCTCCTCCACAGGCCAGCTCCTGACAGCTATTCCTCTGTCTCTTCACCACAGCACTGCCAGCTTTGGCCAAGCCAAGAGATGAGCCTTTCCAGCCTCAAAACTAGGAGCCTGAGGAAGGAAGCTAGACCTTAGCAGAGTTCCTTAGCCGCGCAAATTGATCTGAGAGCTCCTCCAAGGGGCAACCGCGCTGCAGAAGAAAAGTGAGCCCACCATTTCTCTCTCACTGCATCGCAGGTGTCTGCAGAGCCATCAGACCCACAGTGCTTGGAGACCTCAGGCATCTGCTCCACTTTCTCCGGGAGAGACGGCCAGGGATCTTCCCTGGGCATGAGCAGCTCCCACGCAGCGGGCCAGCGCTCGGTGCCAGGGGATATGTGTGCAGAGCCAGCCGGAGGTAAAATGCGAGCCTGCTTTCTCTGAGACAGCCAGGACCGAGCCCAGAGGAAGAGGCGAAGAAAGCCTCTGCTGTCAGAGTCAGGGTTTACAACCAGCCATAAATGGCCTCAGTCCCTAAAGTTCCCATGGTGACAGTCCTGGTGGGAACCAAGCCGTCTCCTCCGCCCCATCCCCACCAGCCCTTTGCAGGTTGGGGGTTGCAGCCGCCTGGTGCAGCCGGGCTGAGCACACCCAGCTCCAACAGCCCCTGAGGTCAGGAAGGCAATGTGGCCCCAGCTCCCAGGGAGCAGCAGCCAGGGCACTTTGTGTAGCATCCCTCCAGGGCCAGGCTGGAAATGCAGCAGCTTTGGCATTTGCTGCCTCTCATTTGTCTGAGCATACGGTTTGGTATTTGCCTCCAAAGGGCCAAAGACTGGGGACAACAGCAATGGATGGACCAGTCCTCCCTGGGATACAGACACCGAGCACCTACCACCAAAGCCAAAGGCAAGCTTTCTGGAGAGAAAGGCTGTTTGCAATCCACGATCTTTGCTATAAGCTCCTCTTTAATTCACTAGCTAGTTTTCTTTGCTGGTGCCTGGCCAAATTGACTTACAGCCCTTCCTGGCACATGATATTACCTTACTTGTTTTATCAACTTGCATATTTAACACATTCACATGGGGGAAGGCCTATTGCAGAGGCATAAGTGTGACATGCAGACATAGGTTTGCTTCCAAGGAAGGTTTCCCTTTGACCTAATGTGAGACCATGGGTAAATCCCTTGATTCTTGTGTATCAAAGGTTCCCATGCATTACAAAAAGACATAGCTTTTCCCTGCTCTTACTCTGCCTTCCCTGCCGTTAAAGAAAAATCTTGTGGGGATAGATGTATGCACCACATCCCACTATGGGAGCTATTCTAGACTCCCTCTAAGTGGGACCAGTCCCACCAGATTATCCCCAGTGTGGACGCTGCTGCCTGAGCTAATTATCACAGGCTCCCCATATAGCCGGTGGGAAGAAGAAGCATTTTTTAGGACTTAATTGAGCTAAGCTATTTGAATTTTCTACTTGAGGATGAAACAACGGATGCCCTAAAAGCACTGCTGGCTCTTCATGAAGCCTGGGTCATCTTGGTCCCATTAGATGTCTTCACTGCAGAGCCTGAGACGTGGTCAGACAACTCGTGCTGGCCACGGCAGCTGCAGTTTGGATGCACAGATGGTGTGACGCCAGTGAGTGAAAAAGATGACTTTCCCCAGACACCTTTCTGAGCGTAGTTCCTCTTAAGGCAGAAGGCCTTGCCTTTGCTGGTTACAGCATCGCTGTGCAACGAACGTGAGTCACTGCTGTTAACAGGCTGAATTACGACTCCTTGCTTGCTAAGTTTAAAACAGAGGAAGGCAGCTTTAGCAAATGGAAGAGTCTAAGCATGTGAAAAATGTTCCCTTTTCAAAACTGACATTAGCCAATTGAAAATCTTTGTATTTGGGCTGCAAGTCTATGCCAAGTCTCTGTCTGAGGCTCAGTTCAAACACTCAGGCTATATAATCCCTTCCAGTCTGGGCTCATAATGGAAACGCCAACAGACCGTTAAGCACAGCAGTATTGCCAGGTTCTGCTATAATTAAACACGCACAGGAAAAGGTATAAATAACCAGGTTAAATTAAGGCAGGGGGCTGTGATTGAAGGGATCTCCGGGAAAGCCTGCAGCCTGATTGTGTCTGACTGGTTCAGGGGTGGTCGACCGGGGGACCTGGGTTTTGCGCCTGGCCCAGGTGAGCCCTCTCCAGCAGATGCTGTGTATTAAAGCTAAGACAGCTAGCCAGAATCACCTGCAGAGCGTCATGTTCCAGCCCACAGGTCTGCACTCCCACCTTTAAGGAAAGCTCCTTTCTGCAAGGCAAGCTACACCTTGTCTTACAGGAAGCCAGGTGAGAGGGAAATGGGAGCCTTGCTGCCTTCTGTGCCACGCTCAGCCTCGCTGGGTTTATTTGCCTCACTGGGAGCCCATGTTTATTGTTTGCCACCTTGTCCTCATTTCCACATCGACCAGATGAGGTGGCCTGAGGAAACGACGATGCAGAAGCCATAAAGTTCAAAATACAGCAAAGAAAGAGTGGCAGAGGAGGCAGACAAGAAACACCAGAGGCTGTCTGACAAGAAACCCTCCTGCATGTAGATGCTGGGGAAAGGTGGGACACCCCCAAACAGGACACTGGTCTGGAGATACCCGCAGACAAGTAAAGCCGGGAAAAAAAGTCAGATTCATAAGCAAACCCATTCCCACTCCAGCCTCCTTCCTTGTGCTGATGGGGGCAAGAAGTAAAGCCACACAAATGCTGCAGGACTCTCAGGTAAGACAGTGTGGGCTGCAAGATGCACCAATGCCACCACACAGTCCCACGCTTGCTTGGGACAGCAGTGCTGGCTCCCAAGCTTTTAATCAGGATTAGCTGCACACACACATACCTCCTGGTTTTCCTCTTATGACTCCCAGATCAGTTCAACTCAGTTTTCTGGGCCAACTCTTCTAAATTTGTACAAGTATCCAGGGAGCTTTAGTAAATAACACAGTAAATATTTGTTTTCAATATTTGTCTTTCAAGAAGACAATGCAGCAGCATCCACGCACAAGGACACAGCCACGCGTACGACCTTGGGCGATCACAGAGCACACCCTGCATAGGAAAACTGGGGCTCGCTTTTCTATCTGAAGAAATAACTCCACCAGGATTAACATGAAAAAGACTCCCCTCCACTGAAACCAGATACACGCATGCTCCAGCACATATGTATATTTGTGTACGCTCGTATATTTTTCTGACCGCAATCATCGAGCATCAAATCTTGCACTTTCCAAAAAAAGAAAAAGCTCATTTCCAGCCTGCAAGACTGACTCTGACCTCAGCCTGTGCTTCCCCAGCTGAGCTAATAACACTCCCAACCCCCAAAATATGGAGGCAGCTCAGAATGGAAATGTTAAAGAGCCGTAATTCCAGAGGATGTGAATGGCTAATTCTGTACATTCAAATGAAACAGAGGGGAAATATACTGAATGGAGCCCATGTATAAGATCATATGAAATGTAAAAAGACTTGTTGTTCGGCACACACACTGCCTCTTCAATCTAGTTCTGTTTAAATGCCCATTCTTTTCGTTTGGCATCTCCTTGTCCCTCGATGGCTGAATCAAAAGAGGAACGAAATAATGACACAAAGATTTTAAAAAACTCAGCCCCAGCTGCAGCAGGGAGAAGCCTGAAGCGAAACGTGAGAGCGTACGGCTCTTTGTTAAGGTTTCCTTGGCTATAGAATATGGTATATGAAACGCCTGGCGGATCTCATTTGGTCCTATGGAGGGAGAGCTCTTAAGGTGGCTCCCTTGGGTTTGGGGAGTGCTGCGGGAAGGCTTCCCCGCATTTGCAGGCAGCAAGCATCCTATCTGCGGGGACCCCAGGGCCTGTCTGGTTTCCCCTCCAAACACCCCAGGGGCCCAGAGCACTCTCTCCCAAGAAAGTGGGTGGTCCAGACATTTTTTTGCCTTTTTCTTCATCGTAGCTGCCACTTTACACCAGGAAACCCAACTCGGCACTTCTTGTTGTAAGATAGTACCAATTTATATAGGGGTTTCAAGGACATAAATATGTTTTTTTTTCTCTGCCACTGAGGGACTTTGTGCATGCCCACCCCAGCCAGCAGAAGCAAGCACACAAGCAGCTATGAGGCACTGGTGCCAGCAAAGTGCAGCCCACACTCCCTGGCCACAGCTTTTTCTGGATGCTGCATTTGGAAGCTGGTGGAAGAACTGATGCCCTGATGACTGCAGGAACCCCAGCGTCACCAGCCCAGCAGAGCAAGGGCAGAGACAGGGCAAGGCTGCCTGTCACCACCTGATCTCCAGCACCCACATCCATGGGCAAGTTTGGCAGGTCCTTGCACCAGATACCCCCCAAAGCAACCTCCTTGGAAATGCTGAAAGAAATAATGACTTTTGGGAGAGGGCATCACCCAGAGCATCTGCGTCTGGGAAGGAAAACCACCATTTGCTCAGCATTCTGACTATGAGGAGCAACCAAGCAGAGATGGTGTGTTGCTGAGGAGAAGGTTCAGAACAGGGCCAGCTCTACCTGCCACCAACCAGCCACTTCACCAGTGCCATAAAGTGCATCACCAAAAGACATCTAGTAATTGCTGTGGTGACCAGCTCCCCACAGCTGAGCAGCTTTGAGCCATATTGCATAATCTAAACAAAGGGTCTGTGAACATCAACACTAATTCCTTTTCTGTGGGCTGCACAATTTTCCTCTCAGAGGCTCTTCCAGCAGCTGCAGCTGATTTCTGCTTGTGCCCAGTATGTCTTCCTCAGGACCCCCGACCTTCACGGTCACCAAGGTGGCTCATGCCCGCTTAGAGACCTCAGCCTTTGGGATGTGCTGGGAGTGGGCTCTTTCCAGGGTTTCCCTGTGGGAAAACCCAGTGATGCTGGGATGCCCTGATCTAGCATCAGCACTGAAGGCCCAGTGGCTGACCGGTACCAGCTGGTACTAAAAATAGGTACTAAAATTATCCATTGGCATTGTGTTGTGTGTTACCTAGGACAAACTCGGGCTGTCCTTGTCTGTTGTGTCTATCCCACCTCGTAGCTGCTGGGCACCCACCACAGACTCAAGCACAGGCAGAGTGCCATGCCTGGCAAGGCAGCAGGCTGCTTCCTCGCTTTGAGGAGCATAGGTCTGTTCTGCTCAGCTCTTTGCCTGGCAGGAGGGCCTTTGAAAACTACTGGGTAGACATTTCCAAAGTCATCAGGTCACTCCAGTGCCCTTGGCTATCCTGGCTAAATCCCAGAGAGGAGAGGTGCCACGACCACTGCTCCCTCCTGCCAGAGCTGTGTCCTGGCCACGTGTTCTGCTGGCGTATCAGGAGACTTGTCACCCCAGTCTATCCCCAGAGCTGGTGAGGAGGAGCACGTTCCTCCACAGCCACTGAAGCCACCTCATGACGCTTGCACGCATGTCTGCCAGGAGACTGGCGTGGTGCAGGGAGGACAGCCAGAGTGGCCATGTGATCCCCTCACTGCTATTCCTGGTCCTGGGGGAGGCTGGAGGACTGTCACACGGAACAAGAATCACCCGGCTGCAGCATACAAGCCAGGTTAGTCCAGCTGTGGTGACAGCAAATTCCTAATTAGTTCATTGCCTCAGACAGACCAAACACCCAGTCATTACCCAAGGATGGCCTACGTGCTGGGAAGGGAGTACTCCCCTGATCCCTGCTTCCCAAAATGGGACCAAGAGAGCCAGACTAGCTCGCCATAGAAAATGGATATGCTGTGTGCTGTGCCCAGCAGGCCAACCAACTCCAGGTCCCGCAAACCACATGGGGAAAAACTGCTGAGACAAAGTGCCGGGCACACAGCAAATGGCCCGAGTGTGACTGTCCTACACAGTAAGGTCTCATCCTGCCCTACGTGTGGATGTGGAGTGGGTCTCTTCTACCCATGGCCACAGAGACCCAGGCACAGGATGGTGGGGTGCACACTGGCTCCCGTATCCCACTCCCCTATTCCTGGGGGTGTAGGCAGGCATGACCTGCTCCTTTCTAATTGCTTCCTGAGGATGGAGAGACAGGAAGGCATTTGGAAGTCCCTCAACATGGCGCTAGCAGGGCGAGCTCCCTGAATGTTTGCTGGCAGCTTCGTAGAGAGGTGCTCTCCCCGCAAGCTCAGACAGACACTGCACAAGTGCTGACTGGGAGGCTAGAGTCCTGCCACGCACCCACTCCCAGCAGTATTGGAGGGTGGCAGCACGGCCGCCTCGGGAGTAACGCGGGCAGGTTGGGCAGGGAACTATGCATCTTGGAGCTGCTTTCCCCCTGCCAGTAGCTGGACCTGATTCTGGATACTTAGCTGATTTAATATGCAAATAAAAATCCCTGGATTGCCAGCTCTTCCAAGCAAAGAACCATCCAACTGCTTGGCAAACATAGGGGGCATGGGGGAAGCTGTGGCAGTCGAGCAGCAATAGCCAACACTGGTCACAGGGCATAGGTGAGAAACTGCAGGCACAGCCAAATGCTTAGGCTGGGGTCTGCTTCACACTCACTCTAAAGTTTAGCTGCTCTCCTTTGCTCAAGCCAGGCTCACACAGGGTGGAAAGCTGTGCCCCAATCCTCCCTGGGCTTGAGCCACATCAAGACCTGTGCTGCTGGTGACTTCAAGGTGCCGCAAAGTGCTGGGCCAGGCGGGGACCTCCTGCTGACCACGAGGTAGAAGCACCCACACCACTGCAGGTTCTGCTGTCAAAACCTCAAAACAAAACTGCAGGTTCTGCATCACCTCCCAGTCCTGGAGGCACCTCACCCACTGCTCAGAGAATCCCGCTCTTGTCTGCCCTCCAGAAGAAGGACCCTGCAGTATCCAGGATGCAGCTGAAGCATGGAGACCTCGAGGGTGGCACGCAGTAATCACCTCCCAGCACACAGTAATCCTACCTGACTGGTTTGGACAAGGAGTGATGAAAAACCCTGCATCCCACTGAAACCACTGTAGCATTCAGGTCAGGCAGGTGGGATTACCCAGCCTGGAGCAGGACTGGCGAGCAGGAACTGGTGCCCAAACAGTGCCAAAGGCACCACCAGATCTGCAGGATACCACCCACGAGGCACAGCCAGCGACACTGGGGGGGTCAGTGCAGCAGCACCAGCCTTGTCCCTCCCACAAGTAATGTGGGCACTGATGGGGAACAGCATCCAGTCACGCCAAGCACCACTTTGGGGCTTTCTGTGGGGACCCTGGCCCATGCCACAGGACAGATCTGCTCCTGTGCTGTGCCATGGGGATGACACAAGGAGAGGTATCCCCCACAGGAACTGGATCAACGTGCTGTTCAAAAAAGCTATGTTAGACCCTCTGTTCTGGAGAAATGCCACTCTCAGGGGTCTCCTCCAAAGCTCCTCCTGAACATCTCTGCACTTCGAACACTCTCTAGAAGGAAACTCAAGCCTCATCAATTTTGCAGGCAGACAAAGCTGCCTCTGGAGGAAATTTTATCCCCCATGTGGCAGAGTGGATGGGAAAGCAGCAATTCCCCCAGCCTGCTGCATCCCAGAAACAGCAAGGGCTGCTGTCCTTCCTGTGCTGCTGGCACGACCCACACCTGCCTGGACATCAGAGGGAAGGCTCTGGGGCTCTGCACAGTCATTTCTGCTGCTCAGTCACCCATCCCACAGTTGTGCCAGCGATGCTAACATTTTGGTCTCTACAGCAGGAAATCCCAGCTGCAGCTGGAAGCAACCAACACATGCAGTCCCAAGTGATGCCTCAGAGGCCCTCAAAACAAAACCGAGGGCTTTTCCACTCCTTATCTCAAAGCACAGAGCACTCATCAACCCCCAGCTTCTCTGCCAGCAAATGGCAGGGAGTTACTCAGCTTCTTCTCCAGGCTTTCTGCACAAGTGGGAGGTCATGGGAGAGCAGGATGGGGAGCTGTGAACATCCTCCAGGGCACAACAAAGCTGGAGGGGAGAAGAATGCCCCAGCACAGCCTTGCGAGGCCAGGCATGGAAATGGGCAGTGGGGAAAAGGGAGTCTGTTGATGGCAAAAGGCAGCTGTGCCCCCCAAAGCCCAGCCTGCTCCCAGACCCCCCCACTGTCCCTGCACCCCCACTCTGGGGCTGCTGAAAGCTCTCCATGGCGCACGTGGAGAGCATCACTGGGGCACGACAGGGTCCAAGGTCTCAGTGTCTCGGTGTAAAACCTATCGGGCCACGCTCTCCCGGTGCCAGCCTCGGCTCGGGGGGGCTGCCGGGGCCCCGGGTGCTGCGGGGTGCCGGGCGGTGCCGGCATCTCTCCGAGGACACCTTAAAGTCGGTGCCTGCGGGCCGCCTCCCCGCCGCCCCGCTCCGCTCCTCGCCGCTCCTCGCTGGGAAGCAGCTGACTCGGGGCGGCTGCCAGCGCTGCTGGCTGCTGGATCCGGCCGCTGCAACGTGCAGCCTGACATGTAAACCCGGGCAGGCCTATGCTAATGGCTGGGGGAGGGAGCCTGGCGCAGGGGCGAGGGGGAACGGAGGTGGAGGCCGGAGCTCAGCCAGCAAATTCCCCCCCCAACCCTCCCTCCCCCCCCCCCCTCCGTCTTCTCCATCACCACCTCCCCGCATCCATCTGCCTCCCCTCCTCCTCTCCCATTCATAAAATCCGGGCGGCACTGCCATCTACCGTAGCGTGCGACGGCCAGCTCGCCGCCCTGCTCGGCCCACGGGCGGCCCCCCGAGCCCACCGCCCTGCTGGCAACCCTGCCCGCACCCATGACCCCTGCCCGTGGGTCCTGGCCCCATCCAGAGCCCTCATCCCAGCAGCACACCCCAAACCCCCAGGAGGCTTCCCACGCGGCGGAAAGGCAATCCCGTTCTTGCCCTGGATGCCAAGCCGAGCCCTCTCCATCCAGCCCCTCAGCGCAGCCTCAGGCCCGCCTCAGCTGTATGTGGAGGGTCTCCTTGCCTCAGTTGAGAGCTGAGCAGCCGGGCCCACCGCTGCCAGCCAAGCAGCTAGAAAGCAGGAGATGGCAGAGACAGCAGTCTCCTACCTCTGCTCCCTGGCCTCCCACCCTTAGGAAAACCCTCAGTTCATGTTTTCAAGCACCTCCTTAAAGCCACAAACTCCTCTCTCAGCGAGGGGAGATAGGGGAGATAAAAACTCAGCTTCTCCTCTAATGAGCCATGGGCCCGAGGCTTTAAAAAAAAGATGAAAGTAACATATGCCTGCCAGGAGAAGGGCATTAGCCATCAGCCATAGTCCCTGCTTGGGAAGAAACCTTCCCTGGGCCAAGCCAACCCTCTCCAGAAGGAGACTCTGAGGGGCAGCCCCTTTTCCTCAGCAATCCCTTCCCAGTTTCCCACTGGGGAGAGCCTGGTTTACCACCCCCTCTGCTTACAGCACTCTTCCCCCTGCACAGTGTGCAGTGCAATCCCTCTCTGGGTCTTATTCCGCATCCATTACTATCAGTCAGAGGAATAAGGTCTTGCCCCCACCCACCCACCCACATCAGGGGACCCTCCTCAATCCCCCATGCCCCTCCTTCTCTTCCTTCCTTCAGGCTCCCGGGTGGATGAGCAGAAGCAGCGGGCTTCCTGGCCGAGTCTCTGCCCTGGCAGCATCTCAACTCACACCAGCCTCCCTCTTTGTTCACCAGAGCTCTCCCTGCCAGGACTAAAACCCCAAGGGAGTGGGACAAGGGGAAGGGGGTGAATTTGGTCCAGCCTAACAGAAAAACCAGCAGGCGGGTCAGCGTGCGCAATGTGTGTGCAGGTGGGAGACCTTGCGCTTGAACCTGAATAGGGATCACTGTCTGAGCATCTCTACATGGAAGAGAGAGAGGGAGGGAAAAAGGGAGAAAGGGGAAAAAAAAAAAAAAAAAAGTCTTGTGAGTGCAGCGTTTGCAAAACGAGCTGGTGGTAAATAGCTGGAGGATAGACAGCGTCTCTGTACGTGAGGCACAGCACGGAGAGCTGCACCTGAGTGAGGCTGGGCCACTGCTCGCTCCAGCATCACACGTCACTTACTGATGCATCCTCCCCAGCCTGCCCTCTCTCTACACTGGCTCCCCCGCCTCTGCCATGAAAATGCAGCGGGAAAAATGGGTTCTCCTCCACACCCGGTGCAGCTACAAAGCAGAGAGCCAGGAGAGGCACAATTGAACTTGATTCAAGGTCCAGCTTGTGCCTGCCCCAGTTCCAGGGGCCATTCATCAGCAGGAAACTCCTGATCCCCTCTTCCTGCTGGGAACCCACACCCCTTTAGCTCAGCCTCTTCCCCACACCCCTGCTCAGGCGCTTTCTTCCCCAAGCAACGGCAGCCGTGTTGCCAACACTCCCTGCTTGCAAGTATGGCTCTCGCTACCCAAATCCCTTTGTTCCCTTCGTAGGGCAGCCTTCCTCCACATTTCACAGAGAGAGGCTGAGACCCAGCACAACTCATCTCACCCGGGGTGCTCCAGGCAGGGAGACCACGTCCCCTCCTACCCCCGCTGTGAAAGACCGGGCAAAATTCACACAGCACCTGAAAAACGCCCCTCCCTCCCTACGCGCTATAGGAAAAGGAGCGGAAACCACCCTACCCCTATAGACAGGCGCGCGCGGGGGGCTCGGTTATAGCACAACCGTCCCCTTATTTGTAATTTTCGGAGGCTTCCTCCCCAGGCCCGCTGGGTTTGCCGGTCCCACGGGCGACAGCGAGCGGTCCCGCAGCGGGTGCCGGGCGGGAAGGCCGGCACCCGCCTGACACCCTGTGGCCGCCGCCCGCCTTGCAGGGGCGCCGGGCGGCGGGGGGGAGGGATGGGTGGGTGGGTGGGTGGATGGATGGATGGATGGATGGATGGATGGATGGATGGATGGATGG